>CM076578.1:137582689-138038436 GCA_034641835.2 Pinus albicaulis | reverse complement strand
ATCACTAGAAAATTTGGCGGAAATTTCGACGGCCAATTTGTCACTATTCCGACACATAGTCGTCGCAAGAGTGACAGTTCGAGGGCGGGAAAAACGTGGTTTACCATACCGTCGCAGTTCCGACGCAATTAAAAAGTGTTGCACTATCGACACTTTTTCCGTCGCTTCCAAACAAGCGTCACTCTTCCGACGTTTCCCAATCCGTCGCACTTCCGACCTTTGTAAACTGTCGCACTTCCGATGAAATGTGGTCCGACGTTTTGAACGTCGCTCTTCCGATGTCTGTAAACTCTCACAATTACGACGAAATGTGGTCCGACGTTTTGAACGTCGCTCATCTGACATTTTTATACTGTCGCTCTTCCGACGTTTTTAATCTGTCGCAATTCCGACGCTTACAAGGCGTCGGTATAGCGATGACAGGTTCAATTTAAAAAAAAAAAATGAAACTTTAAAAGAGGAAAAACAATATTTTGAATATATTATATGAAGTAAAACAGTCCATGAAGTCATTACATTTTCACATCTGAAGATTGGAACCCAAATATCCATCCAGAAAAGTGGAAGTCCCACCCCAGACAATGATGGAAAAATACCCCATGTCACATACAGGGACATGATATAAAACCCAGTAACGGTCTACATGGAGATTATCAACAATCTGAAAAAGCATCCAAATATGCCCGAGGCATCTATAAGAAAGTGAAATAGTAGTATGTAGAATAGTAAAGCAACAGATAGAGTACTGACGTCCATTTTTCCAAATACAAATTAAAGTACCCAAAATCCTTGAATAGATAAAAACGCTAATCATGTGAGGAGTGTGATATGTCCAAAATATAAAAAGACCATCAGACCATATCAATAAACCAGCAACATAGACCAGCATAGCTAGTTTTGAAGGAAGAGTGATAAACATTAATCATTTTTTTTTCACAAGAGAAAAAACGTTGTTTTGAATATATTATATGAATTAAAACAGTCCATGAAGTCATTAAATTTTCACATCTGAAGATTGGAACCCAAATATCCATCCAGAAAAGTGGAAGTCCCACCCCAGACGGTGATAGAAAAATACCCCATGTCACATACAGGGACTTGATATAAAACCCAGTAACGGTCCACATGGAGATTATCGACAAATCTGAGAAAGCATCCAAATATGCCCGAGGCATCTATAAGAAAGTGAAATAGCGGTATGTAGAATAGTAAAACAACAGATAGAGTACCGACGTCCATTGTTCCAAATACAAATTAAAGTACCCAAAATCCTTGAACAGAGAAAAACGCTAATCATGTGAGGAGTGTGATATGTCCAAAATATAAAAAGACCATCAGACCATATCAATAAACCGGCAACATAGACCAACATCGCTAGTTTTGAAGGCAGAGTGATAAACATTAATCATTTTTTTTTCACAAGAGAAAAAACGTTGTTTTGAATATATTATATGAAATAAAACAGTCCATGAAGTTATTACATTTTCACATCTGAAGATTGGAACCCAAATATCCATCCAGAAAAGTGGAAGTCCCACCCCAGACAGTGATAGAAAAATACCCCATGTCACATACAGGGACTTGATATAAAACCCAGTAACGGTCCACATGGAGATTATCGACAAATCTGAGAAAGCATCCAAAATATGCTCGAGGCATCTATAAGAAAGTGAAATAGCGGTATGTAGAATAGTAAAACAACAGATAGAGTACCGCCGTCCATTGTTCCAAATACAAATTAAAGTACCCAAAATCCTTGAACAGAGAAAAACGTTAATCATGTGAGGAGTGTGATATGTCCAAAATATAAAAATACCATCAGACCATATCAATAAACCAGCATCGCTAGTTTTGAAGGCAGAGTGATAAACATTAATCATTTTTTTTTCACAAGAGAAAAAACGTTGTTTTGAATATATTATGTGAACAGACACATGAATCCTGTAAAAATTCTCTAGCATCAATTCATCATCTAGCAAGCCACAAAGAAATTTCTCCAACAACACTTTATTCCAAAAAAGTCAATGTTACTGCAAAGTATATGAATCCACACTTACTACTCCAATTAATGGAGTATTTATACAAAAAATCATACAAAATATCTCATAACAAATTGAGATATTATCTAGGATAACTAATAAGTATTTTACAACAATATAGAGACAGATGGTCTCGTAGATAAGAAAAATGATAACTGATGTTGTGATGTTTCCTTCTTTTAAGAATGTGCTGGAGGCAGGCCCTATATCTTGGCTTGCTGCTGTCCTCTTCGGTAATTCTATGTTGATTATTTCGTTTCACTGATACTCTTTAACTGCTCTGATACTCTTTGACCTTTGTTCATCCTTTTATCCTTTTTATCATGATATACTGTGGTAAATAGGCAAAAATTTATGTAAGGATAATTTTTTACAAAAGTTCCATCATTTCTTCCCACCATTGAACTTATGGCACTCTGGTCCTTTGCAAATTTCTTAGTGTTTCATCAGCCTCAGTATATCTGAAGAAATCAGGCTGATTTGGGAACAAATGATTTACTTCATGCTCAAGATAAAATAAATTCTCCAATCTGTCATGAAGGTTTTTCCCTGTAGGCAATGCTGCTGTTGATGAATTGGTTGAAGAACTAGCTTGATTATCAACATATTTGTCCAATTTTTCAACATAACTATCAAGGTCCATTAGCTTATCTTCTGCAACTATAGGACTGGGCAATCCTCTGTTTAACAAAATATTCAATCTTTCTCTGAAGGCAATGATTTCTTCTTGCATATCTGAGCACCTTCATTCTAAATTCTGTACCAGAGTTCTTTTAGTAAAAACTCTCTTTATTTCCAGAATTGTTCCGGTCCTGTCCTGAATACCAATTTCTGCAAGTTGATTCTTATTCTGAGTATTCAAAAAATGTATAAGTCTATTGGCCTCTTTTGGCATATTTCCCAACTCTTGTCTTGATCTCTCAATCTCATCCAGAGCCAATTTAACTAAGTTATTATGTTCATCCATTATTTGAATTGAGGACCAAACATCCTTTATTGATTGAATGACATTATCCCAAAGAATATCATTTATTTCTTTTAAAGGTTTCTCCAATGTGAGATCCTTTTCCAATGCTTTGACTGTTTTTTCTAATTTGTTCACTTCTCTTGTTTTATCAGCAACACTCATTTTTGAAAGATCATATTTATGTTCTAGAGTGGCCAATTCTTCCTTTGTTTTGTGAATGTCTATGGCCTGAAGTTTCACATCTTCCATTGAATTTGTTAATTCATCAGTGTTCAAATTTGGAGTGTTGCTATGTGACAATTCTGCTGGCTGACCTGTTGTTGTTGTACCTGTCACTACTCCTGCTGTAGATACTGGAATATTTTCCTGCTTATCTTTTAATGCATTCTCAAGCTCTTTTTCAGTTGCAGTAAGTTGCTCATTCAATTTTAAAAGAAAATCCAATAGTTCTTCCTCATAATTTAGTTTGATGATTTCTGCAGTCTGTGGATGTCTTGAGGCCGGTAGCTTTAATTGTTTTATCAGAGTTGCAGTATCGTCATCTTTTCTCTTGATCAAAGCTTCAATACCTTTCACATCTTTAGGATTATGACCCAAACCAATGATTATTTCCTCTAAAGTTTTGATTCTATTATCCTTAGCTTGGGAGGAGGCTTTTTCAAGCTGCAACTGTGTATTAGTATTATCCAAATAATCCTGCAACTTATGGGTCATCATTGATTTATCCGTCAGAGTAGAATAAATCATCTCACCTGTTTGCTTGTGTAGCTCAATTTGATCTAAAGGATGGATATCCTTTGCTAAGACTTGAAAATTAGTCCTAACGTAATCTGCAGCTGTCTGAGGCTGCTGCACCTTGGGCTTGAAATGGCTCATTAACATCTTACCCTGTTGGATGTCATAAGCTGACATCAATCTTTCTTGATTTTTTGGAGCCATCTTCAAAAATTGGTTGTACACTTGAAGTCTAAGTGGATCGTTCCTGGCCTTTATATTGATGAATGTTCTTTTGATGTCCCAGGCAGTTTTTACTGGAGGTTTGAAAGAAGATATTTCTGCACTTTGTTGCCTCTATATTTCCTATTTTTGAAAATTAGTGGATGTCCCACTACTTGTACCTGTTTTCTGACTGTCTTCTCTTCCGTGGCTGTCAGGGATTTCCTGAAATGATTCATCTTCTGGAAGGGGAGTTAATTTCTACGTTTTAACATCTTGCTGTTCAGAAGAACCACCAATAGGAGTAGTTGTTTCAGCCTCTCTCTTTTTTCCCTTTTCTATATTCAGAGGAATTTGTAAAATAGAAATTTCTGGCTCACTGATCTGAGTAGGAGGAATTTGTCCTTAACCTTGTTCTTTAGAAGTATCTGGTTGCTCTGTCATTATGAATTTTTCAATTATTTGTATATCAGGCTCGTTTTCTTTTTCTTTAGATTCTACTGCTACTGTACTAATCTCCTCCTGTGAAATTTATTTATGTAGAATATGTTGAAGAAGATCCTGCTTTGTCAAAGATTAGGTCAAAGTGTCTTTTAAGTGTTTCATTGCATTCTTTGTCTGACTTTTCATATCTTTTCTAACAATATCACACATTATTCATCACTATGCACTATTTCTTTAGGACTATTTGATGTTCATGTGACAATGATTTACCATTCTTTATCTTGAATCAGATTAATTTGGATCATAAGGCACCCGATAGGAAACTCTTTTTTAGTACGAGATAGTCTTCTAAAATCTTACTAGAGCTTCCTTTTCAAGGCTTCCTAAAGTTACAAATGAAGGGACCCTGGTGTCTGACCGAGTTGAGCCTTCTTCTTTGCATTACAAAAATGAATTATATCAGAGTTGTTCATCTACCTGAAATACTCTAATGCAAAGAGTCTCGGGACCACATAATTAGGCGAGTTTGAATGGGCATAGTCATCATATATCTACGTCTACTCAGGTTTTGATAGGTACGGTCTCATAATATGGTTTTCTTGAGAGTTGAAGAGTTTTCTTGATTTCATTGTTAATTCTAGGAGGAGAGACTCCTGTCAACAAGGTAGTTGCAGGATGAACAAAAAGGTCGAAAAACTCATTATAGGAATAAGGAGAATCAGATTTATGAGTAATGGCAGACCAAAAGATGACTGACCTAGGATTCCCTTTGGCATCAAGTTTCTTAACATAAAAAGGGAAATTTTCTGACTGAAAGTAAATCATGAGATGATATATGACAGAAGAATACTTAAATACTCTCTCATTCTCAAATATCATGAACTGATCATGGATTTTGTCAGCAATATAAGATGCAAAATCATACTTGACAGCAGTAGGCTGTCCAGGGGTAAAAATGGATAACAATACTAGGGTTAACTGATCAACATACTCACTAGTATTGAAGCCCATTATGGAAGATATCATGTTTAAAATAAGTCTACCCTCATCAGTAAAGAAAGTATAACCATAAGGGGGAGGGTTTTTAGGCTAATGCTCTGGTAACATGAAGGTTTGGCATAGGAGGTTTAACTCTTCATGGGATAACTTAGTATATTTCTCAAGCAATTCAGCCATGGACAGGGGAGTGAGAGCTTGACCAACTTGGAATTGTAGCATTTCATTTATGGACTAAGAAGTTATTGGGAAAAGGACATTTTGACTTGGGGATAAAACTGCTCGTTGGTTGGGATCATAATTTGCGTAGCAATAATGGATTAACATAGGAAAAATATGGACTGAGGGGAGAAGGTACATAGGAAGATTTGATTCCCAAAGTACAAAGATGTCAGAACCATTCAAATAATTGTCTCTACAACGACAAAATATTCGAAGAGGATTCTCACTGAGACGCAAGTCCTTAATTTGAAAATCCATATCGGCTAAAGGCAAATAATCCAAGTCCTTGTGAGGGGAATTGATGGGCATGACATTCAAAGCTACAGGAACTTCCATTTATGGTTCTTGTGGATTCAAAAATGGAATTTCAGGGTTTTTGTGGAAAATGGGCACAATTACTAGTTTTGGGAATATAATTGCAGTTCTGGGAACGAAAAACACCAAACTGAACTTCTTTTCAGACCTTAATGCAGAATTAAAACTAAAACCAGGATTTTTTACAGAGTTTAGCGGGGAATTGGAATAAATACCTGTTTACGGGAAATGAAACGTGTTTAAACAGGCGCTGGTTATGACAGAAGAACCCTGAAATACTCGGCTTCAATTCTCTTCAGCAAGGTAACGGTCAACAAGCGTTAACAGTTGGTTTTTGAATTTTGTTGCATGGAAGACTGGCTAGCGCACGGAACAATGAAAATGACGCAGACACAATTTGTTTTATTTACAAAGTCAAAAGGGTGGTGGGTTTTGATTGAAGACGTCAGCATGTACGATGGTTTCGTCACAGAGGGATAGGAGTGGATCTTTGTTTGGGCCGCTCGCGCAGTGGAAATCCGGACCCGAAAAAGATTAGGGCGAATTTGATAAGAAATTCGCGTCACAACTCTCCCTCCGTACGCCAGCCCAACTTCAGACCCGAAAAAGATTAGGGCGGAATTCATTTGGTTTTCGCATCACAAAATTGGCCGACGTCAGCAGGCTATTTTGGAACGCGAATTTGGTTTGAATTATGGTTTATCGCCGTTTGAAGTCCGGCGGGCTCGACTTAAGAACAATTTTGTTTGATCCCATCTTATAAAATTTGTGTTGTTTTTCTTTGATAATACACATATTTATAATAAATCATGGGAATACCACACTAAACATGTGGAAAAGTTATATAAATTATTGAGAACAATAATTTTTATGTAAAAATATCCAAATGTGCTTTTTGGAAATAAGAATTCGAGTATTTGGTTCATATTGTTTTAAAGGAATGAGTGAAGTTGGAGCCTCAAAAGATGCAAGCTATTACAAAATGACCTATTCCTAAGAAAATCAAGGTTCTTAGAAGATTTTTTAGACTTACATGATATTATTTATCATTTGTTAAGAATTATGCATGCATTTCAAGTCCACTCACATATATCTTGAAGAAAATATCATTTATATGGAATGATGAGGCTACTTTGGCATTCTCTCTTTTAAAGGATGCCATGTCTTCTACACCAACATCAGTTGCACCTACTTTTGGTAAAACATTCATAGTAGAGTGTGAGGCACTAGGACAAGGAATTTACGTAACATTAACACAATAAGGGATATCATTGGCTTTTAAAATCAAGGAATTCAAAGAAAATATTTGGTGAAATCTACTTATGAAAAATAAATGGAAGCAATATTACATGCAATAAAAAATGGGGATAGTATATCACTGGGAGGTACTTTAAAGTCAAGATATACCATGATAGCATAAATTATTTTTTGAAGCTATGGATTTCATTGGAATATTAACAAAAATGAGGAGAAGAAATGCAAAGTTTTAATTTTGAGATAATTTGCAAAAAGGGTAAGGAAAATTTAGTACATGATTCTCTTTCTAAAATAGAAGAGGCCTCAAATTTATATCCAATTACATTTTCGATTCCTAGGTGGCTAGAAGAAGCTTGCCATAATGGAAAAATGACAATAGTACTAAACAAAAACTAAAATTTATAAAGGATGGGATGAACTCTATGGAGCATTGGGAGTGAAAGAGAGATATAATTTGGTGCAAATGTAGAATATTTTTATGCACGCAAGCATATTTGAATAAAAAAAATATTAAGGGAGTCCCATGTCTCTTTGATGGTAGGACGCAGGGTTCCTTAAAACATCTCAAAGGATCAAAAAATATATTTTTGGAAGGAATGAAGAAAGATATTCAAAATTTTGTAAGAGAAGGTCGAGTTTGCATAATAAATAAAAGAGAGATAGTAAAATCTCTAGGGTTACTTCAACCATTCCACATACATATTCAAAGACTAGAAGATATATCAATAGACTTTATTACAGGGTTACTGAAATATAAAGGTAAGTATTACATTTTGTGGTCATTTATATAGACAAATTTTGTAGATTTTTTTTGTAGAGCTCAAAGTACATAAACAACAAGCCAAGTGGCAGAAGTGTCCGTGAAAGAAATTCATAGTCTTCATGGCTTTCCTAAAGTAATAGTAACAAGAAACTTTTGGAAATAATTATTTAATATCAGTGGAGAAACACTAGCTTCCATGAGTTCTACATATCAAACACAATCAAATGGTCAAACAAAAATAGTTAACAAATGTTTTTAAGGTTATCTACAATGTTACTCTTTATAAAAGCAATCTTAATGGATGAAGTGGGTTCCTCAAGGAAGAGTGGTAATATGATACTATCATACTACCTATCACACATCTACTAAAATTTCCCCATTTAAGGCCCTTTATGGATATCCAACTCCTAGTATCTCATACTTTTTGCAAGACAAGTCCAAATTATAGGAAACAGAGTCACATATGGAAAATACTAAAGAAACTTTGAAAATTATTTTGGAAAACCTTCAAATGACATGAAACATGATAAAACAACAAGGGGAACAACATTGAAGTGAAAGATAATTTGAGGAGGGTAATTGGGTATTTTTTAGATTATCGCATTATAAGCAATCTTCATTCAAGAAAAAGAAGAATAAAGAATTAGCTCAAAAATGCAATGTGAAAAAATTCGAAGTTGGGATTAAATCGGAAAGGGTCCAAAACTTGAAATACTCGATAAAGTCGGGAGTTTTTTGAAAGAGTCGGCAAAAAGTCGGAAAAACTAAAAAATACAAAAGTATTCATTTTTGGAAAAAATCCTGATTTTTTCAAAAAAAAAAAAAAAAATTATTAAAGAAACTACCTCACTCAAGATTTTTTCGAAAAAGTAGGCAAAAATTCGGGACTTCGAGGATAAAATCGTGACTTTTTCAGGGATGAAAAAGTCGGCAAAAAGTCGGCCAATAAAGTCGGCTTCGAGAAAAATTCGGGATTTTTTCAAAAAGTCGGGACTTTTTGCCGACTTTTTCCACACTGCAAAACTATTATGGCCCTAAATAATTATTCATAGGATTGCACAAGTGGTATAGAAGTTATATTTTCCTTCTTCTTGCATTCATAAGGTTTTTCATGTATCTTGCCTAAAAAAGGTTTTGGGAAAAAATATGCCAATGTAAATAGAACTTCCAAAATTAGATGAATAATGAAAGTTGATTCTTGAACCACAAAAAGTTATAGATAAACATTATGTATCTCTTTGACATATAACCATTATGAAGTACCTAATCAAGTGGAAGAATATTCCTCTAGAAGAAGGTACATGGTAAAATGATCAATTCGTGATGAAATACCCACGACTAAAGGGTTCGTTTGAAGTTTTGACAAAGGTTTTGTTATATGTTTTATATAACACACGACGGAATAGTTTTATTGTTGGTTAAGGTCCCACACAGTGATCAAATTTGAAGGGCAGGTCCGAATTTCAATTAGAAGGCTATATATCTATGTTGCCCTTCCATAATGAAAAGCTTTAAAAAAAAACTTTTCAATTGACCACAATAATTTATTTTTACATTTCATTTTCAGAAAGACAAAACCATCAATCTTTATATTAATAAAAGGCTGTTACATATACAACAATGAAGAAGGCTCCATCTTTCATTGCTTAAATATCTCATTGGAAATGTCAACATAAGTCTTGAAGACAGTATTATAAGAGTTTGGATACATACCACCGGGATATAGGAGATTCTTATGTGTCAGATTGTGTAATGCAATTTGACTTTGTCTCACAAGGAGCAGCAGCATGGAGGTCTGGATTTTTTTTATAGAAATTTTATTATTATTATTTGAAACGTTGTTTATAGATATTAATACAACAATGAAATTATGAGCATGGTGGACAATTAGTCAAGCTCATGATGCCAAACCATGATGATGTAAGTTTGGAATTTAACATTTTTACATGTTAAAGACAAATAGTCAAAATCACTGACAACTTAGTATGCCATAATTAATAATCATTCCCTGTTCACTTTTGTTAATAGGTTTATGTCACACAATGATGTAGGGGCATTAGGAACTAGCCAACAATGTAGGAGGTTTTGTCCACATGTTGTGGCTAGGAGGGTTCGAAAACATTTGAGTTGTAACAGCTAGGTGTCAATACCTCAGCTGACTGTATTACTTAGACTAGTTAGAGTTGTAGGAGTCGAATAGTTTCAGTTAGTTGAATTATTATAATTAGACCTTTTTATTTCTAGAACGGTCCTCTCAGAGGAACCGAAGAGCCATATGTTATGTATATAAATTTTAATTCCTTGGATGAATAAAAGTAGAGAGGGAAGAGGAGAGTAGAGAGGGGATTTCTGGAATAAACCTCTGTGTGTGAACAATTGTTTCCAATTAAATGATTTCGAAGCTTAGTTGCCATTGAATTATCTCAAACTGCTAATTGTGAAGAATTGTTTAACTGTGAGGCGATTGGGTACTGATAATTCCATTCTTCTGTCTTTGAATTCCTGTAAATTGTTGGATAACCCTGTGAACTCACCCCACCCGAAGGCGAGGTCTGTGTAGAGAACCGGGGTCGTGAACATTGTTCAAATATAAAAATCCCACTTAATAAAGAGACAAGATTGTTGTGCTTTCAGAACTTGACCCGAGGATTGGACATGAGTTAACAAACAAAAGGATAGCGGAACCAGACTTACACCCGTGGTCAAGCCCTGTACTAAAACCACGAGCAGAATCACAAAAGTGGGTTGCCCATATCGCACTGCTTTTGTGGATTAGGCGGTATTTCCTATTCGTGAGAGATTCCATAGGGAATGCGACACGTGGCGAAGTGACCCCTGGAAAACCACCGTTTAACTCGCGCCATCGCACGTTAAAGCTCGACGTTGGAAGCCGAGTGAAATTGCCAAGAGTTGTTGATTTGGAGAAGGGCCATCGGACGGTGGTCGCACGTTGAACTTGCCCGAAGGTTAACTAAGGTGTGCGGAGGATAGCCAGGTACGATATGAGTGTTTGATTGGTTATTGATATATATAGGTGGGGCCGGAGTATAATGAAATTGTTTAATTAAACGATTGGCGGATAATTAGCATAAGTCTGGAGAGTGATTGTTGTAAGGTTGGGTGGTGAAATATAGAGCCGAAATTTCATTACACTTTATTTATTTAAAAATAAACGTGGAGGATAAATACAAAGTGTTGAAAGTTAAACATTGGTTATAAGGCTTGGAGATAATATAAAGTCGGGAATATAAATTAAATTCCAACCATTGTGGATAGTATTTATTTATCAAATTCTACGAATTTGATAAATAAACCCGAAGAAAGAAGAAGTCAATTAAGACTCGGGCTGGAGGAAAAGAACGGGGTAAACCAAGGGAAAATGCTGACAGAGCGATTGTAGACACACCAGCTCTCCTTAGGGGTCCAATTTCAGTTTTTTTGCGTCACACGATGATCTCTCTTCTCTGGCATTTACTTGTATTGAAGATCACTATTCTAAGAATAAGGAGTTATTTTCTCCAAAAATAACCCTAGCCAAACATTGACAATGCATCAAGGATATCTTTCTATGCTTCATAAGCACATTTTTTCTACTTCTAAATCATGTCTTGGAAGTGGTTGTTTTTCTGGAAATTATTCACCAGTTGGTTTCATACCAAAGTCTTTTTCACATTTTCAGCATCCAATACATGAAAAAGATAATGGTTTAAAACAACATAAATATTAGAAATTTTGCAAGAATTGTCTGGCACACTTTGAATATGAATTTTGAAGTCAAGTGCATGATGCTGTATAGGATCAAGTGTCATTTTGAATACCAAATGTTTCACAAGAAACTTCTCAACATTCTACCTTGTAGTAAGGATTAAATGAAAATATTGCATCAACTATTTCCATAATAAAAGTGCACCTCGGCCATAAGACTAAACAACTACAAATGTTGTAGATCTAACAAGACCACACAATCAAATGTATTTCACAAGGCCAATACTGTATGAAAAATGAAAAGGAGTTTGCAACCAAAAATACCTTAGGCAACTAATTCAATTAGATACACCAAACCATCAACAAAAAGGAAAACCAGCGTACTTGGCCCCAATATTTTCAACTGGGTCCTCTAATTCAACCAATAAAAAGGCCAAAACCATAGCATTGAGATACATTTCATTACACTCTCAATAACAATAAAATTTGACTCAGCCATGACCCTTTCCTTTTATTGTTGTGAAAATCTTTATGCATTACTCTAATGTGTCTAGTCCATAGGCCAAGTAGACCACTGGGTAACAAATATGTTTCCTTTCACCTTTGAGTTTTCAAATTATGCCTACCAAATCTAAGACATTTAAGAGGGGGAACTAATACAAAGTTAAAAAGAAAACCAGAGAACACATCTACAAATTACCTCCTTAGCTACTGTCACACCATCATTAACTATTTTCGGAGAACCATGCTTGCTCTCCAAGACAACATTTTTCCTTTTGCCCCAAGGGTGACTCCAACAAGATCAGCAATTTTGTTCACACCGCTTGCAAGACAAATTGACAATGCTTTCAGTAAGTGTGCAATTGAATGTCAGACCATCTGCCAAAACAAACCTCCATGAAAAATTAAAATAACACATTAAAATTGAATATAAGTGGACGAGGAAAGATCCACCACAGTGAAGTTTCACGTGCAGGTGACCTTCCTTTAAACATAATTTTTTCTCTGACCTGAAATTTTTTTGTCACTGAGCCATCCTTGTTGAACTACAACTCCTTTTCCATAGATCTTGTATTAACTACCTTCTCTCTGTCGCGTAATCTCAGAGTCCCTCTTCTGCTTGAGAAATTAAAGGAAATGGGTGAAAAAACTGAAAGAGAAGACAATTGTCTACCATAATTATCAAACATTGCACCCAACTTCTTCCCCTTTCCATTGTTACCCAATGAGGTAGATGTGGCAATTGTTGTCATACTGCCCAAAGCAGAGGCCATCTTCTCTTATCTTGAATATAGAATTACAAGATCTTCATATTAGTATGAACCTTAAAAAACATGACTCCCATTGCTAAAAACCACTTTTAAGTTGTAACGGGCAAACTAAACAACTATCGCAACTTTTGGCAACTTCTGGAGCATTAAGAGAGAAACAACCAAAGAGAAATACAACCACAATCCTCATTTTAATGAGACCAGACTATATATTTGCATTAAGATAATAGAAAGAAATCACGACTATATTAAGGCCAACACAAAACAATCTTTAACCAACGTCTCTCGCGGCCTTCAGGTTGCTATGCTAGAGATTGCATATTTTTAATTTAAATTCTTGACCTCTCGTGCCCATCTATGAATGCATCCAATGGGATATCTACATCAAATGCTCCTTTATATCCCCAAAAACAAATTCCCTACTACAAGAGCACCAGTATTGATGGTTCACCCAACACCATCCCACCCACTAGAAACGGTGAAAAAGGAAACCCGAGAAAACTTCTGAAATATCTCAGGATGACTATATGGGTGGCTCTTATGAATCAACCAATCATTCAGAACATTCTCATCAATCCAAACCATGAGTATTATGTGACAATATTCAAGCAGGGACTGAATCGGATTTATGAAGCTATGTTAGAGAAACCCTAAACTCTCACTGAAAATAGGTGAAATGTGGCACCACTCAGGGATTGACATGTGCCAATTGGTACAAGTGGTAGATAATTGGCATGCTCAAACAACGAGGTGATGCAGGAATGACATGAGGGAGAAAATATCAGAAAAGCCCCAAATCTGGAGAACTAAAGCTCATCACCAACCTGGGATTGACAACTTTACATGATGTAACCTATGAAATCGTAAATGGAGAAATCATAGTAACAATAAAGTAACCTATGTAACAATAAAGTCAGATTCATCCTGGGAGTGGTAATGGGATAAATCATAGTGAACAACAGGAAACATGCAAAGTTGCTTACAATCAAATAGATGAAAAAGCACATACAAAAAACCTAGATAATAATCATGAACAAGCTTAATATTGAATTATGAACTGTAAAGGAACTTACAAAATGTGACATTACGAACTTGGTCAAGCGCACAAGCAAAAATATCCTGGACATGACCCTGGTTGACAAGTTGTATTGCTCATGATGCAAGAGGATTTGTACCTGCACTGCCAAGTCAATCAAAATCCATCATTATCTATGCAATAAATACAAGTAATTGATGTAGTATTTTTTACTCTAAGATGCATTCTTATGATAATGTTAGAACATATGTTGAAAATGTCAAAACATACATGAATAAGCTCCTCTTCGTTTCAAGAACAATTTATTGGAGTCGCATGAACTTGGAACAAGCCTCCCACGATCTGAAAGAGTAGCAACTAAGTCAACGGTGACTTTTTTGTTGCTACGCTGGATCAAGGGAGGTTTGCTCCAAGATTAAATCGCTCCAATAAATTATTCTCTACTAAACAGGGCCAACCACGTGAAGGTGGAAACTCTTATGGCCCCTCCCCCCCCCTCACATCACTCTCAATTCCCCAATACCCAATCTATATTTCAATTTTTACTTTCATGAGCATAAAAAAAAATATTCAATAACTAGTAAAAAAACAATTCAACAAAAAGTATGCAAGGAAACATTGCAATTAATGCTTGACATAAAAATAGTATGATAAATGAGTTTTTTATATAACACAAAAAATGTTCCAAGTATGGTAACGTTTGTCTTATAATAATACAATATTTTACATTATCAAATTTTCTTTTCCTTCTTCCTATTTCTAAAGCTCCTAATTACATCATCAATATCATCGTGCTCTGCTCCTGTTTCGTGCCTTTCGACCCGCACTGCTGACCTAGTTGCGTAGTCACGATGTCTGGTCTCATCCAGTGACGAGGCATCGCCTACAAAAACAGATAATATTAAATTTTAATTGTCAGTTTTTAAATATCATTGAACTAGTTCGGTAATATTAATAAAAAAAAATTGCAATGAGATTATTTACCTGGTGCACCAGTTGTCGGCGTTGACCTAGTTGCATAGTCACGATGTCTGGTCTCATCCAGTGACGGGGCATCGCCTACAAAAACAGATAATATTAAATTTTAATTGTCAGTTTTTAAATATCATTGAACTAGTTAGGTAATATTAATAAAAAAAATTGCAATGAGATTATTTACCTGGTGCACCAGTTGTCGCCGCTGACCTAGTTGCGTAGTCACGATGTCTGGTCTCATCCAGTGACGGGGCATCGCCTACAAAAACATATAATATTAAATTTTAATTGTCAGTTTTTAAATATCATTGAACTAGTTCGGTAATATTAATAATAAAAAAAATTGCAATGAGATTATTTACCTGGTGCACCAGTTGTCGCCGCTGACCTAGTTGCGTAGTCACGATGTCTGGTCTCATCCAGTGACGGGGCATCGCCTACAAAAACAGATAATATTAAATTTTAATTGTCAGTTTTTAAATATCATTGAACTAGTTCGGTAATATTAATAAAAAAAATTTCAATGAGATTATTTACCTGGTGCACCAGTTGTCGTCGCTGACCTAGTTGTGTAGTCACGATGTCTGGTCTCATCCAGTGACGGGGCATCGCCTACAAAAACAGATAATATTAAATTTTAATTGTCAGTTTTAAATATCATTGAACTAGTTCGGTAATATTAATAAAAAAAATTGCAATGAGATTATTTACCTGGTGCACCAGTTGTCGTCGTTGGGACTGTTGCCCTGTCTTCCTCTCTGGTGGTAAGATCCTCAAGGGAAACATTCTCTGTCATTTAAAAAAAAACTTTATAAGGAAAACCATAAAGGTATAATTAGAAAAAATTATAAGTGGAAATTAATTACCGTCACGGCCCTCACTGATAGTAGCATTGTCGGCCTGGTCCCTACTACAATGATCAGGTTGCACGTGAGGATCATCTACATTTGGCTCTAAAACTGGGTTATTTGCGTTGTCGGTAGTGTTGCTCCCCTGATTTAAAGAAAGTTTTTAGACATTAAATTTATGGATGAAAACAAACATATTGAAAGGTTAATGTTTTTATACCTTATCAGGCATTCTGGATCTTGGGACCTGCCCCAAGCTTATGCGACGTTCAACTACGGCTTGATAGCCGAAATGAAAAGTGATATTTTTATCTTCCTCTGTAGTTTCTGTTCCGAAGTCATCACCCTACATTACATATGATTGTGTATTTTTAATCATATTTGATAGGATTACAAAAACGTTGGAAGGCGATACAATTAATTATAAGATGTTTAGCTACTTAATTACAATTCTTGCGGCCAATTTCAAGTAGCCGCCCTAGCCTAGCTTGTGATGGCCCTTTTTTTCAATCCTAGCTTTGGTTGCCTTTGAGGTGTCAGGCAACCTAGCATCAAAATATTAAATTCAGATATGACGTAGCACACTTTTATTTTAGACAT
This sequence comes from Pinus albicaulis, assembly GCA_034641835.2. Lineage (NCBI taxonomy): Eukaryota > Viridiplantae > Streptophyta > Pinopsida > Pinales > Pinaceae > Pinus > Pinus albicaulis. The sequence goes on along the minus strand of CM076578.1, from coordinate 138,022,062 downwards.
AGAGAAAATTAAAGCTATTGAATTAAAGTTGTAATTTACCTTGCGGGTCCAGTTGGCATTTTTCCTTCTTTCTTTACCCTTTTCTCTTTTCTGTCATGGATGAGTAATCTCCACTCACTCTCTGGAACTGTGAGAGGATGATCATATCTAGGGTTAAATTTCAATTGTGTCCTATAGGTTTCCCTGGTATATTTCAAATATTTTCCGGCTACCCGAGCCACCGCTGTTCTGTCAAATGTGTCGACCCCAAAAAGGGCTTCTAGATAATCTAGAGGTTCTTTTTTCAGGTTGGAACTCTGGGAATTCCACCCTGTGCATATGGTTGGGCCAAAAATTACCAACGCATGGCTCTCCAAAAACCTGTAGAACTCATTGTTTCCTACACAGAAAAAAAAATATATTATCATTAATTTAAAAATAAAAATCATGATAAATATGTTTTAGATAAAGTACATGAAATAGTTAAAATATTAAAATTTACCTGGGAGTTGTACATGCTTTATAGGGACACCTTCATCATTCACCAACAACGTGCCATTAATGGTCCCTGTAGAGCTGACACATGTAGCTCCAGGAAACGCAATGATGTAGTTGGCCATATCAGCCTCATCATTGCCAACACGTTCAGCGGTTGGCTGGGTGTATGCTTGGGCAGGGTGTGTTTCTTGGCTGGCACCTAAAGGAGTAGAAGGTGTACGAGAGGGTTGTTGGGAAATCTCTTGCCCTTGTGTCCCACTACCACCAACACCGGATTCAGCAAGTGCCAGAAAATGCTACATACAAAGGAACTTTTTGTTAGTTTAGTCAATGTAAAAGTTAAAAATCAAACTATCACAATTCATCTCATGCAGAACAAAAAAAATATCCTTTTGAATTTTTATTATTACCTGATATCTTTCTAGCTGGATCATAAGTTGTTTTATCCTCTCTTCTGTTTCAGGTGTTTGAGGCGCGTCTATCAAAGTATTAAATTCCGACCTTGCATCTCGTGCCTTTTTTCGCAACAAGAACACTGGAGATAGGGATGAAGAAAGCTCTTCCTCAAAGAGGGAATCATCAGGCGTACCATGGCTAGGTGTCTGCATAGTTGAACAAAATTAATATTATTTCAATTATGTAAATAACTAAAATACCTGAAGATAGAGCAATGCTGGCACTTTACATGTTCTTCCACTGGCCTCTTTCCGCGATCATCCTGTCTCGGGGTTGTTCCTGCACTGCTCTAATCAGTCTGCCACATTGCAATAAAATTATAAATGTAAAAACTTGAAAACAATATCTAACTTGAAAACACAAAATGAAAACTGAAATAATTTCTAATAAGACACCGGAAGAGAGAGTTAGAGTTTCAAATATGCCTTGCATTGAATTCAGTCCTGGAAACATGTCATTGCACATTAAGGCACCCAAACAAGAGACGAGTTGACAATGAAGACCTTATTGAATATATTGTTGGAGCAACTTCTAGTAAACTTGTTGTGAATACCTTGAGGACATTTTGGAGCAACATTGTTGAAGCTGATGGTATAGCATTGTTGGAGACGATCTTGAAGGGCCTTGAAGTGAAGCTTTTGGAGCAACTATTGAAAAATCCTTAGAGCATTTAAGTAAGGCACTTTCTATCTTCCATCACCTTTTTCCTTTCAATATCATTTAAATGATTTTGTTGATATTTAATGTTTGAAATCACATTATAATTCCTTGATTATATGTGTTTGGGGACTAGAATAATTTCACACTAAACCATGCAAACTTAAAAGTAACTTAACAGATCCATAAAGTAATAATAATCATAATTCCTAATTTCCTATTGTATGATATGATGCAAATTATTCAAACATGAAGTAATGAAGACATGCAATGTCTGAATTTCAAGATTGATGAACCAATACAAGAAGTTAGAAACTACAACTTTGATTCAATACTCTTTGTCCTAACTCCAGGAAGGAATCTAGTTTGTAGTACAGAACATGCATCGTGTATTATCAATTCTTAATTGACAACAACTAAAGGTCATCTACCTCATCAATCCCTTCCCATTTTGTGTTTTTATGTTATATTCCTTATAAAAGTGTCAAATTTCTCTCAAAGTAAGCAACCACTGAATAAAATAAAAAATAGTTGAGATATGATTGAGAAATGGTAATTTATTTCTTGAAAGGATCTTCACAATTTCTTTGGTTGTTTTTCATCTCATGAAACAAGAAATGACCTAAGAAACTATCGTGATGTAATATAAGAAACAACACGGTGTAATGGCCATTTTCAAAGCCAAATGATGTCCATTGAGGACATGGCCTTTATTTGGTTCCTGTTTCATAGGCGTTTCGGGTAGAAATGGAACTTTGTTGTACCATTTCCAGTAGTAAAAAGGGAAAACCTTATTTTTCCATGGGAAATAATTTACCTTTCCTTTTTCAAGGTAATCTAAATCACAAAAAATATGAACTATACTGCACACATTCTTGGATAATGTGAAAGTGGAAAAGGAATACCCTACACAAGTGATGCACACATGTACATTTGAACACTAATAGATTTTTGTAGTTGAAATGCAATGCTTTTTTTCATTTAAATGTAGGATTTTTAAAGCGGGGAGAAATAATGGCTTCCAAATTAATAAGTGTTTCTTTGGGAAAAATTTAAATCTTGTATTGGGTGATGAAGATAATAGAGGGTATTGAATCTTGATTCTTGACATCTAGAGAGAACCCTACAACCTAACACAATCTAATGGAATTGACCAAAAAAACCCAAATAGAGTCAACCCTACTATAGGAGGAATGGCCTGCAGTAAGAACTTACCATTTTGCAAGAGCTGAGGGTGAATGCTGTTCTGCAAGAGCTGAGGGCGAATGTTGTTCTGCAAGAGCTGAGGGCGAATGCAGGGCGAATTCTGTTCTGCAAGAGCTAAGGGCGAATGCAGGGTGAATGTTATTCTGCAAGAGCTCAGGGCGAATGCTAAGGGCGAATGCTATTCTGCAAGAGCTCAGGGCGAATGCTGAGGGCGAACGTTGTTTTGCAAGAGATGAGGGCGAATGCTGAGGGCGAATGCTGAGGGCGAATGCTGTTCTGCAAGAGCGAAGGGCGAATGCGCGCATGATATCAGACGTTAATTTAGCACACATGTACATTTGAACACTAATAGATTTTTGTAGTTGAAATGCAATGCTTGTTTTCATTTAAATGTAGGGTTTTTAAAGCAGGGAGAAATAATGGCTTCCAAATTAATAAGAGTTTCTTTGGGAAAAATTTAAATCTTGTATTGGGTGATGAAGATAATAGAGGGTATTGAATCTTGATTCTTGACATCTAGAGAGAACCCTACAGCCTAACACAATCCAATGGAATTGACCAAAAAAACCCAAATAGAGTCAACCCTACTATAGGAGGAAGGGCCTCCAGTAAAAACTTACCATTTTGCAAGAGCTGAGGGCGAATGTTGTTCTACAAGAGTTGAGGGTGAACGCTGAGGGCGAATGCTGAGGGAAAATGCTATTCTGCAAGAGCTGAGGGCGAATGTTGTTCTGCAAGAGAGGAGGGCGAATGCGCACGTGATATCAGATGTTAATGTAGCTATTGCGACGGATAAGAAACAATAAAATAATTTTTATGTAGCGCGCATATAAGTTTCGTATTTGTATTTAGTGTGCATATAAGTGTCGTTATACCGACGGCGGAAAAGGCGTCGCTATTGCGATGAAGGCCTCCAAACGTTGCAATTACGACACTTAGACATTGTGTCACACTTGCAATGTTTAGAGGCAGTCGTCGCAATAGCGACGCGTTGGGCCATAGTGTCGCAATTGCGACACTTTTATAAGTGTCGGTATTGCGACACTTTTCTATAAACGTCGATATAGCGACAGTTTCGGGCGGGATGGAAAAAATTTGGGGAAATTTCCGACATTTTGTCAAAAGCGTCGGAACCAAGTGTCGGAATTTCCACCAAATGTAGTAGTGTAATACTGGCTGAGTATTCCTTACCATCCCAAGTGGTGGGAGACTAGTCAGGAAATATATATCCTGGACCGTCAACTCGATCCGGTGCCCCTGCACTATAAAGACCTCATGGTCCGAGTCCTAGTAGCTGACAATCCGAGCCAATAAGGGCTCCCCAACTCTCATTAAAGGGTTCTCCACAAACTTCAAAACCCCAAACCTGGCCAAAGCACTGTGGACACCCTGATCCTCCCGGATCTCCGAACGTAATGCGCCCATGTCCCTCTCTCTCCAGTTGATCCGTATTTCTGCCATACTTGCAAAAAAACATCATATTCATCAGTATACAGATAGGAAAGACTGTTTATCATCAAAAAACCCTAGTGCTCAGCCAAAAAAAAACACAAAAACACCCCTCCCAGACAGGTCGCACTTATCTGGCCAAAACCTGCTTCCCAGGTCGCACTTTTTGCCCCAAAAAGTGCGAATCGGCTGTGAGGAGGAATAGGGTGCTTTTCCTGAGCATTAGGGACCTAATCTGAACTTTTAATCCACTGAAAAGAAAGAGTAGGGTTAGGCCTCTTACCTGCAACTGACAGCTCCCGATTCCAACGGTCGGTTTGTCCGCTACGATCGCCGCAAGATTTAGGGCCTTCTCTCTTCTCCACATTCACCACAACTCCACATGAAAATGAATGAATTTGGAGGGAAGATGCCTTATTAAAAGAGAGACCCCCATTTCCTCTTTCGCTCACCTCGATCCAACCGTAGCTCCGTTTACCAAACCGTCCACACCATTAGAAATCTCTCACTGAGCCCTCAAATGGATATCTATTAGTTTTTAGTGATTTTATACTTCACCAGGACACATTTTCCCAAGAAGCACCACTTCACCCTTCCTCAAAAATCGAATTTATTCACTTGCAACACTCGTATCGGGGGCACCATGTTTCCTCCACAATTTTCCATGCTCATGTCGACTTTTGTCATGAGTTACCATCTAGTACTCACGATTTTATGGTCCCCATTGGCCCCTTTTCATATGTGGCAGCGCCATCGAGTCACCCTTGTTTAGAGCATCCGAGTTGAGTCATCATTGCTTTCATGGAGTCTATCCTGAGTCCCTTTACATCTCGCCCCAATCCCCCATCATTCATTGCTTGGTCCCTCTCTCGTGTCGCACATTATGACCTTCAGTCCTGCTGTCCCCTATCCCTCACAAGGTTGTGTCAGTTGCTGCCAGGTCATCCCTACCCTTTATGCTCTAACAAGGGAAGTCGTCTGTTCGCTACTCTTTCTCCTCCATTTCTGGCAGGGTAGCGGTTGGAGGATCAAGGTACCAAACCAGAATCCCAATGGTCAAGTTAGGAAGAGAGAGGGTGGCCATGACAGGTGCTGTATAGATGCCTGGTGGAGGGACTAGGAATAGTATCTGATCAGAGGGGTAATGGCCAGGTGGGACGGCTCCTAAATGGTTAAGGCTTGGAGGAACCGACCCAGGAGGATAAATAGGCTCATGAGTACCAACTGAAGGGCCAGGAGGAGGAGGTCCAAGAGGCTGCATCTAAGGTCTAGGAGATGGTTGCGGAGGGTGAGGGGGTTGCTGACTAGCTGAGGCGGGCCTCTTGAGAGAGGCTCGAGATGATTGCATCATGAAAAAATTCGATGAGCTGGGATCAGAGATAGGAGGAGGAAGACTAGGGAATGTACCAAGCAAAGAGGAGTCCTTGTAGACTCCAGGTGAGACACTGGTCAAAGGGTCGACAGTTTTCTTGTTGGCCACCAAAGAGATAGTGGACTCAGGGGAGGTCTGAGACTTCAGCTCGTAATGTGTCAACTAGTCAATGGTGACTATATTTCCGTTATGGGGGAAGGAAATCTTGCGGTGAACTACGGAAGGGACAACGGACATCACATAAGTGTAGCTATGACCCAATAGAATGTTGTAATCCAAGGGGACGTTTATGACTTCTACGTCAAAGCAAACCATCTTGCCCACAAGAGTGATAGGACAATTGCGGAATAAGGAAATGGGCTTGGAGGCATGGCCATCCCACGCTCAAAGAGTGATCGTGGAAGGAGCCAACTCAGGAGATCCAAGTTGTTTCCAAACCAAAGTGGACATCACATAGGTGGATGCCCCGTCATCAATAATGCATCGAGAAACGTTGGCGTTCCAGATCTTGACTGGGATTTGGAAAGCGACAGAAGCAGGGAGAGGTGGATGTTCTGACCGGTCAACACCAAAGACAATAAATCGATCATCGGAAGGGTCTACAGCACCCACGGTAGACAGAAGAGATTCTCTTTGTGAAGGGCATGACTGGAGGAGTTCCAGCATTGAAATGGTAGCAGGGGATTGTGCCAAATCATCGACTATGCTATATGAATGGGTGGATTTCCCAGAAGCAGCATTTCGGCGTAGTGGACCCTTATGGATCTTGGTATGAACCTCCGCCCTAGGCTGAGGGATCCTCAAGGGGCCATTAGGTGTCGAAAGAGGCTCTGTAGAGACCGAAGGAGGTGGCTCGGGGATAGACGGGGTGGGAGGCCTGTTGTACTGACGAGACCGAGTCTGAAGATTGATGTCTACAGTTGAAGGTTGATCAGATTTCATCATGAGAATCTAGTCATTGGGGGTACCAGATAGAAGAGGTCGGATAACAGTGTGGTATACAGGAGGTTGGGCAAAGAGAGGAGGCATGCCGTACCCTGAATACGTGCTACCAAGAGGGGAAGAAGGGCAGGAGGTGCTGGCCCCCCCTGAGGAAAATCAGATCCCATGGGAGGTTGAGAAATGACAACACACACACGACACCAAGGAAAAAGAGGCCGGAAAGGGCAGGGAGGTGCAAGATCAACCGATTACAATGTTGAAAAAAGGGCAGAGAGATGCATGATCAATTGATTTCAATGTTTTAGAGTCTTTGCTTTGCGGTGTTAACCAAGCCCTTTTTTGCTTAGGGTGTGTGTGTAAAAGTGTGTAAATTCTAATTTTTAAACCCAGAAATTTGTAGAGAAAAAGAAAAAGTGTTTTTGTATAGCTGTAAATAACCCTGCAAATGACAGTATATAGGCCTGCAAAACTGAAAATAAACATCTAATCATGCAATAATATAAACCCAAGGAGGTGGGCCTCTCAACAACTAGTATATAGGTAAGTAAAAAACTAATCTAAACACACTAAAAAAGGCTAATAGATCTTGGGTCAGGAGGGACAGAGATCTAAAAGACAAAATCTACTGGAAAGTGGTGTAGTTTGGTTTAAAGAACATTGGGGCAATTTTTCATAGAGCTATGTATTATGCTTTCAATGGCATCAAGAACATTGTTCAACCCTATCTAGACGAGTTACCCGCGCATTCTTGCAACTGGACTAATCACCCGATGCATTTGAGAGCTATCTTTCTATGCTGCCGACACTAAAAAATATGCTTCAATCCACATAAATGTGTGTTTTTTGTTGGTTCTAGTCCTTTGCTAGGATTCATCATCTCAAAAGAAGGAATTTGAATAGACCCATTGAAGGTCCAGGCCATTCTTGATTTTCCTGTGGCATCAAATTTGCTTCAGTTTTAGAAAATTTAGGGAAAGGCTAACTCCCTAAGGAGGTTCATACCCAACTACACCAAAATGGCTAAAGAATTTACTCGACTCTTGAAAAAGGGGATTTCCTTCCATTGGGATAAGGTTTCGCAAGCTTCTTTTGATGCTGTCAAGGATACTCTTGTCCAAGTGTCATTAATGTATCCCCCCAATGATTAGAGTGATTATTTCTTATATATCACCATGAGTGATACTACCATTGCTATGGTATTGGTCCAAGTAGAAAATGAGATAGAACATCCGATCTATTATTTGAGTTGTAATCTCAATGATACGTAAGTGAAGTATTAAAACATAAAAGAGCTTGCCTTGCCGGCTATTCAAGTTGTCCAAATATTTCGCCATTATATCCTATTCCAGAAGACCATTGTCATTTCACATTGCAGCCCCATGACTTACATCTTATCACATCAATCGCTGGGGGAAAAGGATTCAAAATGGATTGTCATTTTGCAGGAATTTGATTTGGAATTCATCAAATCCATGTCAAAGAAGTCCTTAGTTTTGGCTGAGCTCCTCTGTGACCTTCCCTATGACAGTACTGCTACTACATCAGAACCATCTATTCCTGATGAGTCTCTGTTTCTGCTTGGATCCTTGGTATGTGGATTTTATCATTTATCTCTAGACCCAGACATTTCGGCCTGACACCTCTTGCTCTGACTAGCGACGTATTCGATACCAAGCCAAAGATTATCTGATCGTCGGCAACACACTTTATTGTCGTGATGTCGATACAATTTCAAGAAGGTGCCTCACTCATGAGGAGGACAGAAAAGTTTTTAAATTATTGTCATGCTAGGGCTTGTGGTGGAAACTTGTCTGGCTACGCTACCGTGTAGAAGATACTCCGCATCGGTTACTTTTGGCCTACCATATTTCGTGACTGCATCCTCGCAATTAGAAGTTGTCATGAGTTCCAGATATTTGATCGTAAAATCTGCAAACCGCCAGCACCAATGCATCTTGTTGTCTATGTGGGACCATTTTAAAAATGAGGCATTGACTTCATCTCCTATAACCCTCATTCGTCCGGGGGGCATGGTTATATTATTGTCGCAGTAGACTACTTTACCAAGTGGGCCGAAGTGATTCCTACATTCAACAATATAGACAAACAACTCCATTGTTTTTCTTTAATCATGTCATTTCACGGTTTGGGGTCCCATAGGCTATAGTCACAGATCATGGTTCACATTTTCACAATCATATGATGAATGAGTTGACTTCCAAATTAGGACTGTCACATGATAGTTCTACTCCTTATTATCCACAATCAAATGGACAAGTTGAGGCTATTAACAATATTCTTAAATGCATGCTTCAATGAATGATATGAGTTCATAAATGAAATTGGAATTTGATCCTATACTCCGATTTGTGGACGTACCAAACCTCAGTGAGAAACGCAACCGGATTTACCCCCTTTCAATTGGTGTATGGTCTAGAAGCTATCTTTCCAATCCCACGTGAAATATTGTCGTTAGAAGTCACAATTGACTTGTTACCTAACACCTTTGATGAAGAAGCACATATTTTTAACCTCATCCATCTTGATGAAACGTGTCGTGAATCCCAATTGGCCAACGAAGCGCGTAAGATACGTATAAAGGCACAATACGACAAGCATGTCTAGCCTCGCATTTTCTCAGAGGGTGACTTGGTCCTTCTTTATGATCAGGAAGCTGATGTAATAGGTACAAGGAAATTTGAGCCATTATGGCATGGCCCATATATTGTCAAAATATTTCTTGCTAAGGGTGCCTACGAGTTGGTAGATTACGATGGAATTCCGTTGGCGCAACCCCGAAATGGGTTGTATTTGAAACGTTACTATGCTTAATCATGACCGTAGTAAATTGTTGTATTATATTGTTATATGTTGTTGATTTTCATTGAATATCTTAGTTTGCTTTTATGGAGTTTTCTTGAAGTTAGTAATCCACTTTGCATTTCATCGTAGATGTCTGAATATTTGGAACCATTCATTGGATATGCTGATGGTGCTAGTCATAGTACGTAGAATCTATACTCTAGAGTGTGGGCCATTTTTGCTCCGAACAAAAAGTTAGTGAGTTTTCAAGGGATTTGTATCAGTCGATCTACAAAAAAAAATGCTGAGTATAGTGCGTTGATCGAACTTATCTCTGATGCCATTTCATTTGGTATTAATCGCATCATCATAAGGTTAGACTCACAACTTGTGGTACTGCAACTTACTAGTGTTTATACTATTAGAAATCCAACACTGCATTGTATGTTCCTAAGAGTTCAACTTTTGGAAAGACATTTTGATTTCATTCAATATCAACACATTTCCACAAACTTGAACACATTAAATGATTATTTAGCGGATTATGTTATAAACAGACATTTGCGACACAGGTAAATATACATTCACATAATTGAATAGGATTGCACAATAACCATAGGAAAACATTGAAAATATATATATATAGTTATAGGTTTTTACAAAATTTGTGTCGAAGACACATTGGTCATATGACCTCAAAACGTATGCAACATGTCAAAAGTAAATTAGTGGTGCTCATGATAACATGCTACTGATTTAGTTATCCTACGCAGTAATCACATCCAATAGTTGGGAATGCCAATAGTATGGCACTGCAGTCACATGGGTAACTCTTCGATCTGAAAATTCAAAATCTCGAAGGTCAACCCCTGTATGTGCTGTTGAAGCTCAGCAAGAGTCTCATCCATATCCAAATCCTGAAGGACTGCTCTCCCGAAAACCCTCTCTGCTGGCTCATCCGCTCCATGGTCTCACTCTCCCACTGTTTGAACTCGACCCACATCTGCATACATCAATACTTTAGTTTAGTCTTTGGAAATCATTAAAATACAAAAACATGTATAAACCTTAAAAAATAAAAATAAAAAAAATGGTCGAAACATTCTTACCAATTGCACCTCACTGAGCACCTTCTGGTAAAACTAAATCTCCTTGGAAATTGATGCCTTCATATGCATAGTCATCGATGGCGATAACCTGTCACATGAACCAGGTGAAGAATGCAGTCGAGAACACAATGGTTGATTGACCAACATGTCTAGCCATCAGTTCTACCCATCTCTGCATCCTTGGATCTCTAGGGTTAGATATACCCAACGTCACATGTTGAGGCTGCATCAGTGGAATCTGTTCTAAGGCAAAAGAAATGAGGATCGAACCATAGTTGAAATTTTTCTTCCTTCCTCCCTTTTCCTTGCTCAGTTGTTCTTTCGTTTAAGTGAGTACAACTTTAGCCCAATTGAAAATTGTTGGTTCCATGCACTCTAGTACATACTGCATGTAAGATCTATTTTCTACATGGAGTGTAGCGGTACCAACAAGCTTTGCGATTGTGAATAAGATGGTTATCAATGGAAAATAATGAAAATAGCAGATATTTATTTTCCCATCCTTGCTAGGCTCTGCCCCTGAATTGAAATATTGCAATATATATTCCCTCACCATCTCTCCTCCAAGAGCAGACCTTGAGAGAGAAATGGGTAATCCTCTCCTCGACAAGCCTTTCAAAAAATAGATATCCTCCACTAAAATTGGGACCACTTTGTCCCGAATATGAATTGCCTCAATCACTGGATCCCATGCATGAACAAGGAACTCCAAAAGTTCCATTTGTTGCCTCATACCAGATAATCTGAAGTACTTCAGCAACCCACAATCTCTGAGGTCTCTTACAGTACCCAGATCATTTAGGGAAATCATGTTTTGTTTCTCATGTACTCTTTCCCTCTAATTAATTGTAATTTTGATCCATTGAATCCTTGAAATAGAACCATAAGACTCATAAGGATCCATTTCATGCAAAAAACCAGGCAAAATTTGGGCACACTGCAAAGAACAAAAATGTGAATTGTGCCCAACGCACCCATGGTCAAAGGACAATGCGTTGCAACTGCACCTAGCCTTCAATTATAGTGCACTGTAGCACACCTTTCAACATTCAAGGGTGCCTTTCCCTGTTTGCAAAATAAATTTACCCTAAGGGTCCCAAATCCCTAAAAAAATGCAATGAAATGAAGAAAAAAGACTACTGAAGGAAAGAGGAGGTTTATGGCACCAACCTGGATCAAACGACGTGGAAAACCATCCACGACATCGATTGCAATCAATAGTTGAAGTTCAGGGGAAAAAATAGGTTCAAAGCTAAAAAATGAAAATGGTAAATTTCAAATGGTAAAAATGAATAGTAAAACACTTTTACAAGTAAACCTAGTAAGTAGCTATTACGTGAAAAATTCGTGTTAGGAGCATTTTTCAGAGAAAAGATCATTCTCCTTTGAAATTAATTGAAGATATTCTATGTTATGAGATATTATTCTTTTTTAAATCGAAGAAGGAGAAGCACATATTTTTGGCTTAATCGACAAATGCAGCTATCTACAAGATTTATGATAATAGCTACCTGTTTGCGAAGATAGCTATTATTTCCTGAGTTTTTGTATAAAGGAAGTGGAGGTAGTTTTTGTTCAAGTCTTGAAGGGTGCTATTGAGGAGTAATTACATAACTACATTATCAACATAAGAAGCTGCTTCCAGGTGTCGACTGATCAAGTTCCCTTCCAAATTTTAGAATTATGTTTTGCACTTTTTGAGGAGAGATCCAGATCTCAATTTCAGCTATTAGTTGCAATTTTTGAGGAAGTGGCTATACCAGAAATGAGGAGCAGTCTGCTAGCAGCTTGCCACATCACTCCAACCACTTCAAAATATATGCCATCATGTTGTTTATGTTTATTATGGTGCACTACTTTGTATTATGGTTAAGGATAAGCTTCACCTTACGTATAGGAATATGATAACTCCTCTAGAACAGATTCACACTTTTTGTGGAAATATCAACATAATATCTCTGATATATATATGGTGAAACTAAATAGACAAAGGGTTGGTGGTTTGTGAATCTCATACTCATGTGATCAATGTACTCTTTCAGTTAATTATATTGAAGAACACTTTTGAGTACTTATTACTATCTTGATATGTGTATTGTTGATCCTTATGAGGAGATGTGCATAATAACTGGTTAAAGAGAATTCCTTATGAAAGTGAATTTTAATGATGATTCAATAATATTATTGTAAGTCTTATGATAGCCTTATTTTATTGAACATATTATTAGATTGGTTCTTGTGTTTTTTTTCATCCAAGAAGTGGATTTCTACCTTGCAGACCCACTGTCCCTTCGGTTATTCCATACTTTCTTCCTGCCATAGGCTATAAGCTTATCTTTGCTCCCATATCAGGTATAAATAGCCTCATTGGTGTGACAGTGAATTTGTCTGAAACCCTTTTCAGTGATTGAGAGCTTTAACCACCTACTGATTATATAATTCAAATCATAGAATAGCCCTTAAGCTTAAGATGTGTCTGGTTAGGAACTTGTCACAATCAAAGTGCTGATTCCAGCTCTAACATATTTTGGTGTGTCTGCCAGGAGACGAAGGCCTTGAAACAAAGTATTCTCTTGAGTCTCTTGTTTTAAATGGCTGATTATCAATTATTGATGGTAAACAAGAATTGGTGACTTTTAGAAGATTGCGATATTTCACCTGGCGACTCCATGAAAAAGAATCCAGAGGCGACTCCACTGTTTTCAGATCCAACACTTTGATGGAAGCGATCCTCACTAAAATATATTCCTTCTACAATTTTTCAAAGATAGATGGTTTTCCTAATCCTTTTCCAGATAGAAGTGAATGGAAATTTTCTCTTCCAAGGTTTAGTGGACATGATTGGGAAGTAAAAGATGAGTTTTTATGGGATTTTCATGACTGGATTCATAGGTTGCATTTTGTTCATGAGGACGTAAAGATTAAGTTGTTTAGATATTGTTTGGTGTAGATATCTTCCTAAAAAAAACACCATGTGGTTGAAAGAGTTTCATGATGGTTTAATTCCTTTTATAAAGATAGGTATCCGGTTGAATGTTTCGCTATGAAATGTTGCTATCAGTTTGATAAGCAAGTTGAAAGTGATGGTGAACAACATAAATGTAAATAAAACATGGTTATACCAGAAGGAATTCAGAAACCATTTTGTTCTCATGATTTTCTTCAATCTCCTATCATTCAAAAAGAGGATAAACAACAGATTATTGAGTAGCATGATGAGATATTAAGTGAACATAGTGAAAACTTCATAAATCAGCCTTTGGTTGATAAATATCCTAATGATGAAGAGCAGTTTTTTATGTCATCTTGTCTTAAAGTTTACAGTGATGATCCAATCTATGAAAGTTATGAATTTGAATACAGGGAAGAAGATGGTGCTCAACTCATACCAATTGCTGAGGAATTATCACCTTTGTTGAGAATTGATGATAAGCAAAAAAATTATAAGGCTATGTTTGAAATGTATAAATCTAAGTTGTAGGGATACAATGCCAAAGAAGAAATTTGTGAAAAAAATGAAGAAAAAGCTCTTCATCAAAGCATTATTCTATCAGAGCAAAGTATGTGTTAGCCTATCCTTGAACTCAAAGTTGTTTTGAGTAAGTTTCCTTGTCGGTTTACTGATCCTGTTGTTGATTATATGGAGTTTAGTTTTCTAAAAGTATCTCTTGTTATTAGTCTTGGAGTAATTCTCATCCATAGCAGAAAGTATGAGTCACATTTAGAGATTATGCTTCATACTTTTCATCCTTTCAACAGTGGATGCGAAGACATGTCAAGAAATCAGTTGTTAAAAAAATTATTTTGGAAGTTTGTAAACGCTTGATCAAGTGAATTTCAGCTAATTAGAAGTATGGATGTACATAAATAAGCTCACCTTTCGAGTATTGGTTTCAATTTTATATTACAATTTGATTTAGTTTTCAGTTATATTGAAATAAGTTGCAGTAGATTGAAATCTAGCCTATTACTCCATTATGCAATGGCTAGGCATGCTGGTATTATTGAGTTAATGATCAGAATTGTTGGTTGGAGAAATAAGGGTTGGACAAAGCACTGGAACTATGGTCCTTGAAGCCTCACAGGGAGGACTTCATCCCCAATAGGAGCCACTGTTAGCACTGCAGTTTTTCAAAAAGATTTCAAGGTCTGGTCCTCATTGCAAGTTGTGTCTTTGATCCTCTATTGTCTCCTAACCTATTTTTGAAGGCCCTAGAAGGTTAAAATGTATTAGTTTTTATCATTTTTTAACCAAAACCCAAAATAATTTTGAGTCCAATAGATTGTTTGTGTCATAGAAGTTATTAGGGTAAATTCTCTTTTAATAAGTCTTTTAACTACTTTGAGTAGTTAAGGTCATGGGTTTAGCTTGAAAAGTCTTATTCATTCACCAAGATATTTATGTCCAAGGTTAAAGAAAAAAATATCAGAGTCATCGGTTGTTTTATGAATTTTCCATAATAGCTACCCTTTTTTACAAAAAATCTAGTTTTACAAGCAAACCCAGTAAGTAGCAAGGTCTACTGAAACAAGAGGTATTACCTTGATGAAAGGTGTCCATTGGAGGATTTTTTTAAAGGATTCAAATACCCAAGTAAAGAAGATATATTTTACATAAAATCTAGTTTTACAAGCAAACCCAGTAAGTAGATATTACCTGAAAAATTCGTGCAAGGAGAGTTTTCCAGAGAAAAGATCATTCTCCTTTGAAATTAATTGAATATCTTCTATGTTATGAGATATTATTCTTTTTTAAAGGGTAATTATTTCTAAATTATAAGTAATATTATAAAGGAGTGATTATATTGTTGGTGGAGCTAGCCTATAACTATTCATTATGGTTGAAGCGGAAAATAAGGGACAAGGTATCAATTTTTTAATGATGTGGAGGAGTGATGTATTGTATGGGGTGACTTGGCACTCATATTTGAATCATTTCAAGTCCTATAAATTAAACCATACCATGATTAAAGGTGCGCAAAATCCAGAGGATTATGTTCACTGTTTTTCATGACCAATTTCTCTAAGAAAGTTACAACTAATAGTGTTACATTTTTCAGCAAACAAATTTTCATCTCAATCAAGAAAGGAGGGCTGCGTGTAGTGTTCTTGTCTCTATTCTAAAAAACTGTGTATTATGGCTATATCTGCAAGTGGTGGAAAGCTAAGTCGTCACCCAAGAAACAACACGAAGAACATGCTAACAATGTTCTGTCCAGACAACATGAAAAAACAAAGACAAAGCCCGTGAATTTATCAGAAAGTATAGATTATTCTTGTAATAATGGAGATTATGTGGAAATCAAGCTAAGAATGAACAAAAAACTCATTGCTAATCCTAGTTTGAAAGATGAAATTATAAATGTTGATAAGAGCCCAAGAAATGAAGCTAAGAAGACCAGAGCTTAGAAACTGAAATATGCAGGAAAAGGAAAAGATAAAAGACTCACAAAGGTAGATTCCCTCAAAATATTTGCTTCTATACTTGATTTTATTTAAACATTTAAGACAAACCAAAGATTTTTGGCTTAATCGAAAAATGCAGCTATCTACAGGATTTCTGATAATAGCTACCTGTTTATGAAGATAGCTATTATTTCCTAAGTTTTTGTATAAAGGAAGTGGAGGCAGTTTTTGTTCAAGTCTCGAAGGGTGCTACTAAGGAGTAATTACATACATGCACTATCAACAGAAGAAGTTGCTTCTAGGTGTCTATTGATCAACTTCCCTTCCAAATTTTAGAATTCTGTTTTGCACTTTTTGAGGAGAGATCCATATGTCAATTTCAGCTGTTAGTTGCACTTTTTGAGGAAGTGGTTATATCGGAAATGAGGAGCAGTCTGCTAGTAGCTTGCCACATCACTCCAGCCACTTTGAACTATATTCCATCATGTTTTTTATGTTTATTATGATGAACTACTTTGTATTATGGTTAAGTATAAGCTTCACCTTATGTATAGGAATACGATAAATCCTCCAGAACAGATTCATAATTTTTGTGGAAATATCAGCATAATATCTCTGGTATATATATGATGAAACTAAATAGAGAAAGGGTTGGTGGTTTCTGAATCTCATACTCATGTGATCAGTGTACTCTTTCAGTTAATGATATTGAATAACTCTTTTGAGGACTTATTACTATCTTGATATGTGTATTGTTGATCCTTCTTATGTGTTTCCATATCTAAATATCTTCAATTCTAGTTTGTAGTTTCAATGTTGTTATATGCTTTTATGAGCCTCTTGATGTGTTTATGTACCTTATCAATTTTTATCAGTATTACTTAGTAAGCTTGCTTGATGAGATGTGCATAATAACTGGTTAAAGAGCATTCCTTATGACAATGAATTTTAATGATGATTAAATAAGATTATTGTAAGTCTTATGATAGCCTTCTTTTATTTTATATATTATCAGACTGGTTCTTGTGTTTTTTTCATCAAAGAAGTGGATTTATACCTTGCAGACCCACTGTCCCTTCTGTTATTCCATACTTTCTTCCTGCCATAGACAACAAACTTATCTTTGCTACCATATCAGGTATAATACCCTCATTGGTGTGACAGTGAATTTGTCTGAAACCCCTTCCAGTGATTGAGAGCTTTAACAACCTACCAATTATATAATTCAAATCATAGAATAGCCCTTGATCTTAAGATATGTCTGGTCAGGCACTTGTCACAATCCAAGTGTTGATTCCAACGCTAACATATTTTATGACATGTGTGGTTGTATGTGTGTGATGCAAACTATGTGTATGTGTACATGGTTTAAGAGAAGGAACTGGGTGTGTTTCGGGTGTGGTAATCGATCTGGTGTGTGTACGAAAAGGACAAAGGACAAAGGTCGAATCTAAGGATCATTTAAAGGATACATATCAATATTTTATTTCAGTTTTAATTATGCATATGATCTATGATTATGGTTTATGATGATTACTTGTGGTCTATGATTATGGTTTATGATGGTTACATGTGATCTATGATTATGGTTTATGATGGTTACATGTGATCTATGATTTTTATTATAATGGTTGTGTTTTGACTTAACCATATTTTCCATGTTTATACATGATGATTTTATCAAACAACTAGTTTGACTTGTTGTAACAGGAAGTGAATAGAATTACAAGTGCACTTTATTGATGAGCCACCAATGAGGTATGATGTGAATTTATTTCAATTTATTTTGAATCTAATGAAATTTATGTGCTTGGTACATGAGAGCAAGAAAATGCCCAGTTGGGTGGTCGAAACTGATTGCAATAATTAGCAACAACAATGAAAGGAATTGGAACATGCAAAAATATGTTGGTAAAGCATTAAGGAGCAGGGCCATTATGGGACACTGGTACCCAATAGTGTCCATTGATTTCCATGAGCATGATATGACCAATATGATGGTTTTGAGGTAGGGATATGCCTTATTTATTCGACCTTTTGATGCGAGGAAACCTTGCCAAGGGATATATCACCTAGGAAAGGAGATGCTAGGGAATTTGGAAGGTGAGTAACTGCACGAAAGTGGGTGGCTATATTTCTTGAGGGACTATGTAGTAGATAAGGGAAGGGCAGGGAATATATTGGTTTTGGTCATTAGAATTTCCAGATGGAATCATATGCACATTGGGAGTTTGCTCTGGAATAATGAACTAGTGATTGTTCATAGAGGAAACAAGTAGCGTATGATCATAACGCTAGATATTAGATGTAGATTTGAATTTGGAAGTGGATTTTGGACTGGTTGGGAAGGAGGTGAATCCTAGTACTACTTTGAGGGTGGAGGTGCAAGCCTTTGGACTCCCCTTTTGCTGACATAGGTACCATATCATTTTATTTTCTGGTTGAGAAAATGTACATATGTATATGTGTATATTATTGTAAATATTGTATCGATATGTGTTTATAAATATCCATAGATAGAATGATTATTTGTTGGTTGAAGAAAATGTGCATAAGTATATGTGGTTGTT
The DNA here is from genome assembly GCA_034641835.2 of Pinus albicaulis. Taxonomy (NCBI): domain Eukaryota; kingdom Viridiplantae; phylum Streptophyta; class Pinopsida; order Pinales; family Pinaceae; genus Pinus; species Pinus albicaulis. The sequence goes on along the minus strand of CM076578.1, from coordinate 138,003,616 downwards.
ATTGTAAATAATGTAATGAGTTGTTTTATCAATCTCCAGTAAATGGTATGTTTTTCATGTATTATGTAGTGGTCAGTGTAAATACTGCAACGAGATAAGTTATAGAGATCCATGGGCAATATGTTTTACTTTTCAATGGTCTTTCTGGTTGTAGGTGTCATTGAACACCGATGATGGTGTTCCCCTAAGGGGGAGGGGTCTGTAACAACCCTAGATTAAAAATCCATGTAATAAAGTCAATAAATGCAAAATAAGGTCATGGGGCATGCATTACAAGATGAATGTTGGGAAAAACATCCTAGTGTGGGTGTTCATTTGGTTTATTATAACTATGGAAATTGGAAAAGGAAATGAAAAAGGCTTTGGAAAGGCTGGAGACATTATTTGGGATTTTATTTATGAAAATAAAGAAAAATAGGATAAAATTAAGGTGAAATATCACAGGTTTCACGTGAGAAGGAAAATGAATGAAAAATAATGGAAAATGAAGAAAATAAAGGTCTCATTAATAAAAAGGCTTATGAGGATCGGTTCATGGCATTTTTCCAATTTTATCTTGGAGCTCTCTCTCATACTCTTGCACACAAAGTATTATTGGAGCACTCTAGCATTAGATCAAGGAAAACGAAGGAGGGACAAAGAAGGCAAGGGGAAGCAAATATTAAGCGAGGAACAGTTGGATCAAGCGACTAGAACGAGATTAATTTCAGGTATTGAATTACATGTATGATTTCCTTGTTAGTTCTGGCATGCATGGTACATGCAAGTGTATTTTTGGTTCTCTTGATTTCATTGGCATGTGTTTTTCCAGGTGTGACAATGGTTTTCAACCTTTCCTTTCCATTTCTAGCTAGCCATGGTGTGATGGGGTTTCTATTACTTAGTTGAGCTAGATTATCAGATGGTTTCAAAACTAAGTGGGGTGGTCTCAGGAGGAGAACACAAGGCCTATGAATCCTTTGACCAATGAAGGCAGGATTGCGGTAAATATTGATTGTGTATAACCTCGTTAGGCCTAGGAATCCTCGACCGGTGAATGGTGGGATATATGGTAAGGCCTAGAGGTGTATCCCTCGTTGGACCTAGGAATCATCGACCAATGAATGACGGGATATACAGTAAAGCCTAGAGGGTAGAGGTGAAAAAATTCATCACGGTTTAGGTGTAGAGATATGGAGTCATCCATTCTTGTATAGGCCTAGTGATCCCTGGACCGGTATATGGTGGGATTGCAGTAAAGCATGGTAGTGTATGTTTCTTGTTTAGGCCTAGGAATCCCTTGCCGGAATTACGGTAAATCCTGGTTGTATAGATAAGGTATTAGGCCTAGGAATCCCTTTGTGGATTGCGGTAAATCCCGAGGAATCCCTGGTTGGTTTTTTTGTAAGTCCCACATTCATGCTTGTAATACGGCACATAGGTGATTGGCTGAAAGAAATATTTGGTCAGCCAAATATATGATCGGGTGGTATGTGGAAGTCCCTCAAATGGTTGCATTTTTTATATATGAATAAGATCTCTTTTCCTCTTGTGTATTATGTGTAAATGTGCTTGTTATTATAAGATCTTAATGGTTATTCTATCATTTCTATTCTGCTAGTTATATGTTGGTTATAAGTGTGGTTTATGACAGACTTGAGTTATGTCTCTCATCATGTTTTATTTAGTAAATTAAATGTTAATTACTGCATGAACTAATAGATGATATTGCAGCTATTATGAGATGGCATCAAACCTTCTTGACGATTTTTAGATAAGTATAAAGTCCCTATGTAGATGCGTTTATATGACCTGTAGATTAGATGTTCATGATGTGTGTGACGGAATTTTTGTCATGGATAGGATTTTTTAGGTCAGGTCCTTGTTCAAGTTTTGAATTTTAGTCCTTTCCATCTTGTTATTTATTATTTCTTATAGTTTAATCAAGTTTTGGGCAAAGGCTTGAGTCCTGGCCTTGAAAAAGTGGCTCAAAATCCAGGTTCGTTGGCACATAACTATCTGGAAAAGTCTGCAGTCGCATGGATGCCCATGCTGTGCATGCAACTGGATAGTTTCATTTGCATGGAGGGCTTGTCATGGGTGCGAATCGGGCTCTAGTTGAGATAGAAAGTAGGTTAACTAAGGGGTTGAGCACCTGGAGTGGTTGGTTAGCCCCTGGGGGTCTTGCAGCTTTTGAGGAAGGTCAGTTTGGTTTTGGTTTGTCGATTCCACTTCCTTAACTATACTTGGGGAGTTGAATCATATCATAGTAACTCTTCGTCACATGTTTACCCCAGTGAACCGGCTAGATTTGGTAAATTTTGGAGGAGGGTGTTAGAAGAAATTTGTTTAATTTGAGAACACCTATGATAATGATTATGAATACCTCTGTAGTTAAGAGGGAGTGTTGAATTTACAACTATGGCAATCTTCATAATGTAAATTTGGTCACTTTATGTAATTGTATTTATCATTGTGAAGCATATTTATAAATGCTTGAGTTAAAGGAAACTTTATTTTAAGTCAATGTCCTATTGTGACTTTTTAAAGATAAAAAATTGAATCTTTGAATGTAATTTTGGCTCCAAAAGTAACAAGTAAGCTTCCCTCCAAGTCAAGTCGACACTAGCTCCAAAATTCACTCAATAGACAAATGAATATATAAAAGGAAACACTTTCTCCTCTACTTGGGCATTCATTATCTCACACATAGGACAATTTACGGGCAAGCAAGTGAAGGAAAAGGAGGAAGAAAATGCTTCTCTCTCTCTCTCTCTCTTCTCTAGCTCACATGTGTGGATAAATTCTCTATTTTCTCATTTGAAATTTTTTTGGGTAGTTTCTATTGAAAAAAGTTGAGTTTCTGAAGCAATCACAAAAATATGACTTTCTGAAGCAGTCACAGAAATCATAGTTTATATCACAGAAAGCATAGTTTATATTACAGAAAGCCAAGTTTTTGAAGCAATCACAAAAATTGTATTTTTTGTCACAAAAATTCATGTTTCTGAAGCAGTAGCAAAAAATAGTTTTTATAAGAAAAAGTTGAGTTTTTGAAGTAGCCGCAGAAAGCCAAGTTTTTGAAGTTGTCGTAGAAGGCTGAATTTCTAGGGCAAATTAGTAGAGCGAACCGTTGGATCTGATTGGGAGGCTTGACTTGGAGGGGAAGACCAAGTTTGACCATAGGTTTAGATGTGTCTATTATTGAACAAAATAATTTCTCTATTGAAAATAATTTTGGGTTTTTCCCCTTGGTCGGTTTTCCCAGGGTAAATATTGTCTTCTCTTGTGCATTGTGATCTTTACAGTTCTATTACTCTTTGTGGTTGAATTTACGAAGTATAATTACTGAATGATATATTGGAATAAAAGTATGAGAATATCTACATAAAAATTAATTATCAATATTTCAGAAATATTGTGCTAACCCTAATTGCACTAAGAAAATCAACATTGGGTCAAAAGGAGGAAAAAACAAAATCCAAAAAGGATCTGGTGTCAAACCACATGTTCGGGGGATATGGATGATTCAGAGGTAAACATTGATTCTCGGCTTGCCTCAGGATCACTAGCATGCTTTATTTTCTTGGTGATATGAAATTGTATTATTACCTCTTAAGATATGATGAAAGGTGACATCCCACAGGTACGCTAAATGATTTTGAACACAAGTTAATATTTGGTATAGCTCGACATTTTTGGGGCTCAAACCTTTAACCAATTGTTGAATGAGAGGAACAGAATCCCCTAAGTCAATAGGATTTTGAATATGGAGCTCATGGAGGATTGTGACACCCAGGAGGAGGCCATATGCTTCCACCCTATTATTTGATTCTTGTCCAAGGCCCCATTCAAAAGATGCCTAGTTTTATCCTCCTAGAGCTATAATAACTCCCCCCACTCCTCCTCTCCCTGTATTGTTTTTTGAAGTGTCATCGAAGAAGAGGCAAACCTGTTTATGATATTTTAACCAGGCCATGAAGTCATAGTCCTTTAGCCTTATTTTCTAGTTTTGGAGAGGGGGAGGGCTTCTGGGAGGATTGTGGACATTTTGAGAAGTTTTAACTAGAAAAAATTGAAACCACTGAATCTCTACCTCCTATAATATTTGAGGGTCTAGTTTACTATTTCCTTTTGAGAGAATTTCTTCGGTTGTGAGGCCCCACACTTTAGGTAATATATTTATTTTTTATGGATTTTTGCAGTCAAAGATGTCGTTTTTTCTTTCAAAGGCATAATAATTCTATTATATTTTTCTTTTTGAGGGAGTAAACATAATTTGTGTTCCATTGTGTGAAAATTCTACCAAATTCAAGTCAAAGTTTGGATGGACAGGGAGAGGGTGCAACATTAATTTGCAACACATTTAGGAAAGGTGTAGGAAATAAATAGATGGTGGATTATCTCTTCAGAATTCATGCACAAGTGCAATCTTGAGGGACCATATTTTTTTTCACTTCCTGAGGTTGTCAGCTATCAAGACCTTTCCCCTAAGGAGAGTACAAGTGAAGAGTTTAATATTAGGAAAGCTTTCTAATTTCTAGATTGTCTTCCAGTATGGCCAATATGGTTGTTGATATTGCTCTTCTTGAAGGTAAATGTAGCCAATATTGATTGTATATTCCTTCCTTGTTAAGTTCCACTTGAAAACATCTTGCTAAGTGATTTGGACAGGGGAAACACATTTTAGATGCTTGACTAATGAGTTACATTGATGAGAAAGCCCAGTTGGAAAAGGTGGTGGTTTCCAAACTCTCCATACTAATTGTAAACTAGATTGGATCATTATATTTCTTGTTATCCATATCAATGCATTTGGAGTGGAAAAATTGGAGGAATAATCTCAAGTGACTGTTTTTACCGACAAGACCCAGTTTGGAAAAATGAGGTCTGAAACCTTATGGGAGTGTTTTGAGGCATCAAATGGAGTTTTTTGGGGGTAAAAATATGCCTCTTTTTCCCAACAACATTTCATTCTATTCTACACACAAATATCTTTCCAACGACATAAGAAGCATGCCAATCAGAGTTCGTAATCAAAAGTTATGCCACTCAGAAGTTGACCTTCATGTTTTCACACCTATAGGTCAGAAGGATGCCATGTCAACCCCCATTATTCATGAAAAATGGGATAGCCACGTGATTATGATGTAAAAGATTCTAGAAGAGTCTATATTTCAGCTCTAGTTAAGAGTTGATGTAGTCAAACTTAACCACTTGTAGGCTATCGGGTTGTGTTATAACCATGCCACTAGGAGGAAGATGCATTCCATTCTTTCGAGAAAATTTTGTTCCATAGATGAGAAAATATAGCTAGGATAGATAATATGTAGAGAACACAGAGAGGATCTATACATTATAGTATCCCATGAGCCACATGCATTACTTCTTTATACCTGCAACCATATTTCCAGAGAGAGAAAGAGAACGAATTGACCTCACCTTCCAGTTGGGTTTTCTCACGAAATGGTTTCCTAGAGAGCATATATTGTGTATTATGTGTGTGTTTCAACTTATTTTTTCATTCTCTAACTTTCTACATAATTTCCATTCGCATGCATGCACTAATTGTAGTTAAATTTTCAAATCTATAATTTTAATAAAATTGTAATATTGTGAAATTTTAGTATTTAAATATATTATTATCAAATATGTTGCGATGAACTGTACAGTGGAATATCCACAGTAGTTTACTGGTCATTTGGTATCATAGGAAGTTTCTTTGTGTATTTTGTGGAGATTTCAAGGATCTAGATCAGCGGTGTCGAAAATCGAAAAAACCTAATCATGGGCGACAAATTTGAAAATGAACCTTGTGATCCTACAGAGGTGAGGTTTACACATATGGAACAACAAGTTGATGATACCAAATGCAATTTAAACCTCCTCATATGCCCTTGAATAGAAATCTAGGGATACTTGGAGAATATGGGGGGTCAAATGTAGAGGAAAAAATAGAATGTGGATCAAAAGATCGAGGAGAAAAGAAGAACCAATCGAATAAAGAGCCCAGAAAATATCAACCCAGTTTGAGTGTCGTGAACCAATCATAGTCATTATTTAAAATGGAAGAAAAAGTTGATATCAAGCCGTACCATGACAAGATCGATGCTTTGAAGCTGAACCATTGGTTGCAACAACTAGAAGTCTATTTCAACGTCCATCATATTGAAGAAGGAAAAAAAATCTAATTTGCACGACTGTAATTGGAGGGCCATGCAATGACTTGGTGGGAGAGCCAGAAGGAAAAATTGATTTTGGAGGGAGAACCTCTAGTGACTATGTGGGAAGATTTCAAAACCCTCATTAAGTCAGTTTTATCCCATTGGGTACGTGGAGGACCAATGGATCTGATGGCATTACTTTAGGCAAACGTTGGGCCAAAGTGTGCAAGGGTACACCATGGAATTCAAGAAGATGGCTATAATTTTGGGTATCTCTCCTAATAACCCAGATGTACCCCTAAATTATTTGGGGGGTCTGCACCACCATTCACATGAAAATAGGCCTGAAGAGAGTGCAATCAAGTGGATTGAAGTAGAAGGAGAAACAAGACGCTTCTAAGGAGGGGAAGAAGAAGAAAAAGTGAGGACAAGATAAGAAGGCGACAACCACAACACACCAGTGAAAATATCCTATAAACCACTGCAACATCGATGAATATAAAGAGGAAAAATGTTGGAAGTTGCATCCAGAGATAAACCCAAAAAACAAGAAGAATATAACAAGAAGAAGAATCTCATGGCCACTGGTTTGAGCAACCAAGTTGAAAGCAACTTGAACGTGGATGAGAAGATCGTTTGTATGTAAATACAAAAGGAGGTGAATTTGAGTAGCCTTCAACAACATGAAGAGAAAGGAATGACCAAAAACTTCCATATAAAGATACAGGTCAAGAAGACAAAGATTGATGCTCTGTTTGACTCAGGATCGTAGGCGAATCTCATTGCAGCAGAGTTGGTCAAGAAGTTGGGGTTGAAAGTTTGTGATCATCCAAACCCATATCCACTGGGATGGGTAAATAAGGATGCAAAGCTGAAGGTAACAAAACAATGTAAAATTAGATTTGATATAAGTGTTGATTTTATTAATGAAGTAGATCTAGATGTGGTTCCCCTTGATGTATGTGGAGTTGTGTTTGGGAGTCCATACATGCACATGTGTGATTCAATATTCACGAGCAGATATAACCAATATCGACTCGTCAAAGATGGAAAAGCGTTCATCATCAATGTGCACAAAGACAAGTCGAAAATTTCATTGGCAATAGCCAACCAAGCTAAGAAATTGACCAGTTCCAACAAGAAGTATGTTTTATTATTTTTAAGAGAAAATCAGTTTGCAGAGGAGTCAATAAGAGGAAAGGAATCCGTGGATGAGTGTACTAATAAATAGAAAAAACAATTGGAGGATTTGTTATAGGCATACAAGGATGTGTTCTGAGAGCCTAAAGGTTTTCCACCTAAGAGAGAAGTGGAGCATGAGATCCAACCATTTCCAGACTCCCCATTGCCAAATATTGGGCTACCCAGGTAGTATGTTATAGAATCAAGTGAGGTGAATAAACAGTTGCAACAACTATTGGAACATGGTGTCATTCGAACGAGTATGTTATGAAACCAACTCACAAAAAATAGAAATAATAGATCAATGACTTAGAAAATATCCTCATCGAGGGGGAAGCCTTCTTTACATTACATAAATGAAAAATTCTTGGATGATTCAAATGAAAAAACCTCCTCTCTATATATAGGAGTCTAAGGGGTCATAATATAATCAGATCTAACATAACAATAATAATGTAAGGGCACAAAAATAATAATAGTGGGCTTCTATGGGGCACAATAATAACAATATGGGGACTACATGGGCACAACAATAGCAATAAGGGGGCTACACTAACAATAAAAATAAGGGGATACACTAGTATTACAGAAGACTAACATGTCCCTCTCCTTCAAAAGAGTGTTTTCCTCAATGCTTGAGTAGTTCTAGACGCTTCTGTATAAAATTATTATCCTCTCATGTCGAATATTCAACGGGTAATTTCTTCCACTTGATGAGATACTCTAAAATTGATCGATTTCGTAGCTGTCGAGTTCTTGTTTTCGTGATTATTTTAGGTTCCAATATGATTTTTCATTCCTTGTTAATTTCTAGCAATATTGTTTGAACTAGAAGCTTTTCAACTATATCCTTATTTAAGCACGAAAAATGGAAAACTAGGTGCACTCGAGAAGACGCAGGAAGGTCTAATTTGTATGTCATAGCACCAATATTTTGCAACACATTGTGCGGACCATAGTCCTTTGGTGATAATTTATTATCCTTCTTAGCTTCCTCGAGGGACATTTTTTTTGTATGGTTGTAGGCGTAAAAATACCCAGTTGCCTACATCAAAACTTCTTTCACTACGATGTTGATTTACCTATTGTTTCATTTGAATTTGCGCCAAAGTGAGGTTATCCTTTCAGAGTTGGAGAACTTGTTATTGATTCTTGATGTGATATTCCTGTAGAAATTACACCAATGGATTCAATCCGATCATGTAATATTATAAAACAAGATACTGAATCCTTCTACTATATTTGCGGAAAATAAACACGATTGCACAATCACACCAAATAAGAGAAAGAAGCAAATCAATCACACAACACTGATATGTTTTTTGGGGAAAGCTTGCTGCTCAAAACCCCTCTATATTTATTGTATAACCAACCAAGGAATCATGAAATAATACAATGCACTCTTCTCACAAGAGTTTGTTGCACTCTACCAACTGTCTCACACAGTTCTGGACAAAATCGACCAACAGTTAGCCAATTTCCTGCCTTTGCTCAGCCTGCCTTTCTTGCAAAATTCTAAGAAAAATCGATCCCTATTAATTAGGAAATTAAACCTTCCAAAAATGTGCAATACATCATGGGAAATCCTATGGTTGTCTAATTGTGCGTCGGAAATTTACTACTAAGACAACTAATAGATAACATCCTTTTAACCTATGTCTCAAATGGGTCTTCATCGGAACTGACATGCATGAAGCTATTAATAGTAAATCATCAGTCACTTGAAAGATCATTGCATGTGAATTAAATATGATTTAATTCACTTGACCTCTCACTAGTGCAACAATTAGTTACAACTAGTTAGTCTGAATTTAACTCACTTGATTGAGTTAACTAATTTCTCATGCATTAAACTAATACACTAACTGCAACTTGGACTCTAAAACAAATATAATCACTCTACATGCCTCACCAACCACCCTCAACTCGAATTTCATGAGCTAACTGAATATATCACACTCAGTTAACTATTACAAGTGATTATGAGATAATATTACAATTTATTGTCCAATTTAATTAAGGGAAGATTAAAATAGGCGCACATTTCTTGTTGACATTTCAACACTCCCTCTCAACAAGAAAGGGATTATCAGCTACCCCGATCTTGCCTTTGTGGTATTTGAATTTTCTCTTGGCGAGCACCTTTGTTAGAATATCTGCATCATGATCCTCCATGGAAATGTACTGAAGTAACATAATGAGTCTCTGAACACAATCTTTGAGATGGTGGTACCGAATGTCAATATTCTTGGACCTGTCATGGAATATTGGATTAACTGAGAGTCTTATGCAACTCTGGTTATCTCAATGTATCACCGTCAGATCCATCTGATGACCTAACAAAACAATAAGTATCTTCCTCATCCATATGGCCTCACATGCCACGTGACTAGCTGCCATGTACTCTGCCTCGACAAAACTGAGTGCAATTGATCTCTACTTCCTGTTGTACCAAGAAGCTGCTGTCGATCCTATGTTGAAGATCCCTCTTGATGTGCTCTTCCTGTCTGATGGACTGCTTGCCCAATCTACATTAGTGAAGCCTTGAAGCTTCACCCCCTCTACCCATATGTATCATAATCCATACTCAGTAGTGCCCCTAAGATATCTGAAGACATGCTTTCCCGCCTTCCAAAAGAGCTTGGTCGGCTTAACCATAGCTTGAATAAGCTGGTTAACTACGTAGCATATTTTTGGTCGTGTGTTCACCAAGTACATGAGTGAACCCAAAAGCTTCCTGTAAACGATAGTTTCCACTACCTCACCTGAAGTAGCATCCTCCTTCCTCCAGTTTCCTACAAGAGGAGTCTCCATGGGTTTACAACTCTCAATGTGGAACTTCCTCAGAATCTCTTTGGCATACTTGCCTTGAGAAACAAATAGATCCCCATCCCACTTCCATATCTCCAAACCAAGGAAATATTGAAGGAGTCCCATGTCCTTCATCTCAAACTCTCTTGCAAGATCCTATTTTCAAGAAGTTATGAGCTGCGCATCACCTATCAGAATAGATCATCTACATAAAGTACAATAATCAAAAGCTTAGCATCAGCCAAAATCTAGTACAAGTTCGCATCCACTTCACTCTTCATGAATCCCAACCCAGTGAAATAGCTGTCAATCCTGGTGTACTAAGCATGAGGTGCTTGCTTCAACCCATACAATGCTCTCTTGAGTCTACACACATGCGACTCCCTGTCAAAGGTTTCAAAACCTTTTGGCTACTCAATGTACACTTCTTCCTCAATAAATCCATTGAGAAATGCAGTCTTCACATCCATCTGATGTGTCTGCCAACCCATTTGCACTGAGAGTGCAAGTATAGATCTAATCGATGAGTACCGTGTAACTGGTGCAAAAGTATCCTCATAGTCAATCCCTTCAACCTGTGAGAATCCCCAGGCTACAAATATGGCCTTGTACTTATCTACACTCCCATCTACTGCCTACTTCACCTTATAGATCCATATAGATCCAACCACTGACTTCCCGACTGGTCTTGGGATAGCTTCCCTTGCACTATTCCTAACGATGGAGTCACACTCCTCAATCATGGTGTCAACCCAAGTTGGTTGTTGCACTGCTTCCTCAAAAGAGGATGGTTCTGTCACAATACACTTGCTCATAAGATCTATGTATCTAGTATACCTGTCTGGTGATTGTCTCTATCTGCGCTATGATGTAGGTGCTCCTACATGTTTTGCTGCATCAAGTCTCAATCTGTTAGCCTCTATGGTGTGCCCCCTACCATGTCTAGTTGATGGCTCTACATGAGTGGTTTCTGCCACTCCATGATCCTCCTCATGTGGCTGCTCCACATCTTGAGGTTCATCCTTTGGAACCAAGAGTTCCTCATCTACATGCAAATCAAGCTCCCTCTCAAGGTACAATTGCATGGCTTTCTCCTCATCAAATTTTACATCCCATCTGACAATTGTCATCCTGTTGTTTGACAAATACACCCGATAGTTGTGGGGAGTATCAGTGTACCCCACAAATATCCCAATCTCTGTTGTTGGTTCTAGATTCTTTATGGAATCTTTGGCCACATGGAAATAATCAGATGAGCCAAAAATTTCAAATACAAAACATCAACTTTCTTGCCAGAAAAAGCCTCCTCTAGTGTACTCATGCTAAGTATTCGATGAGGACTACGGTTTTGCACAAATACTGTTGTGTTGCACACCTATGCCCACAAATGCAATGGTAGGCCCTGATCATGTAACATAGCTCATGATGCACCCACAATTTTTTCTTTATTTCTTTCTGCAACCCCATTCTATTGTGGGTTATGAGGCACAATCATCTCTCTCCGAATTCCTTCCTTGCTACAAATGTTATTGAATTCATTGGAGATTTACTCACCAACATTGTCCTCCTTAGAGACTTCACCTGCTTCCTTGTATCTTTCTCAATGAGTGATTTGAACTCACAAAATTTTTAGAAAGTCTGATCCTTCTTCTGCATGAAGTAGATCCAACACTTTTTAGAAAATCATCAACAAAAATCACATAATACCTGTGCTTTGCTGTAGAAGCTGTAGAGAATGGTCCACACACATCTGATTGAACTCTCTCAAGGATTTCCGTTTCTCGGTTCTCCTTCTCATGAAAAGTGGCCTTTGTATACTTCTGCATGGTACATCTCTTGCATGTGTTTATTTGCGCAAGAGTACCCTTTGGAAGCGCCGTAGAAATCTGCTGCATGACCTTCAAAGCACTGTGCTATAGATGGCTCAATCTCTTGTGCCATAACTCACCATCATCCTGACTCACCACTCTGTCTACTTTACTCATCAATGTTGCACAACCATCTACATCAAGTTTGTAGAGGTTCTTCACACAAAGCCCACTATTCTTAACCTGTCCTATGTCTTTGTGACGAAGGAATGTTTTCCCTTCACTGAAAACCACATCATATCCTCTATCCTCCAACATAGCAACTAAAACTAAATTCTTTTTCAAGCCTGGTGCATGCATGAAATATTTTAATAAGAAAGGTTTACCTGATTGTCTCTAGAAAGTAACTATACCAATCCCGGTAGCACTATGCCTCTTGTCATCACCCATCTCGATGTGCATCTGAAGATCCTTCTCCTCCAGTCTACTAAAGAGTTGTTTGTCTCTCATCATGTGGAAAGATGCACCACTATCCAAGTACCACACTGATCCCATTACACTAGACACCATGCATGTGATGAGTGAGAAGTTCAACTCGAACTATGATGCCAAAGAATTACCCGTTGCAGATCCTGAAGCCTTCTTGTTGTTGTTCTTCTTCTATGGACAATTAGTGGCATAATGTCTATGCTCATGATAGTGAAAACATTTCAGTTTGGACATGTCACGCTTCTTGCCTTCTTTTCCGATCTCAAATTTGGAATGGGATTTCTTTTCCTTCCCCTTTTTTGCCTTACCAACCAAGGCACAATTTTCCTCATCTTCTGTCTTGGATGAGGATCCATCCCTGGTATTACACCTAAATTATTCTTGTACCAAATCCGACCAAAGTCGCTCCCAATTTGGTAGCTTCTCCCTCCCATTGAAAGAGTCCTGATAACTATGCAAACTCTTAGGAAGGCCTAGAAGTGCTAGGCTCACCAAGTCATCATCCACTACAGTAATCCTGACACTTCCAATCTCATCTCGACATTGGATGAACTTGGTCAAGTATTTTGGAATAGTGTCACCTTTCTCCATTTTGATTTTCCTGAGCTTGTCCTTCAGTGCCAATTTTCTGTGGTCACTGCTGTTATGAAATAGATCTATCAAGGCCTTCCACATTACATATGGATTCACCTTTCCATGGAGACTCAAGACAATGTGATATCAAGCTCCCTCTAATAAGATCCTCCTCGCCTTTGCAACCTTCTTTTGCCAAGCATCAAGAAGAGCGGCGTCTGCTACTGTGGGCCTTGGAATATCAGTGTTGATAAATTATTTCAACCCGTTGTCCTCCAGAAATACCTCCATTATTTCTTTCCATGCAATATAATTAGAACTGCCCTTGAGTGCATATTCCAATATTAATCCATTGAAATCCATCTTGATCTGCCTGTCGCACAAAAGAATATTTTTGCAAATTCGAATGTTGTTCAACACAAACTCATTTTATTCTCCACTATAGTGATTTCTGGTGCTATGATACCATGTAGAAATTACACCAATGGATTCAATTCAATCATGTAATATACTAAAACAAGATACTGAATCCTTCTACAATATTTGCAGAAAACAAACACGATCGCACAATCACACCAAGTAAGAGAAAGAAGCAAATCAATCGCACAACATAGATATTTTTCCTAGGAAATATTTCTTCTCAAAACCCCTCTATCTTTATTGTATAATCAACCAAGGAATCATGAAACAATACAATGAACTCTTCTCACAAGAGTTTTCTTCACTCTACCAATTGTCTCACACTAATCTGGACAAAATCAGCCAACACTTAGCCAATTTCTTGCCTCTGCTCAACCTGCCTTGCTTGCGCAATTCTAAGAAAAATTGATCACTATTAATTAGGAAATTAAACCTTCCAAAACTCTGGAATACATCGTGGGAAATCCTATGGTTGTCTAATTGCGCACCGAAAATTTACTAATAATACAACTGATAGATAACATCCCTTTAACCTTTGTCTCAATCGGGTCTTCATCATAACTGACATGCATGCAATTATTAATAGTAAATCATCAGTCACTTGACAAATCACTACATGTGAATTAAATATGATTTAATTCACTTGACCTCTCACTAGTGCAACAATCAGTTACAACTAGTTATACTGACTTTAACTCACTTAATTGAGTTAACTAATTTCTCATGCATTAAACTAATACACTAACTGCAACTTGGACTCTAAAGCAAATAGAATCACTCTACATGCCTCACCAACCACCCTCAACTCGAATTTCATGAGCTAACTAAGTCTATCAAACTCAGTTAACTATTACAAGTGATTATGAGATAAGATTATAGTTTATTGTCCAATTTAATTAAGGGAAATTCAAATTAGACACACATTTCTTGTTGACTTTTCAACAATTCCACTGCTTGAACATTAGAATTTTCTCTTAAATATCATGTGATGGAAGGTGGATCATATCCATAAAATGCCATAAATTGGGTCATTTTTCTATAGTATGGAAGGAAGTGTTATACCACAATTCAACCTGAGGTAACCACTTGACCCATTGTGTTTGTTTATCAAATACAAAGGAATGAAGATATCCTTCCAAATATTTATTCACTATCTCAGTTTTCCCATCATATTGAGGATGATAAGATGAGCTATGAGCTAATTTAGTAGCCAGACAAGAAAATAATTCCGTCCAAAAAATTCCATTAAAAATGGGATCTCTGTCGCTTACAACAACATTTGGGTTTGCATGTAGATTTTGAATTGATTCCATAAATATAGTAGCAATTGTTCTGGCTTTAAATGAATCAGATAATGCAAAAAAGTGTGCATACTTGGTAAGTCTATCAACTATCACCATGATGAAATTATTTCCTTCAGACTTGGCTAAACTTGTGATAAAATCCATTGAAACCTCCTCCCAACATTTACTTGGAATGTATAAAGATTGTAACAGACTCGGGGTCTTAATTGTATCAACTTTATTTTATTGGAAAACCAAACCTCCCGCCACAAAATTTTGAATATCATATTTAAGGCCATCCCAAAAAATTCCTTTTTTACCTTGTGGAAAATTTTTAAAAATCCTGAGTGCCCTCCTAAGGGAGAGGTGTGAAATTCGAAAAGAATCTTTTGTTTGAGTTGGGAATTCTTACAAAGAGATACACGATATTTGTACGATAATGAATCATTTTTCCAGTTAAATATATCAGATGTACTGGGATCTTGCTGCAACTTTGAAGGAATGTCCACACTTCTTCATCATTTTTCCATTCATCCCTTGCTTCGGTTATCCAATTTAGAAATGGCACAAATCAATGCTTCCACATCCTCATCCTTTCTTGAGAGTGCATCTGCAACAAAATTTTGCTTCCCTTTTTTGTAGACGATTTCAAAGTCATAACCCAACATATTTGTGACCCATTTTTGCTACTCTTCTGAAGATAATATTTGTTCCAATTTTTTTTAAGACTATCATGATCTATTTTTACATTGAAGTGTCTTCCCATTAGGTAAGGTTGTCATTGATTTAGTGCATGTAGTATTTCCAACATTTCTTTCTCATAAACAAGTTTGTGTAAATACTTTCCTTTGATTGGACAACTTTTAAAAGCAATGGGTCTTCCTTCTTTCATTAAAACGAAACCAACTCCAATTCCTAAGGCATCACATTCCACAATAAAGGTTTTTGTGAAGTCTAGCATGAAGACTGGTGTTTGGAACATTTCTTCTTAAGATTTTCAAAGGCCTTAGTTGCTTATGGAGTCCAAGAAAATGCATCTTTATTTAGTAATGTTGTTAGAGGTGTTTCTATTCTCCCATAATTATTAACAAACTTGCGATAATACTATGTCAGCCTAAGAAATCTGCACAGATGCTTTATGGTTGTGGGGATTTTCCATTCCTTAATGGCTTTAATTTTGTTAGGTTCTAACTTAACACCCTAATGAGATACAATATGACCCAGATATTCCACCGCCTATACTCCAAAGAAACATTTGGAGGTTTTTGCATATAATTGTTTCTCCTCAAGTAGTTTTCGCACCCTCTCGACATGTTGAACATGATCCTTCCAAGGCTTGTTCTAGATTAGTATATCATAAAAAAATACTAAGACAAATTTTCTAAGGAAATGTTTGAAAATGGAATTCATCAAACCTTGAAATGTAGAAGGTGCATTGGTGAGGCCAAAAGGCATGACCAAAATTTCATAATGACCCTCATGAGTTCTAAATGCCATTTTTGGAATGTCTTTAGTATTCATTCTAATTTGATGATATCCTAAAAAAGGATCCAACTTGATGAAGTAAATTTATCCACGTAATTCATCCAATAATTCATCAATGTCAGGAATGGGAAAATTATCTTTAATAGTGAGCTTCTTGATCTTCCTATAATCCAAACACATGCACCATGATCCATCCTTATTTTTAACCAATACTACTGGAGCCAAGAAAGAACTTTGACTAGGTTGAATTATACCAACCTCTAGCATTTCTGCAACCATACGTTCAATTTCACTCTTTTGGGAATAAGGATATATGTAAGGCCTGATGTTTGGAGGACCACTTCTTGGAATCAAATTAATAGCATGATCATTATCAAGAATAGGTGGCAGGCCTTTGGGAGTCTCAAATACCTTCAAATGATTGTCCAAGACTTTTTGGAGATCTGGAGAAATAGATGATTTCGATATTTGAATCTATAGCGATCATAATTGTGAAATTATGCCTCATTGTTATTTCTTTAGAAGTTTTTTCATGCCATTATAGCTGATTATATTTCCTGGTTTCCATGCGATACCCCTTAATTCAACTTCCTTTTCTTCCAAAAAAAAATTCTAGAAAATTTCTTGAAAATTAAAATTTATCGTACCCAAATATTGTAACCATTGGACTCATAGTACAACATCAACACCACCCATTGGAATGGAAAGAATTGGACTATTCAATACATATTTCCTCATGGTTAGCTTGATATTATGGCACTTTCCACAACAATATATAGTTCCTCCATTTGCAACCATCATTTGACACTCTAGTGTTGGATATAGGAAGCAATTCAATTCCTTGGCTATCTTATAATGAATAAAATTATGGGTACTACTAGAATCAATCAACACTATTGCCTTTTTCTTCTTCATATGTCCTTCTATCTTGAGATTTTGAGGAGTGGTAATTCCTGCCAATGCATTACAATATATGGTCGGATTCATTTCTTATTTCTATAGTGTTGGTTCCTAGTGTATATCCTCTTCTTTTGAAGTTTCTTGTTCCTTTTCTTCATCCAATTCACAATCTATGTAAAATAATTTCTTATCAACACACTTATGACCTTTAATGTATTTTCTATCACAACTATAACTAAGCCCTTTTACTCTTTTTTATTCCAACTATAGTGGTGTCAACCTTGTAGGTTGTGGAAGGCTAGGAGTAGCAACAATTCCATCTTTATAGTTGTGAGAGGTAGGATTCCTTGTCGCCATAATTTTTCTTTAAATTTTTCTTGCCAACTTGAATGCCTTATCCAATGAATCAGGTTCCCAAAGGTGAACCTCATGTTGGATGCTATCCTTTAAAGTCCCTATGAAGAAATTAATCCTATATTCATTTGGAATATCATTTACCATTATATTCAAATTTTGGAAGTCCTTAATGTGCTCCTCCATTGAAAAATTTTGTTTGAGATTTATCAATTGGCTAAAGAAGGTGTTTCTCTTTGTATTATCATAATGTGATATCATTTCCTCCGTAAAAATTGACCAAGTGACAAGTGGTTTACGAGAACAAATCCATCAATACCATACAAAATTATTGGGTTCTAAATATAAAGTTTCAATGTGTACCTTTTGTGTTGTTGCACATTATGGAGATAAAGTATTACTCCATATGTAGTATCATGTTACTGAATCCTTGCCATCAAACTTCCTCATATCAATATTTGGAATATGGTGGGTCTTCAATCCAATGTTAGAGGCTATGAAATCATGATAGACATTTATTTTGTTCTCATCATGAGTTTCATCTAATATCTTTTCACCATTAGGAAGAATTTCTTGTAGCAACTTTTTGAGACCTTTCTTCAAACCTTCCATGTTTACCTTTAAACCATCATTTAAACCTTCCATGTTTACTTTTAAACCATCCTTAAAACCTTCCATGTCTGCTTTCAATCCATCCTTAAAATATTCCATTTTTTATTCTATTCCATCCATCTTAGCTTCCATACCATCTATCTTAGCTTCCATTTCATTTTTGGCTACTCTTTATGAGAGCAAAATTTGTTGCACTTGGTCTTGTAATTTTGATATATCATGTTGCAATTCTTCCTCTTCATGTGTCATAGTAGAGCTTTCTGAGGGCTTAATGGGTGTGGAATTATTTTGTTTTGGAGGCATTTTAGAACCAAATACTTATATCCATGCTTCAATATTCCCTTGGAATCACTTCAAACTGATTTTTCAAACAAAAGTTATGTAATTTAAAAAAAAAATACACACATTTTTCTTGCTTTTGAGGAGCTCGATATTGAACCTACTATATATCTGTGATTTCAGATCTCCAAGATCTGAAATTCGGTCATATAGAAGCCCTCTCAGTCTTCTTTCCAATTCCACAAGTCAGACCCAATTTATATTCTTCAATATAAAGTTATGCCCGATCTCCCACAATGGCCTAATTATGGACTGGTTCAGTAGAACAAATTTTTATGGAATGCCACATGTCCATTTTTTAGCCTTCGGCCCTGAAATTGATACATAAGAAACTAAAGCCCGTTTGTTTTTGTCTCTTTTGATGAAATTCCAATCCGATGCTGGAAGAGAAATTTATGACGATTTTCGCTCAGTCACTTGTTTGAGGCTAAATTCCGTAGCATAAAAAACCCTAACTTCTTTAGACCATATCTCCAAACATATAATGAACCAAACTTTGAAATTCCGGCAAGAAGTTCACTAGGATTTCTATTCCACGTGGTAAAAATTTCATCTTCTGAAGCTTCGTAGAAAAAAATTTATAGAAAAATTCCACGATGGTCTATTTGAAGCAGCGAAACCCTAGAATCCAAAGCTCTAATACCAAATGTTATGCAACCATACCAAAAAAATAGAAATAATAGATCAACGACTTAAAAAATATCCTATTCGAGGGGGAAAAATCCTTTACATTACATAAATTAACAATTCTTGGATGACTCAATTGAAAAAAACTCCGTTCTATATATAGGAGTCTAAGGGGTCATAATATAATCAGAGGCGACATAACAATAATAATGTCAGGGCACAATAATAACAATGGTGGGCTTCTATGGGGCATAATAATAACAATATGAGGAATACATGGGAACAACAATAACAATAAGGTGGCTACACTAACAATAACAATAAGGGGCTACACTAGTATTATAGGGACCTAAGAGAGTACACCACCATGTGGGTCACCCATCATCATTGTGTCGAATAAGGATGAGACTTTGTGGACGTGTATAGATTACAAGGTGTTGAAAAAATTCATGCTCAAGAAAAGATACCCCCTACCCAGGATAGATGATTTGTTGGATCAACTACAACAAGCAAAATACTTCACCAAGTTGGACTTGAAGTCTGGATATCCCCAGGTTCAAGTCAAAGAGGAAGACACCTAGAAGACCGCCTTCAAAACTAGGCAAGGTTTGTATGAGTGGTTAGTAATGCCATTTGGTCTATGTAATGCACCAACTACGTTTATGATATTAATGAATGATGTATTGTGCCATTTTATACATTCATTTATTATTGTATAGTTAGATGATATAATGGTATATATTGATACCTGGGAGGAGCATATTTCACATTTGACACAAGTGCTGGAAACATTGAAGAAGCCCTAGCTGCTAGAAAATCTCAAAAAATACGAATTTACACAGCAGTATTTAGTGTATATGGGGGATGTGATTGTTGGATGAGAGCTAAAGATATATCCTTCCAATATGGATGCCATCATGAAATGGTTTGTGCCTAATAATGTTTTTGAGGTCAGGAGTTTCATTGGGGCAACACAGTACCTGAAAAAATTCATAGGCTCGTTTTTAGTGGTAGCAACACTGCTCCATGCCATAACAAGAAGCGATAAGAGCTTTCAGTGGGTAAAAGTTAAGATGAAGGCTTTTGAGGAGCTAAATAAGAAGATCAATTAATCACCAATTTTGACATTACCAAAATTGTAGCGACCCTTCGAAGTCGAGACAAATGCGAGTGGGTATGTAATGGGAGTTATCTTGATGCAAGGAGGAAGGCTTGTATGGTACCATTCTGAAGTATTTCATGGGGCATTCCTTAACTACCCTACCTACGACAAGGAGCTCTATGCCATGGTGCAAGATGTGAAGAAGTGGAAGCGCTATCTTATGGGAAAGGGGAAATTAATCCACAGAGATCAACATCCATTATAGTACTTGCAGGCCCATAGTAAGTTACAACAAACCAAGCATTACAAGTAGATGGGGTTTTTACAACAATCTCATTTGGTGATAAAGTATAATAAGGAAAGCACAAACAAGTTGGCCGACATGCTTTCAAGGCCACCCACATCAAATATTACACCTTTTTTTATTCTTAAGCACATGGATCCATTCACCCATGATGCATACAAAGAGGCATATTCAGAGGATGAGGACTTCAAGAAGGTTTATCAACAGTTGCAGAGTCAGATTCATGTGCATGATGGCGACAAAACAGTTAACTAACATCTCCAAGATGGGTTAGTCTACAAGATGGATAAGTTATGTGTTCCTAAGGGTGAGTGATTGCAACTGATTAGAGAGGTTCACACCTCCAAGGTTGCAGGGAACTTTGGTGTAGGGAACACCATGGCCAACTTGCAGAGGTATGTGTATTGGCCCAAGATGCAATAACAGGTAGCTAGGTTCATAAGAGGATACAAGCTTTGTTGTACCAACAAGCCTAGCAACAGGAACAAGGTCTATATCATCCCTTACCTATACCTGCTCCTCCTTGGGAAAGCATTTCCATGGATTTTTTGGGAGTTTTACTAACAACTAGGAAGGGACATGACTACCTATTCATGGTAGTTGACAGGTTCAATAAGATGTGT
The DNA here is from genome assembly GCA_034641835.2 of Pinus albicaulis. Taxonomy (NCBI): domain Eukaryota; kingdom Viridiplantae; phylum Streptophyta; class Pinopsida; order Pinales; family Pinaceae; genus Pinus; species Pinus albicaulis. The sequence continues at coordinate 137,982,561 of CM076578.1, read as the reverse complement.
GTTCTGATGCCCTGTAAAAAGACCATCAATGGGCAAGAAGCAACAAACTTATTCTTTGGACAGGTATGGGTGCACTTTGGGATACCAAGGAGCATCATTTTGGATAGGGATACAAGATTTCTCATTGCATTCTAGACTACATTATGGGATAAGATGGACACAAAGTTGAAGATATCTATAATGTTCCATCCACAGACAGATGGGTCGACAGAAGTAGTTAACAAGACTTTGGTGCAAATTTTGAGGGGATACAACCAAAAGCATTTGAAGACCTGGGATGAAAATATGGTATATATACAACATTATTATAATAAAAAAATCCACACTTCTATAGGAAAGTCTCCATTCGAAACTTGTTTTGGATATTTGCCACCTTCACCTTTGGATCTTACATAGGGGAAACAAGGAGGAGCGAGCCAAGATCTTACAAGAGATGCTTTGAGGGTTGAAAGTTTTATATAGAAGATTAGGTAGATCCATCTACAAGTTCAAGAAACACTGCAAAAGTCGTAGGAGAAGTATAAGGCCATGAATTATCAACACAAAACAAAGAAGTCATTCAAGGTGGGAGACAAAATATGGTTACAGTTGAACAAAGAGAGGCTGTAGGGGCTTGGTAAGAAAATCAAGGCTCTGAGGTATGGTCCCATTGATATAATGGAAAATGTGGGTGATAATGCCTATCAACTCAGTTTACCACCATCTATGCTCATTTACTCAGTTGTGAATGTGGAGAATTTGAAACTCTATGAGCCTCCCATGCTAGATCAGGAAGAGGAACAAGTCCTACCTTCTATGGAGGATTTGACACCAGATGCTCAGCAATAGTTTATAGAAGATACATTTTTTCAGTAGAGGTCATGAACTAAAATATAGGGGTAGCATGACCTTTGGCAGATTGGGTTGAAGGTACAACTTCTAGGCAAAGCTAAATGGTACACTAGAGAGAAGGTGGAGGAAAAAATCCTCACCTCATTTAATAGAAGCTTTTGGGGACCAAAATCCTCCCAAAATGGGGAGGTTTGATCCATACTAGATCATTATATTTTTTTTCATCCATCTCGATGCATTTGGAGTGGAGAAAGTGGAGGAATTAGCTCACAGGACTGATTTTACCAGTGGGACCCAGTTTGGAAAAACATGGTCTGAAACCTTCCAAGAGCATTTTGAGGCATCAAACGACATTTTTCGAGGTAAGAATTTGCTACTGTAACTAAACATTATTTAACTATGTTCTACACACATATATATTTCCAACAACACAAGAAGCATGTCAATCGAAGTCTGTATGCAAAATTTATGTCACTCAAAAGTTGACCTTCCTATTTTCACACCTATATTTCAGGAGGATGTCGCGTCAACCCTTATTATTCATGGAAAAGGGGATGGCCACGTGATTATTATGTAAAATAATCTAGAATTTCCTATGTTGTATATGTAGTTAAGAGTTGTAGTCAAACTTAAGCAAAAGTAGACTATCAAGATGTGTTATAACCGGTCCACTAGGAGGAAGAGACATTCCATTATTTCGAGAGCATTTTGTTCCATAACTAAGAAAAGATAGCTAGGAGAGATAGGAGGTAGAGCACACATAGAGGATTTGTGCATTGTAGCAGCCCACGAGCCACAAACATTACTTCTTTGTAGTTGCAACCATATTTCCAAACAGAGAAAGAGAGCGAAGCAACCTCACCTTCCAACTAAGTTTTCTCCCGAAAGGGTTTCCCAGAGAGCATATCTTGTGTCTTATGTGTATGTGTGAGATTATTTTGTCATTCTATACTTTATTGAATACTTTCCATTCGTATGCATGCACTAATTACAGTTAAATCTACAAATCTAGAATTTTAATAAAACTTTAATAGTGTAAAATTTCAGTATTTTAATGTATTATTATCATATCCGTTGTGACGAATTGTCGAGTGGAATATCCACGATAGTTTACGGATCAAATTCATTTGGATCCAAAGATGGAATTTGTGTCAGATTTGTTATGCCTCTTTCTACACACCAGTTCCTGATTTGCTGGATTTTTGGGATGGTGGAAATGCTTAATCTACTTAGAATAATCTCTTCCTAGAGATCTATTTCATTTCCACCCCAAGGAATTCTGGATGCTTGGGATTTGATGAGTGGGAGGGCTTTTTTGCATGATTTCCAAATTGAAGAGCAAGATTTGAGAATATAAATTAGTAATATTATATTATTTTATTAAAAAATGTTTATTTTATTTTATTTTATTTTTTATTTGTTTTTAATTCTAAGATATTTATATGTAATTAAATTATTACACATATATAAATAGTTATTATTTTTAAATAATTTGTATAATATATGTTTATTTTTAATACATATATTTTTAAATTTTAAGTTAATAAATTATTTCTTTAATTTAAAGAAGATGAACTCTTAACTAATAAGAAATAATTATAAATCATATTTCAAAGATACAAAATAATTTTAACTTCAAATAATATTCATAATGAAGTTAAATGAAGTTAACATTATTATTGGTGAGATTAAAATGAAGAAATTATATATTTTTAAAATGAAGAAATTATATATTTTTAAGTAATATTTAACTTGATGCACTAATCCAAATAATATTTTCAATTTCTATTTAGCCTTATTCATTCTATAAAAATAGGAAACTTTACAAAATTGATTATTAATACTATTATAGAACTCTAAAACCAAGTAGATAAACATTGGATAAACATTGCATAAGAAGTTTCATAAAAGCATTAATATTTTGGAATTGTGTATTAATTTAAAGTTGATTCTTGTAACTAAGAAGATTTATATATTTTTATGTAACAAAATTATCTCACTTTAGTAAGAGTAAGATGTAAAGATAAATTCAATATATCAAAATTATGATAAAAGTTGAACAAGAACATTGCAGAGTAAATCTCTTCAAAATTTTCAAAATATTAAAACTTTGTAACTGGATATTAATTTATAATTGAGTTATTGTTTAGTCTAGTTGTAAGTAGAGAAATACTAAAAATTTGAAATTGGGTATTAAAATAAGTTGAGTCATTGTTTAGTCTAGTTATAGGTAATTTTAAAGATCAGAGGTATAGAGCCCAACTTATCCCATGATAAGGATAAAATATTCTATAAGTGTGACTTCAATATGTTATTTGCAAAAATGCAATTTAGATAGGGAGGATATTATTCATTCCTCTTTACCATTCCTCCTCATCACTCAAAATAAATCCAATTAAATACATGTTATTTTTTTTTAAATTTGTATAATTTTGAAAAGTAAAAATTAGAAAGTATTGAATGTTGTTGCTTTAAGAATAACTATATAAAACATGTGAAACATGAATGGAACGCTCACTCAAAACATCAAACTTTTTACATCATTTACACAAAACACAAAACACAAGGCATTTTAGATATTTTACACCATTATTCGGAAGCAAAAAAATATCTAATATAATTTCCATTTCAAATTATAAAAACCTAAATACTCAAAATAAAATATAATTATAATTATTAATTGATATATTAAGAAGTTATTGATAAATTTATAAATAATGATCAGCTCAGTATGATGTATAAGTGTGTCCCTCAGTCATCAAACTTGAAATTTTGCTCAACCAAAATCAAAAAATAAAAAATTTAAATAACCATACAAAATATTTAAATAATATGAGCTCATAATTTTTTTTTTAAAACCATATAAATAAATAATTAAAAGTCTCTAGACGTACAAACTTTCTTTTTAGAGTGTAGAATTTAAGAATATGATAAAGTGTAGAATTTAAAAATATAATCCTCTGGAAACATAATAGATAAATAACAAATTAGATGAATCTAGAAGAATATATTAATTTAATTAATGATCAATATAAAAATAAATAATATAAACATATATCATTTATCATCATCCACACATGAATGACAACTCCCTAATTGAAAACCTAGCTGGCAGCGTACAATTTGCACCTCACTCAAATAAAAATAAGTCACAGTTTCCATCCTCACCCAATAATTAAATGACAAATTGGTTTCTAAGAGGTTGATTGTCTTTCCGACGTCGTATTGGGTTTTTAAATTATTTCACAATGTATCTCCGAGTAGGATACACTCCAGCAGGCCATGGTAATGATAAGGATATTAAAGGTGAAGGTCAGACATGTCAACTTCTGAGCATGGCTTGTCTTTAAGCAATAACATACATAAGGGCTTGCCTTTAAGCAATAACATACATTGTCATCGACCAGTTTCACAAGATTTGTGGGCTCCAGTCTGTGACATATAGCTATCTTCTAAGGAGAGATGGACTTGAGACTTACCATAGAGTGCTGGATTACAGTGTGTGATATAATATAATATCATATAAATCAAGGTTCGTCTATGGCTTTCTGTTAGGTTTCCCTCGTTGTAACCGTTGGGTGCTTACTATACGCAGCCTCATTGCTGTATCAGAGAGTTAGATGGGTTAACTTCTCTATTTTAAAAGTTCAGTTTTCAGGATGAGTGTGATAGCTGCTATGGCCATCACTATAGGTTTAGAGGATGGAGAACTGGAGGAGCATGCAGATATCAGTGAGCCACTGATTTCATTTGAGGAGAAGATTGAAATTGGCAGAAACAATTTAAGTGAAGAGAGAAGCAATGGGGGCTCGATTGCAACTGTGTTGTTGAGCACATTTGTTGTTGCGTTGGGCTCTCTGGAGTTTGGATACTGTGTAAGTATAATTCCTACTAATACATGAACACAGTGTAATCTCATGAAGATATTACATAAGGAGAATGATAAACCCATATATGTCTGAAATTGTTTGACAGGTAGCAAGAGCAAGAACACTATTTCAGTCAATTTAATATTTAATTATCATATCGTTTTCTGGAAATTCTGGAAAATTTGAAAGGAAATTTATTTAGTTTCGAAATTTTGATGAATCTTATTCATTCATAATATGCAAATTAAAACATGTTTAGTAATATTTATAAAAATATTCAAATATATAAGAATTTTAAAATTTATAATAATTTTCAAAAAGATTAACATTTTAAAATAATACCATTTTTTTAATAAAACTTGGACAAATAATATTTATGAAAATGACTACTGAATCTGCAAATTCCTCCCATGATCATACTAAACCCACCTATACAAATCCATCCATCTAAACCCATGTCTGATATTGTCACTAAAATTCTAATCGTATGAACATGTGTTGTCTCCTTGGAATATAATACTAACACACATCCATCTAAACCCATCCCTGAGATGCACTTCCATCTTGCCAATATTAATATTCATGCTGGGTTTGGGATGCCTTGAGGTTGGCACACTAAAATTGCATTTCTGCTACCTCAATCTCTGGAAAGGTGCACTTCGCATCATGCCCTTGACGTTGAGGTTGCCAAGCTAAGGTTGTATGTCTTCAATGTCAAATCATTGCAAAGGTGCATCATTAATATGGGTTTGTGTTCATATTTTATGCACCCGATTCATGCATATACAGGGTTGATGAATTCTAATTCTAATGGGGTTGTTGAGCATCAAAGTCTTAAACTTATATGAATTTATGCCAAAGTGTAGATTTTAAAAATAGTGTAGATCTTGATAATATTCTTTGTAATAAATATAAAAATAACTACATTGAAATAGTAAGTTTGGAAATTAGTTTTGAAATTAAATTTGAGGAAAGATTTGATATAAAACATGATTGTCTGAATCTAGTGTTGGGAGTTCATTATTGAGGAGAAAATAATGCATCTACATGTATTTGGTGGATGTCATTTATAACGAATTTAATGAAGCAAATACAGCAATATAGTGGACAGCCATCACCTGACAGAGTTCCATAGAAAGATAGACACCCATGGCATTTGAGATTAATATATTAACTGCAATTGTGTGATTCTGGGCCTATGTGATCTGCCATTGATGAGGTGGGCTTACACTAATGTTTCTTGGTGCATTGTAGGTGGGCTTTTCTTCTCCTACGCAGTCTGCAATGATAGAAGATCTTGGGCTTACCTTGTCTCAGGTGCCTTTCAATGACCCAAATTCCTTCTCCTCACCATTTTTAAGAAGAAGCTGTAAACGATATTAAATATGGTACTGTGTCTTGATTTGGTTATTAAACTAGGTATATCCAACCAAATTAGTAGTTTACCTTAGTACCTATTGGACTGTTATTTCAAATCTTCTCGGATTTAAAAGGTGCTACTAACTCAATGCATTTGGGCTTAATATCATCTTTTAACCCTTTTAATGCAGTACTCCACCTTTGCCTCCTTATTGACTATAGGTGCCATTGTTGGTGCAATTGTGAGTGGTTACATTGCAGACTATATGGGTCGGAAAGGGGTAAGTTCTTGGTTACTGTCACAAGTCCAGAAAATCATGAAGATTAGACGTTGAAACATACCTTTCAGGATTGGTTTTGGTTTTGAACGACATCAATTTGGAATAGAGCTCGATTAAAACTGTATAACTAAAGTTTAAAGCTAAACTCCTGACTGCTGAATGCAGGCATTGAGGGTCTCTTCAGCCTCATATATTATTGGATGGTTCATTATATTTTTGTCAAAGGTTTGTAAGGTTTTTCAATTGACGTTTCATTGTACTGATAGAACTGAGAAATGAGGTGCATGCATTTTACAGCATATTATTGAAGAGATTATAATGTTTATCCCATATTTGCATTGCTAATGTCAGTATATATGCAAACAATATAATATGTTATGAAAAACTAAAAATATGGTAATGTGAGCTATAATGAGTAAATAATAATTATTCACATATCTTTTGATATATCAATACAATTCTATAAAAGAATATATTATTTATTTATTAGAGAAAATGAATTTGAAGCATTTTTATTTTACACCATTTATGTATTTAAAAATAAATAAACTCACAAACTGTGAATTGTACTAACTTAACTTCATTTTCATTCAAATTTTTTTAATCTGTTTTCACTTGAGAGATTTTAAGTTAGAATGGATTTATTCTGGTTCAATATATCACATAATGAAATTTGTTGATTCATGATATAAAACAGTTCTTTACTTTATTAATATGTTTTGAAAGGATGGGATACCTAGCCAACATTGAAATTAGGATTATTCTTTCCCCTTCGGCAATATAGTTTTTAAAACAGAATATAATGAAAAACTTATATTCTACTCTTGTGCAGGATGCATTTCCATTAAATATTGGAAGATTATTTGTGGGATATGGAGTTGGCCTTACTTCCTTCACTGTAAAGTCTTCTTGCTTAGATATGTTGTTTTCTCAAAGTATGGATAAGTTCACAGAGTTACTTTTTTGATACAGATCAATCACATTTCATCCATTTTTATAATCTTGGGACAGGTTCCAGTTTACATAGCTGAAATAACTCCAAAGAACTTGAGGGGAGGGTTGACGACAACAAATCAGGTGTGAACCTTTCATCCAATTTCTATTTTTGGTTTGCAAAGAGGTCGAAAAACGGTCACCATTTTGTCAATTAGTATGTTGAAGTAAAATACAACAGTTCATTATGGAAAAGAAAAAGATGTAGACAATCTATACAACTGAACATCATTGGCTTCTTCTTTTTACAGTTGTCTATAACTATTGGTACTCTGCTAGTATATTTGATTGGGATGCTGGTTGAGTGGCGCCTCCTTGCTATCATTGGTAAATATGCTTGACCATATTCGTTCTATAAAATATGGTAATATGATATGGAAAAGAATGGTCTCTGTGAGATCTAGGTTGAACCTTAATAATGTCCATAATGGAGATAGCCCTAAGAAAAGATAGTAGAGACGTTAAGATAAATGGTCATTGCAATTTGGAGTAAGCATGACAGGTGTAATTATATTTGACTTGTATGGACAGGAATTATCCCCTGTGTTCTTTTGGCATTGGGTCTCTTCTTTATTCCAGAGTCTCCTAGGTGGTTGGTGAGTAGTTTCATCTCCTGTGCATTGTTTTTGTCAGGTAATAATGTTAAATTGTATTGCAAAATATTGTCTCAGCTTGTACCATCTAAAATAAATGAATAATTTTACTTAGAGCTATTCTCATGTGTAGAATCCAATGCTTCCAAACATTAATTGTCTGTATGTATTTCGAGGACAAGGCAAATTAGCATACTAACCATTGCATACGGGGCAGTACATAAAATGGAGCATCTCAGAAAGTAAATTCAATTTTACCTTGTACTTGAGAACTCAAAATTCTCGGTCTCTGCGTATAGTAGTTAATCATTTTTGGTCTATTTGCAGGCTAAGGTTGGCAGGAACGAGGAATTCGAATCCGCATTGCAAGCCTTTCGTGGAAAAGATTGTGATGTTTCTGCTGAAGCAGCTGAAATCAGGGTGCTTACTTCTGCTTTAGGTGTTATGTTACATACATAAATTATTGTTTGTTAATCACCATAGTAATTCATCAAAAACTATACTAATATCGATTGAAGCAGATGGTGATGGAGTATGATTAGAGGTAATTAATTTCAAATGGGTCATAAGTTGCAAAGAGAAGTTTAAGCCTGTTGTACTTATTCCTCTTGGAATACTGAGAATACAGCCCTCTATTTTTCAGGAGTGTGTGACAAAGTTAGAGAGTCTTCCTAAGGGCCGAATAATGGACTTATTCCAATTCAGATATGCACATTCTGTTATTGTAAGTAGAAATCTTCTTAACAATGTAGTTTCCCAAAAATTGTAACTAATTATTTATCAGATTCATCCTATTATAATAAACATTGTATGTATAGGTTGGAGTTGGTTTGATGGTGTTTAAACAATTAGGAGGAATCAATGCTGTCATATTTTATGGCAGCGAAATTTTCCAAGTTGCTGGTGAGAAATTGCAGCTAGCTCTTGGTTTCCAGGTCAACTTGAAAAGTGTACCTTTAATTGTATAAATACCATGTTTCTAACTCCTGTTTACTAATGACTGTAATGCAGGATTTTCATCAGATCAAGCCGCATCTGTTGCTGTGGCTGCCCTCCAGGTGATTAGGTTGACAAATTATCTTTCGAATTTCATAGATATTTTTTGCTTTGGTGTAGGATTTCTTTGCAGAAAATAAGCGTCATTATGTCTGGAATTGTAAAGCTACCCTTGAGCCAATATTTCCTTCTTGACTTGAAATAATTGTGCTACTTATAATTAAGTAGAAAAGGCAGAGGATAGAAAAGGCAGAGGATTACTTCAGAATGCTACATATAATTATGTAGTTTTTCTTGCGACATACTTTTGACTAGAGGTCTGATAAGATGGCGACCTTCAATTTGGCCAGGTACCAATGACAGCAATAGGTGCACTACTGATGGACAAATCAGGAAGGCGACCGCTTTTGATGGTATGTACTGATACTGTGACTATATCAATCGGCTATAGACGGATTGCTAAAAGGATTCTTTTATTTCTAAACAATAAAGTGAAAATAATATGCTTTCAGGTCTCAGCGGGAGGGATGAGCATAGGCTGCTTCCTGGTTGGATTGTCATTCTACATACAGGTCTCTCTAAACTTTCAGTCTCTCTTTTACGCCCTAGACAGAGTAAATGCAGATTTGTGTCTGAATTCAAGGCTTCCATAAACCACACCCAGACAGAGTAAATGCAGATTTGTGTCTGAATTCAAGGCTTCCATAAGCCACACTGTAACCATATGGTGCCAAAGTATGTAGATTTAACTTCAGATATACATGCTTTGTCTAATTTAATAATCAAGAAATGAGAAGGTGTCCTGTATCAGTATCCTCTTACAATATAGGAAACTGAAATAACAACTTATTCTGCATACTCTTGAATCATGCATCCAGCAAAAATAACACGCAAAACAGGGATGGTATCAGAGGAAATATACATTGTTGTAAAGTACCACGAGGCTTTCCTTCTTGGAGGGAATGCTCTCACACATTCTACATGTTAATTAATACTTATGAAAGTATTTGTGTTCTACCAGTAAAAGTTCTTTGTGTTCCACCACAAAGGACCTACACACGAAATTTTACAAAATGGGATCCATGTCAATCAAGCATAGTAGATGATTGATGTCCTATATCCTTGTATCTGAATGCTATATCCAATTTCAGTGAGATCAAGATCATTCATGTGAATTGATCTGATATACTTCTTTGACCCTTGTTTCTATCCGTGATAGGGTTGTGGAACAAATGCACATCCAGCGCCCATACTGAAAATATTGTCCCTAGGTGGACTTTTGGTGAGTTCATTCCTAAGCCATGACTATTGGAATTCTCCTGTTAACTGCTTTTCCCTTGCTGATATAACAGAGGGTTTAGAAGCTTCTTATTCTATCATGAATTGTTTTCTATTCTTGGATCAGTGCTATATTGGAACATTCTCCTTGGGCATGGGTGGAATTCCATGGATCATAATGTCAGAGGTAAGCACTGAGAAGGAGCTGCACTTAACAGAATCAGTATTCTGCTCTTTTATATTTGCTAACGTTCCATTTAATTGTTTTGTAATCTCATTTGTGTCATTTACTCAATACTTATTTTGGATGGGTTTAGATATTCCCAATAAATATGAAAGGCATTGCTGGAAGTTTGGTGACCCTTGTCAGCTGGCTTGGCTCTTGGGTTATTACCATCACCTTCAACCCTTTTCTTACATGGAGTGCAGCAGGTAATCAAGATCCCTCCATGATATCATCCAAATCCAATTATTTGGAGTAGGAGACACTCAAATGTTCAGAGGAAAAAATAAGAACTCTTCTGATATATGAGTGTGCTTGAGTTACAATACTGATGAAAGTTTGCAAGATGCTGAATATTGGTTGGATGGGTGTGTTTGAGTTACAATACTAATGAAATTTTAGAATATGCTGAATATTGGTTGGTTTCTTGCAGGTTCATTCTTCATTTTTTCTGTGATTTGTGCATCTACAGTGTTCTTCGTTGCATTTCTTTTACCAGAAACCAAAGGGCTAACTTTAGAAGAAATTCAAACGTCATTCCAATCATTTTTTAAAAAAGCATCTATGCAAGAGACTATATGATGCAATAGTCTCCGACTCATTCTTTTTATCAACGGGATAGTATAATGCCATCTTTGTAAGAAACATGACAGACAAGCATTTGTAAATTGACCATCTGAAAAGATCAAATTAGTGTAATGGAAAAGTGATCTTTGAAAAAGTATAATGTGAGTAATGCCGTCTTTGTAAGAAATATGACAGACAAGCATTTGTAAATTGACCATCTGAAAAGATCAAATTGGTGTAATGGAAAAGTGATCTTTGAAAAAGTATAATGTGTGTTAATTAGTTTCAACTTTGTTGTTTAAAATATTAATATGAGTGATATACTATTAGTGTTTTAATTTTTTTTTAAACTTGATTTTTTTTTACAATGCATGTTGGTAGGTTTAAAAGATGTTAAATCTCAACAAGCATGCAAACACATGATTGTATTCATGTTACTTTAAATGATTAATAACAATTTTTAGAACTCATAATATAGATTGAATTTGAGAAAACTTTAGTTAAATGATATATTGTATGGAAATGTTTATAGCTTAATCATTTATAAAGGAGAAGAGGACTTTGAGAATATAATATTGAATAATATTTATGATGAAGTCTATGTAGAAATATGTTTGTTGCACTAATGTTGAATGAGATCTTTGATGAGTTTGGTGGCACTTTGATTGCCACAGTAGAGTGTGGTTAGATGTTGTTGCTAGAACCCAAGGCTAGAATTTTTTTTCAAGTCACAATGATTTTTTACTTGATTAACTACAACTTGATACTCTATTTTTGCTAAAGAAAAGCAAGACCTTGTTGCTTTTTACAAGTCTAATAGTGTGGTCAGATGTAGTTACAAGAATCCAAATGCTAAAAGGATTTGTCAAAGCCACAATGATTTTTGACTTGCATTAACTACAACTTGATAATACTTTTGCTAAAGAAAGAGCAAGACCTTGTTGCTTCTTATGAGTCTAGTTGACATGTTTGGAACCAAGACTAAAAGCATAAACTATGGTAGGCTTCTAATCATCAGGGTCACCAACCCAATGGAATCAATGAAAGTAACCAACAAGTGATCAATATTTTTCCATTTTGAATTTTTGAATAGGGATCACCCCCTAAACTATAGCGTATCCCAACTAAATTGTACCCTAGATTTATTAAAGTATCCATTTTGCTACTTTCCAATGGCTCTCATGGGGTGTTTGCATACAATGAGCAACAAGACCAATGGTAAAGGAAATATGAGGATTAGTATGAGTTAAATATAAAAGGATACCAACTAATTCATGATACAAAGTAGCATCTACTTCATGTGTAGTACAAGTGGTAGCAAGTTTGACACCAAACTAGAATGAAGATGGAGTTGGTTTACACTATTCCATATGAAAGTAGTAAAGAAGGTCACGCACATACTTAGATTGGGAAAATGAAATGCATTGGTTTGCAATACTTGGAGGAAAATAAAATATTGCAATAACGTAAGTTTTTCATCTAAAATTTCCTTTTAAGGTTGGATTTCACATGGTTTAAAAGTTTGGGGTCATTAATAGTGAGAATAAGGTCATCAACATAAAAGAACAAGTATTATGATATGATTACCTACTTTCTTAGTAGAGACATTGGGTTAGAATGATGTTTAGAGAATTTGGTGTCAAGAAGAGAGCTATCCATTTTAGCACACCAAGCCCAAGGAGCTTGCTTAAGACCATAAACATATATTTTAAGGTAAATTTATTCTTGTAAATCCCCATGTAATAAGGTAGATTTAGCATCCATCTAATAGACCTCTCATTTATGTGACGCGGGAAGGGCTAGAACAAAGTGTATGGAATTCATATTGGCTACAGGGGAAAACGTTTCATTATAATCAATCCTTTCAACTTGATAAATGATGCCCAGGCTACCTGCTCATCAACATATTTCACTCTCTATGTGCATATATAAACTCCATTCATTTTTTATTTTGGCCCAACCAATTTTAAATCTGGCAATCCTCAAAATTATATCTGGAAGCTTTTAAGATCTCAAATTTGAGATTTGAGATCTTAAATTAACTCTCTCATATGATTAGAAAGCCCACAATCACCCTTTCCTGTGCATATAAAATGCATGACAATTCAAAGCCCAATTAAATCTCTAAGGCTGGGCAATTTCAACACATGCAAAAACTTCTTATAATCAAGGTTATGAACCCCATAAAGTATACAATATGCCTATCTAATGAAACCCAACATTTGTTTTAATTCAATTCGGAATTATAGTGTAACCCATAAATACATATAGAATCCAACATACTAATAGTTTGGCCCCACAACATATCGTTCTTCCAATTCCGAATCTCATTGACCCATATCAAACATAATATATATATACTGCCATATATATATTCCCAAATCGAATCTCATGCGGGGGCTTATTACCTTAACCAATGACTATTACCCATTGAATACCCCGTATTATGATTTCTTTTTCATCAACTGTTCGGATCTCTAATTACGAGCTTCCCTTTACCTTATAAGGGTTGACAACACATAGCATTACTTCTTATCCAAGTTTAACCTCGAAAGAAAACCAAAGTGCTAATACCCACATTAGCGCTCATTGGCTTCACCCTTCATTAATACACTGTGACTATAAGTCTCCCCTTGTTTTACGAGTGTCGGAGTGTATTTATTTAAATTGCATAAGCTCGCTCACATAAAGTGTGAACCTATCTAACCCCATGTTCACGATCTTAATTAAATGACTCCAAATAAGAACATTGGTCATACATAACTCCGACTTGAAATACCCAAGCCAACACTCCCACATTCATTCATTTCCAAAGTATAACATCATATTATATATTGTGATTTGACTACATGTAACGTTGGACCCACCTATTAACGCACTTCTTCAATCGACGGCCCCCAGCTCGTCGCGTTGCAAATACTAATCAAACGATCACCAATTAATATCGCGTTTTTAAAACGCTCGGAAGATAATCCTCCAAGATTGCACGATGTAAGTGGTTTCCAATTACCACTCTTGGACGCGTGTCAAGCCAAGACCACAATCATGTTTTTTTGATAAAAATTGATTACCGCCTTTGCACAGCGCGATACTCTCGGTATTTGTGTCCCCGGTTTCACTGTTCACGACCAGTTCCACGCCTTTCCTTCAAGATTCCGACTTTTTATATTTAACTTTTGTTTCATCGGCGTTCAACATGACTCTTCCGCCTATTACACTGCTTCATCGGATTACACACCCCGTTGGTCACGGTATCATGGCCTAGGAAACCCGATATCTATGAATCGACCTTCAACAATCTCTTACATGGTTAATATACCTCCCGCTCACAATGTGGAACAATTGTTTCAATCCAACATAGCGGATATCAACCAATTACATCATCGAAGGAAGAAGGATCTTCTCTGCCACTGTAACCCAACCAATATAGGTCACATCTAGTTGACTCAATCGAGGGAGCTGCATTCGGTTTTCACGATATTTATATAGGATTAATATAAATAGGGATTTCTATTTCTATTCATAATTATAGCACACAGTTACTCGCAGAGACTCAAATCCTTCTCACACAGAATGACTAATTCAGTCAATAACACAGAGTTCACAAATTGCCCACAGAACTAGATTATTCCTTATATAAATTCGACCAAGAATGCATTAAGGTTTCACACAGGACTTTATAAGCAAATTCCTCAGCAATATATGCAATTGTGACCAATTTCAAAGGCATTCATTTACAACTTCATATTCGAATTCGAAGGCATTCACACACTTCTAGTTGGCCAGATTTTCTATTTGATGGCCTCCTACCTTACTACTCTGCTCCTGAAAAGGGCTCTCCCTCTTGAAGTCTACTCTGCTTACATTTATACAAAAGGGTAACCTGAATTGATTTAGGTTCCCTAACAACTCACCGAACTCTTCAATTTCCTAATTTTAGACTTAATCCCAAAATAACTAACTGACTCTTCACATTCCTCATGTTCTCTAGTGATTAGAGAACATTTACAATTTCAAAATACTAATATCTACATGAAAATTTAAGAACATGAGACCCCCTATGTCTACTGAGATACAAAGTATTTAATTGTGCCTAATGCCCCTGCATCAGACTCCCAAGCTTCAATTTGTGCATGATCTCCTAATCATGTTTCTTTAATCTCTGCCTCCTGGATCCAATACTTTGTTTTTTTGTTGTCCAACAGCTGCATCATATTTCCACTGCTCTTCTCCCGGTCTCCATACCTTGTTCTGCAAACTACCTCTAGCTATACTTTCACATTCTGCATTTGTCTTTCCTTTGCTACAAGCCTTCTTCTTTCTTATTGTTGTCTACTGCTCCTTAGACACCCTCATCATCAGTTCTTTGATGTTTTTAATTTCTCTATCCAATTCATCTTCTATCTGGGAACTTCTCTGTCCACTGCTGCTACCTCCAATCTTTGCTGCTGCCAATACTGCTGTTGTAATTGTTTTTATTTCTGCAGATGTCATCCCCCATGTTGCTTCAGCTGCCACCATGGGTGTTGCCTCCTCCCAAACTTCCTGTTCCTTTGCAACATTTTTACCTTGTTCATCATATGCAAATTTACTTCTAGAAAATAAATCACCATTTAATTTTCCACTTACAGTGACATACTCATCCAGTATACTAGTAAACAGAATTAGATTCTGCAAGCTAATATCTGCTCTTCTTTTCTTCACAACTTCAGGCATCTTTGCTACAGTGTCTGCAATCTCTTTCTCTTCCTCAAATGCTTCCAGCAAACAACTCAGCCACCTCATCTGTACTTGTTTTCTATCAGTAGTATGTTGCATTCTAAATTCAGCATCTTCTTCTTCTTTGACACTCTTCATCAATTGCCCATCATCATCTTGATTGCTCCTGGAAATCAAATCAAGTTCTTCAACCACTACATTCTCATCTTCTGTCAGCATAGGATGCTGATTCTTCCTTACTGCAGCAGTTTCAAAAATCTGTCTTCCAGTCTATTCTAGATCAGTCAACCAAATCAGCTCCTCCTTGTCATTAGTGACAAGTTTCTTCATGTGAGACATGACTGTCTCATCTCCCTCCTTCTGCAATAGTTCTTCTTCTTTTAAGACAACTCCAAATGAGGGATTGTCTTCTGCATCACTTGTAGACATAATCAAGCTGTCAGTGTCCAAATCACAAGACCCAATGGTCTCACTTGCTGGTCCAGCCACCAAAATTTCTCTCTGCAGTTCCAAGTCTGTTTCAAGACTCAGAAATTCTTCACTATCTTTCTCTTCAGCTGTCAGAGTTATCTTCATTACTCTAATCACCATGTTAGAATGATGACCCTTCACTATGTTCTCAACCAACATAGTTTCACTCTCATTCAATTCTCTGACAGAGTTCAATTGATGTTCTTCCTTTTTCCCTGCATGATTAACACATGAATCATCAGCATAAAATTCCAAGGCTTCAATACCTTCTTCTCCTCTGACAACACATCAGTATGTTGTTTAGAACTTCTTTCCAAATCCTCTGTCAGCACCTCAGTATGCTGATTTTATTTACTCATGAGACTGTTAGCTAGTTTCCTCTTCTCTCCAACATCTGCTTCATGAATGTTCTTCTGTTGTGATTCACCAAAATGAATTCCTTCATTTTGCTGAATCATTTTCTTATCCTCGGTCCTCTGATTGTCATTCATGACAATTCTTCTGTCTTGCTTCTTCAACAACTCATCCTGTGCATAGGTTCCCTGCTTCTCCAATTCTCTTCTTTGAAAATCCAACCTCCTATAAAATTCAACAACTTCAATTGGAGTAGACCTTGGGAACCTTACACAACCTTGTATGCCTCTTCTTGTTCTTGACCAATCATCTGCTGGTCCTTCTCTCTTTGCCTCAACATTCTGCTGAACATCTTCATTGGACTCTTTAGTCTTCATCTTTCCCTGAGATCTCACTATCTTAGCATTGATCTGAACAGGTTTCATATTCAATGTCTCCTCCTCATCAACAAACTCTAAAGCTTGTTCATCTTCCAGTGATGTACCTGCAAACATACACAACTCTTTAGTTTTCAAATCACAAGACTTTTCAGTCTTTGTTGCTTTCTCAAGCACTTCCTTTTGAACAGATCTGCATGTGGAGTCTTCAAATTCCATCCTTGACTCAAGAACTTTGAGTTCCTCTTCCTCTGGAGAACCTGCCATCACCTCACAATTTTTAGACTCAAAAACACAAGTCTTTACATCATCTAGCTAATCTAGACTTGTCCAATACCTCAGGAAATCCTCAATGATTTCCTCTTCAGCAAGACAAGCTTCTTGCCGCCTTAAGTCCTCATCATGCTTCACAAAATCTCTTGCAGATATCCATTCTTCTTCTGTGTTCTACTTTGCTTCACAAAATTTCTTTTCTCAACTCAGCTGCTCTGAGTCCTTCTTTTAGTAAGGCAATCTCCCTTTGCCTCAACCTCAACTGTAATGGTTGCCATTTCACACTCTTCTTCATGAGCCAACCAACTCTCTGGTTTTCCTCTATCATCCTCTCCTGTTCATAAATTTGTTTACTGATCTCAGCTATCTCTTTCCAATACTCTTCATTAGCGAGTTTCTTCCTCATGCCATTTGCTTTGGCATCTTCCCCCACTCTTCTATTGTGGCCTCTCTCAGAACCTCTATAATCTCTGCTATGGTTATCAGTAGCCATCTTCTCCTCCAGGAGTTCTTCACTCACAAGCTGCACTAAGCCTCTGTAATAGCAAGCTCTCTTGCTACAACTTACCTTACCAATCCTTTCCTCTAGATCCGGCTTTTGGTAAGTACTGGTCCCTTATCTGCTGGAACCTTCTGAGCACTCTCTTATACTCTCTCTAGGCTTCACTCTGCAACTTCTCAAGAGTACCTATTTCCTTCTTTCATCCAACCTCTGTTGGGAATCCTCTAGGTTCTACCACACTTTCTTCTTCACTCAGAATCCCTTGTTGGACTCTTCTATCACTGCTCTCAAAGCTGTGATCTGCTCTTGCTGAGATTCTTCAATTGCTTGCAATCAAAATTCTGCAAACAATTCTTCAAACCAGAGTTAACCACTTCTCATCAACTCACCTTTTCTTTAGAACACTGCAATTGTCCTCTCTATTCAGCCTTTAACTGGATATCAGGCTCACTTCCTTCACCATCAAATTCTTTCTTCACTTTCTGCAACCAAAATTATGCAATTATAATTTCAAATCAGATTTAAAATTATTTACCTGCAAGATTTCTGCATGATCTTGTTTTCCATTCCTTTCTGCAAATCCTGTTTACTGTACTTCTGTGTATCTTTGCCTATCAGATTTCAGAATCTGATCTTCTTCCTTCTGTCACCTGCACTGTATCTCTATAGGCTACAATCTCTATCAGTCTTCAAAAACCTGATCTCTTTTCATACATGCAATTAATTCAAAACTTGGACGTCAAACAGAGCTATTCCTGACGCTCTGATACCACTTGATGCCCAAGCTACCTGCTCATCAACATATTTCACTCCCTATGTGCATATATAAACTCCATTCATTTTTTATTTTGGCCCAACTAATTTTAAATCTGGCAATCCTCAAAATTATATCTGGAAGCTTTTAAGAGCCCAAATCTGAGATTTGAGATCTTAAATTAACTCTCTCATATGGTTAGAAATCCCACAATCACCCTTCCCTGTGCATATAAAATGCATGACAATTCAAAGCCCAATTAAATCTCTAAGGCTGGGCAATTTCAACACATGTGGACACTTCTTATAATCAAGGTTATGAACCCCATAAAGTATACAATATGCCTTTCTAATGAAACCCAGCAGTTGCTTTAATTCAATTTGTAATTATAGTGTAACCCATAAATACATATAGAATCCAACATACTAACAGTTTGGCCCCACAACATATCGTTCTTCCAATTCCGAAGCTCATCGACCCATATCAAACATAATATATATATACCGCCATATATATATTCCCAGATCGAATCTCATGCAGGGGCTTATTACCTTAACCAATGACTATTACCCATTGAATACCCCGTATTATGATTTCTTTTTCATCAACTATTCGGATCTCTAATTACGAGCTTCCCTTTACCTTATAAGGGTTGACCACACATAGCATTACTTCGTATCCAAGTTTAACCTTGAAAGAATACCAAAGTGCTAATACCCACGTTAGCGCTCATTAGCTTCACCCTTCATTAATAAACTGTGACTATGAGTCTCCCCTTGCTTTACGAGTGTCGGAGTGTATTTATTTAAATTACATAAGCCCGCTCACATAAAGTGCGAACCTATCTAACCCCGTGTTCATGATCTTAATTAAACGACTCCACATAAGAACATTGGTCATACATAACTCTGACTTGAAATAACCAAGCCAACGCTCCCGCTTTCATTCATTTCCAAAGTATAGCATCATATTATATATTGTGGTTTGACTAGATGTAACGCTGGACCCACCTATTAATGCACTTCTTCAATCGACGGCCCCCAGCTCCTCGCACTGCAAACACTAATCGAACAATCACCAATTAATATCGCGTTTTTAAAACGCTCGAAAGATAATCCTCCAAGATTGTGTGATGTAGGTGGTTTCCAATTACCACTCTTGGATGCGTGTCAAGCCAAGACCATAATTGCGTTTTTTTGATAAAAAATGATTACCGCCTTTGCACGGCGTGATACTCCTGGTATTTGTGTCCCCGGTTTCACTGTTCACGACTGGTTCCACTCCTTTCCTTCAAGGTTCCAACTTTTTATATTTAAATTTTGTTTCATCGGCGTTCAACACGACTCTTCCGCCTATTACACTGCTTCATCGAATTACACACCCCGTTGCTCACGGTATCGTGGCCTAGGCAACCTGATATCTATGAATCGACCTTCAACAATCTCTTACACGGTTAATATACCTCCCGCTCACAACGTGGAACAATTGTTTCAATCCAACATAGCGGATATCAACCAATTACATCATCGAAGGAAGAAGGATCTTCTCTGCCACTGTAACCCAACCAATATAGGTCGCATCTAGTCAACTCAATTGAGGGAGCTGCATTCGGTTTTCATGAGATTTATACAGGATTAATATAAAAAGGGATTTCTATTTCTATTCATAATTATAACACACAGTTGCTCATAGAGACTCAAATCCTTCTCACACATAATGACTAATTCAGTCAATAACACAGAGTTCACAAATTGCCCACAGAACTAGATTATTCCTTATATAAATTCGACCAAGAATGCATTAAGGTTTCACACAGGACTTTATAAGCAAATTCCTCAGCAATATATGCAATTGTGACCAATTTCAAAGGCATTCATTTACAACTTCATATTGGAATTCGAAGGCATTCACACACTTCTAGTTGGCCAGAATTTCTATTCGATGGCATGCTACCTTACTACTCTGCTCCTGAAAAGGACTCTCCCTCTTGAACTCTACTCTGCTTACATTTATACAAAAGGGTAACCTAAATTGATTCAAGTTCCCTAAAAACTCACCGGACTCTTCAATTTCATAATTTTAGACTTAATCCCAAAATAACTAACTGACTCTTCACATTCCTCATGTTCTCTAGTGATTAGAGAACATTTACAATTTCAAAATACTAATATTTACATGAAAATTTAAGAACATGAGACCCCCTATGTCTACTGAGATACAAAGTATTTAATTGTGCTTAATTCCTCTGCATCAATAAAATCTCTAAAAATTAATCGAGCCTTATGTCTTTCAACACTTCCATTTGATCCATACTTAGTTCTCTACACCCATTTACATTTGACAAGTTTTCTTCCTTTCAAATATGTACAATATCCAAGTATCGTCCATCATTAATGAATGATATTCTTCATCCAGTGTTGTGTCCCAATATATATGTCCAAAAAATTTTCCAAATGTATGTTGATCATAAATATTTGAAACTTAAGAAAAAAAAGAGGAGGCTCACTAGAAAAGTGAATGTGGTCCAAATTGTTTTTTACGATCACTGGAAAGATCAACACATGTTTCTTTTGTTGTACAAATCCATTTGGGAAGTGTTGATGTTGGTATAGATCCATGTTTAACAGATCCAATTGGAGAAGAATGAGAAGGAAAAGGTGGATTTTCATCTTCATTGTCATTATCCGAAGAGGAAACCAAAGTAGGATTATAATTGGGAGGAGAGGATTGCATATACGTCAAATATGACTCCCATGCATAGATGGTACAAAGACTGAATTAGGCTTGTGGGTCAAGAAACCTTCGTCAATCTTACATTCTCTCCTATTAATAATTTCCTTGGAATGAGTTTGAAGAAGTGTATAACCATTTACATCTTTATAATATCCAATAAAATTTCACTTTACACTTTTAGGTTGTGATGTTTTCCTTTTTCATCAAGAATGTGAGCCTATGCTTCAATACCGAACAAATGGAAGTGGCTTACATCTAAATTAATTTTATTATTAATTATTTTTATGCCATACTCTTTAAATCCTTTGTGGGAGTGTGATTAACTAATTAATGGGCACAATTAATGGATTCCACTGAAAAATGAGGACTTAATCCCTTTGCTAGGACCATACAAATTTCCATTTCCTTTAATGTGACTTTTTTTTTCTCCTGGTGATGCCATTTTTTTGTGGTGTATATGGACCATTATATTGCATTTGAATGCCCTATTTCGTATAGTAAGTTGTAAATCTAAAATTTCACTTCCATTATTTTTCTCACTTCTCCAAATGATGTTTAGATTGATTTTTTAGAAGGTTTTTGTAGGATGAAAAAACATCAAAAATTCACTCTAAGATTTAAATAATAAACCCAAGTGTATATGAGAAGTCATCAATGAAAGTTAAGAAGTACTTGAACTCAAATAAATAATGAGAAGGAAGTGGACCACATAAATCACTATGAACAAGTTACAAGGGGGTCAAGGCATGCTTGTCAAAACCATCCTCATGATATTTGTCAAGAATCCAACTTACACAAATACCATCTCAACAAGAAACAAGATGAATATTAGTCATCATATTTTGATTACATGTTTTTGTAGTGAGTGATACTTTAATTGATCAAATAGATTATACCAAAGATTGTTTAGGTCATAGCTATAAATAATAAAAACTAATTGAAAATATAATGACCCAAAGTTGTCAAATTTATACAACTAGGTAATATCATCAACAATTCTAGTTTCTAGGAGATGCTTAGGATCTTCTAAGTCATTGATTACAACTTTGTGAGATGAGAACTCTATTGTTTTACCTTCAACAGAATGAGTGATTTGATATACTAATAGAATATTGCAGGAGAGACTGGGATCACATATGCATGATTAAATTGATCATCATTTAGATATACTTTTCTAGACCCTACAACACTAACAAATCAATAATTACCAAAAAATATTTGTTTCAAATTACATTTATTAGGAGAAGAAAAAATGACTACCATCTTTAGCCATATGATAAGATGCCCCATAATCAATAAAACAATCATTAGATGAAGAATTATATTTTACATTGAAGGAAAAACTAGAAGCATAAAGAGCATGTCCATGCAAAGAAGAGTAAGAAGAAGAATAATCACTAATGATATTGTGTTTCTTCATTATTTCTTCTAATGGCCCATGTAAAGCCTCAACATGGAGACGAGAATGGACTACACTATGAATACCAATAAGAACACACACACATAACAAGAATGGACTACATTGTGAATACCAATAAGAACACACACATATAACAAGAATGGACTACATCATGAATACCAATAAGTAGACACACATATACACATGAGAAGTGGTATTAGGAAGGAATTCCAACCATCTAGCATTAGGTGTTCATGTACATTATACATTAGGGAAGTGGTTGGAGTGGTTATACCTGCTCCAACTAACCATGCATTACATGTTTTTACCCTTTATTACATACATATCATATATTCACTTTGTATTTAATGACTAAATTTGTGATGACTATTACATAGGCCTAATAGGCCCTTCCATCTCTCCACCACCAGGATCAAAGCCTTGCTTCATCCCAAAGCAAGTTTGTAGCAATGATCGCTGAAAATGAAACAAGAAAGTCTCAATTTTGATTTTTCCTTAATCAAATTGAGGAAATTCAAATTTCCACTTCAACAGACAGCCTAGAGAAGTTAACATAGGTGACATGGCTCTTGTCACTTAGTTAAGAACACTAAATTCGAGTTAATAAGTTCAAGTTCAATTTACTTGAGATGATTCCTAAAAAATAAGATTCTAGCTCAGTTAATTCGAGTTGGGGGCATTAACTTGAGTTGTGTAAAATTATTCCTAAATTTTAGGATCCTAGGTTGAGTTATTTTCAATTTTAACAATTTAATTCAGTAAAATTGAGTAATGGTCAGTTAAACTAGTTCCAACTATTGGGGGACTAGTTGGAGGTCTAGCAGTGGGGTGTAACTTCAATGTTTAACCAGTTAACTGATCAATCAACCTAAATTAACTCATGCATGCATATAATTTGAGTTACCCAATTGAGATCATATTTCAAGGGCAGCGTAATATCAATTTTAAACTATTCCAAGTTGTACAGATGGTGCATGTAGCCAAAGAGGGACCTAAAGGAATTGCACAATCCAGATTTATGAATTTCATAAATAATAGGGGACAATTCCTTGGGGAAAAACACAAGGAAATAGGTGCTTGGAGGATTGAAAAATTGGCTAAGTGTTGGCTAGATTCAGTCAGTCAAGTAGGGGATAAAAGATACAGGTGCAGGTTGTGCTCAAGCTTGAGCAAGCATATTGTATTCATCTAGATTTTTTGATTAATGCAATACAAATAGTAAGGGGTTTTGAGCAGTTTCTTTCCCCTATATAAATCTCTGTGTATGTGTGTTGAATCATGATGCATGTTTTTGATATGTGTTCTAGATCGTGAATTTGCTTCTGTAGATGAGTATAGTAGATTTAAGTCTTATGTTTTAGTAAATTTCATGAGAAATTTTGAATCTACATTAAAATTCTACATGGTATTAGAGAAGGATTCACATTAGAACCAATCATTGAAGTCCTCATGTACAATGATCATTGAAGAACTAATGAGTTGTTAGGACGTAGAGTTGATGGAGCCCTAGTTCAGGGACGATCCAGAAGACCCTATGTGCAGAGTAATGAATGAAGCAAGAAGGATGTTAGTGGGATGATTAGTGATCCAAGTTTTAGTGACACAAAAACCAGTAGTGATCATTGATATTGGTATACTGAGGAGCATCAAGATTTCCCATAGGGAGATTGAGACTCAAATGGAGTCTAGTTTAAGAGGGAGTAGGCCTATGGAAGCTAGTACTTCAGGATCCAGGGAGATCAGACTCATTATTTTAGTAGTTGCAAAACTAGTGCAGAAGCAACAACAGAGTATTAGCAACAACCATATGAGTAGATAATATTTCGCCATGCATGCAACCATAACTCTAGGAGTGAGGTGGGGCGATGTGAAGCCCTAGTCTCAGAATTGTAGAAATTTGGGCAGGGTCCATTGAGGCGTTCTCCTCATGGATAATTACCTTCTACGAGGGCCCACAATATTCAGTAGCAAGAGGATCAATTTCAGTAAGATATTGAGGAATGCAGAGGAGTGTTGAAAACATAGCAAGAAGCTCAATAGAAGAGTCAACAACATCACAAATTTTCCCAACAGGCAATTGGAGACACAATTGATTCATTTTTTGGATGCTTCTCAGTTTCATATGTTGCAGTAGCATCGAAAAAAGTGAGAGTTGTTGCATACAACACATTCCACATATGCATGATAGGGGTGGTTGATAATACCTTTCTTGTTGAGAGGGAGTGTTGAAAATGTAGCAAGAAGGTCTCAATTTTTATTTTTCCTTAATCAAATTGAGGAAATTCGAATTTCCACATCGAAAGACAACTTGGAGGAGTTAACTGAGGTGAGATGGCTCTTGTCACTCAATTAAGAACAATGAATTCGATTTAATGAGTTTAAGTTAAATTTACTTGAGTTGATCCTAAAAAATAAGAGTCTAGCTTAGTTAGTTTGAGTTGAGGGCATGAACTTGAGTTGTGTACAATTATTCCTAAATTTTAGGAGCCCAGGTTGAGTTAATTTTAGTTGTAACAATTTAATTAAGTTAAATTGAGTTATGGTCCATTAAAATGGTTCCAACTGTTTAAGGAACTAGTGGGAGGTCTAGCAAGGGGGTGTAACTTCAATGTTTAACTAGTTAACTGATCAATCAACCTAAATTAAGTCATGCATGCATAGAATTCGAGTTACCAAATTGAGATTGGATTTCAAGGGCAATGTACTATTAGTTGTAAACTATTCCAAGTTGTACAAGTGGTGCATGTAGTCAGAAAAGTACCTAAAGGAATTGCACAATCTAGATTGAGGAATTTCCTAAATAATAGGGGGATAATTCCTTGAGGAACAACGCAAGGAAATAGGAGCTTGGGGGCTTGAAAATTTGGCTAAGTGTTGGCCAAAGTTAGTAAGTCAAGCAAAGGATAGAAGATACAGGTGCAGGTTGTGCTCAAGCTTGAGAAAACATATTGTATTCATCTGAATTATTTGATTAGTATAATATAAATAGTAATGGGTTTTGAGCAGTTGCTTGCCCCTAGATAAATCTCTCAATATGTGTGTTGAATCATGCTGCATTTTTTTGATATGTGTTCTGGATCGTGAATTTTCTTCAGCAGATGAGTAGAGTAGATTTGAGTCTTATGTTTTAGTAAATTACATGAGCAGTTTTGAATCTACATTAAAATTATACAATTATATTGTGATTTGTTACTCTTTATTCTTCACCTTCGATATAGTAGTTGTATGTGTAGTCAAGAAATCTCCAACACTTAGTAAATCTTCCCAAAAATAGTCCTCTTGACTTATCTTGTTGTGATGCTCATCTACATGCTACATAATGCTTCAATGAACCCGCCATTTTTCCATTTTTTGGCTTCTGAGGTCACAATATAAATAATTTTTTTATTACTCTCATACCAAGGGGATCAAATAGTTCAATCTTTTTTTCCTCATCTTGTCCATTCACGTCTTTGTGTGTGGGTTCATCTTGTCTGATTTCGTTCTTGACTACCTTCTTTGCTCATCTCCCACTGCAAATGTTTAATTAAATGATTTTTTTTAATCTTCTTGGACCCTTTGTTTTCTACCTCTACAAAATTCTTAGTCATTGTTGTTGCTTCAATATATTTTCTTACTGCTAAAATTTTTTTCTCTACTACTTATTATTGTTGGCTAGTTTTGATATTTCTTTGAATATATGGATTCTACAATTTAACTTATATGACTTAGAAAATAATGGAGAAATGGTTATAGTTATGATTTTGTTTATAATTAGGAATTAGTTCCTATTTTTTAGCAGATTGTTTCATCTCCCTAACTAAACGCCATTGTATAAGAATTGTATTGATTGATTTATGAATTGAATGAATTGATCCAACTTTGTGGGAAGCCTCAGGGTCTCCTCACTTGGGGAATGCCAGTTTCACTCATTGGTTTCTTGTCTTTCTATTTTTCTAGTTTGTATCAGAGCAGATGGTCAAGGGCCTGGTTCGTTATTGTACTTTCAGTAATATATGAGTGTGAGGATTTTTGAAAGGGTGCAAAAGTGATTACTGTGTGAGTGGCTCTGGTATGGAACAATCAGAGCTTGTAGTCGCACTGTCTCGAAAGGATTGGAGTTAGCAACATTGGAAGAAGGCTGGATTAAGTGCGAGCTGATATGTTACGTTGGGAGCTAATCAAATTTTAGTATTTATGCTACTGTGTCAGGGAATTTTTTGTTTCTACGTGAACGATATGCCTAGAGGCAGAGATTCAATCTGATATTTGAGAATACCATCATTAGGGGGAATGTGTGCTAATGTGAATTCTAATCGCAAGCGTATGAAAAAAGCTCACTTTAGTTGTGCATAATAAGTAGCCCTAACATCAAAGATGTTTGTCAATTTCCTTAGATCTGCAGTTAGTTGATCATAATAAATGCTACAAAATCCAGATTTATGTAGTTAAAGTCATTAAACAACAAATGAAAGCAAGATTTTCTCCATGCATCCAATAGACAAGACAAGAATATTTTTAAATAATTTTGTATTTATGACACCTGGGAAGGGAACATAGAAAGATGTTACCAGCCCCCCTCAATGGGATGGGTTCTTGTCTGTCCTCAGCGCTTTAGATCTAATATCTCTCTCTCTTGATGGTGAAGAAAACCTAGACAAAAATGGAACTCAAAGGGAGCTCACAAGAAAAAATATAGAAAAATATGACAATGATGGAGGATTAAAGTCAGACCAAAAGTATAGATCCAGAGTGATTTTAAGGCAACAAAAGGTAGTGAATGAATGGAAATACCCTTCTATTTATAACAAAATATTGAGCTAGTCTAGATATTGGTGGATAATTAAAATATTATTAACCAAATCTAGATCCAACTTTTATGGAATATTTTATTATTTTTGTTGGAGGAAAAAATAATTTGAATTTGGTCAAATCCCTTTATTTGTAAATAATAAATAAATAAATGATTTATTTATTATTTTAAGAATGTGGTTGAGTAATAATTAAATAAATAGTGATTTATTCAATTATTTATAAATAATTTAGTTAAATTTAACAAGGAATATTATTTAAATAATGTTTACATAATTATTCCTAGAAAATAATAATAAGATAAATAGTGATCTACTTAAATTAATTTTCCTATTTTGGGTTAAATATGACCAGGAATATTAATTAAACGTATTCATTGTTTGTTAATTATCCCTTGAGGAAAGAAATCAAACAAATAAGGATTTATTCAATTATTCCTCATGGGGTTTCCTGTTTAGACCATAAACAACTTAATAAATTATGGATTACTAAGTTATTTTTGATAGTGAAAGAAGTTTTACTTAGGGTAAAATTGGTCTTACATGGAGTACTTTGGTCCATATAATAGTATTAGGTTAGATGACCAAAAATTGGTGTGATATATTTCCCCCCAGCGTGCGAGCATTAGGAGGTAATCGTATGATCAAAGTATGTTGTAAGAACTCAATCACTAGACACTGAAGGGGGAGTTGGAGAGAGAGAAATATAAGGTAGACTAAAACGCTAGCGGACAAGAACCTAAGGAGGCGAGACTTACAGGTGCGAAAAGTCTCTTGTATGAGTGAGTACCTA
The DNA here is from genome assembly GCA_034641835.2 of Pinus albicaulis. Classification (NCBI taxonomy): domain Eukaryota; kingdom Viridiplantae; phylum Streptophyta; class Pinopsida; order Pinales; family Pinaceae; genus Pinus; species Pinus albicaulis. The sequence continues at coordinate 137,954,385 of CM076578.1, read as the reverse complement.
TTCTACAAGAGGCGGGTAAGGCATGCCTATTCCCTTTGAGATAACAAAGTACAAAAAATAATCGTCCATTAAGCAAGGAGTGATTCTATGATACATGTTGGCATAAACATGGGTGGCCATATAAAAAAATGATAATGGATCCACATACATATTTACAGGGACCAACGACCCCGAGGAACTACTACAACTAATATATGAGTACATGAGATAAGTACAGCCAAAGAGGCCACATGCACGAGGAAGGAGCAAAATCAAACAGTACATGCAAACTAAAGGCGCAGCAGCCAAGGCGAACCATCAAATCTATGGAGCTGCATTGAAGGTTGTGATGAAGAGGTCATCTGGGCATGTGGGGGGCTACTTGAAGGGCCACCCCCTCATGAGGTCTAAAAAATCTCACACACCCAGGAATCACCGATACGATCTATTGCATCACTGAACCATCAATTATACGGATCTAGAACATGCCGCAAGGAGAAGTGGAGGCGAGAGCAATTAATTCCAAAGGGCAACCAAGAAGTCCTTTCCTGCACAGTCAAGGCAAGACAAGAGTGGAAGATAGAACGAGTGCTTCCCTCTAGATGCGTCTTGGAATGAATAAGCTGATGTCGATAGAAGGAGGTCTGCCATAGGTGAGGCAATAAGGGATCCTCAACTAAGGCATGAGATAAAATATTAGAGCGACTGATAGAATGACACCAGGGATGATGGTGGAATTGAGGGTACTGAGTAGCTTGATGATGACTTCCCTTTTTAGAGCATAAAGGGCATGGATGACCTGGCAGATACTAACTCGACACTAGAGGGGATAGGGGACAGTATGACAGAAGGCCAAAATGTGTGACACGAGAGAGGAATAAAGCAATGAAGGATGGAGGACTGTGGCCGGATACAAAGGAACTTGAGACAAACTCCATGGATGCGATTATGACTCAACTCGGATGCTCTAAACAAGGGTGACTCGATGATGCTGCCACACAAAACAGGCCTGGTGGGGACCATAAAAACATGAGTACAAGATGGTTAATCATGACAAAAATCAACATGAGCAAATACAGGTATGAAGGAAAAATGGTGTGCCAAATACAAGTGTTGCAAGTGAAGAAATTTTATTTGGAGTGATGAAGTGACCCTTCTTGGAAAAAATGTGTCCGGGTGAAGTGTCAAATCACAAAAAACTAAATGATACCCATTTGAGAGCTCAGTGAGAGATTTCCAACGGTGTTGATGGTTTTTCAAACCAAACTATGGTTTGGTCACATATAGTAAAATAAAAATATAGGGTTTCTCTTTTAATAAGGCATTTCCCCTCCAATTTGATTCATTTGAAAGTGTAGCTGTGGTGAATGTAGAGAGGAGAAAATGCCCTAAATCTTGTGGTGATCGTAGCAGAAAAACCGACCGCTAGAATCGAGATCTACTAGTTGCAAGTAAGAGGCCTAACCCTACTCTTTCATTTTAGTGGATTGAAGGTTCAGTTTAGGCATCCAAATCTCAGGAACAAAGCCTTTCTCTTCTTCACGACCGGGTCGCACCTTTTGGGGAAATATCTGCAACTTGGGTAGCAGGTTTGGGACAAAAATATGCGACCTGCCCCAGAAAAATCTTGAAAAGTGCGACTTGTCAGAGAGAGGGATTTCAATTTTGTTTCTTAGTTGAGAGATGGGTTTTTATGGTTGAATGCATTATTTCATTTTTGTGCACAGACAAATATTATGGTTTTGTGCAGATATGGAAGAGTTGAGGATCAACTGGAGAGAGAGAGACATGGACACATTACGGTTGAAGATCTGAGAGGATCATGGTGTCCATACTGCATTGGCCAGGTTTGGGGTCCTGAAGTTTGTGGAGAACCCTTTGATGAGAGATGGAGAGCCCTTGTTGGCCTGGATTGTTAGTTATTGGGATCCAGATCATGAGATATTTATAGTGCAAGGGCACCAGATCGAGCTGATGGTCCAAGATATATATTTTCTGACTAGTCTCCCGCCACTTGGGATGGTGGGAAATACACAGCCAGTGTTATGCAGGGGCGAAACATTATAGATTTTGTGGAGCGCCATTATCAACCGGGTCTCCATGTGAAGGGGACATGGACACAGATCGGGGATCTAGAGTAGCTAGAGACCCGTGTTGTCGCCGCAATAGTGCTATGGATACTAGGCAACCAGGCACTCAACCACATCACTAAGGGGTCAGATGATGCTTGTTGAGAGTGTGTTGAGTGGGAACTACTATGGGTGGGCCCAAATGATGTTGTCATCATTGAAATGACAGTTGTCACTATGCAAGCGACAAGTGAACCATGAATGTGCATATGGCACAATGCTGCGCTCACTCTTCTTTGAGAAGATCCTGACACTTCGGCCTCACATAGAGATCTAGGATGGGGGCCCGAGAGAGCCCAGGATGCGTTGTTGGGGGCAGATACTATGCAAAGGGGGAGGTGGGGCAATCAAACGAGTGTTTCGAACTGATTTTTTCGCTCATTGGGATCATATGCACTGTACATAGACGACTATCCCTACAGTGGGATGATTTATCATGGGGAACCAGACTTGTCACTGCCGCTAGGTCAAGCATGGGGGCCCTATGGTAAGTGACAAGTTGCCAATATTTTATGTGCATTTTAAAGTTTCAGAATATTGTATGTGGTAATGATTCATTCACTTTTGGTATGCAGATACATCACTGGTGAAACTGGCCGGGTATATGGGGTGGCTTGTAGTATCAGGAGCTGCAGCACCAGGTCGATCGAGGGGTCCACAAAATGAGGATGTCATTTCCCTCCTGGAGGACATCCTTCGTAGATGTGAGAGGCTTTTGACCGGTGTTTCAGAGCGCGGATGGCAAGATCTTGATGACCAGTACATAGAGCCATGTATTGGTTTGCCCTCAGAGTGGCGAGGGGTCATGCGGTGCATGGCGATGGCCAGACAGGGAATACGCAATCTACGAGCTACCAGAGCTAAGCCACTGGCCCGGGATCCTCCAGATAGTTATTAGATGTAAGGAAATGTGGTGCCCCCAGTTTTGATTTTTGTAACATGCTATGGGCATGTCATATTTATCAAAGTTGATGGACTCTAAAACATTTTGAACGCCACATATAATGGATATGCATCGTTTTATGGTTTATTTTTATTACCTTGTGTGAAATGTGTGTGATAAATGCCAATCTAGAATATTATTTTAAATTCTATCTACATAGTGATTTTGTGCTCTAGGTACATGACTGAATTCAATGATTTCAAATTCAAGCATCAAAAGCTTCACTCGTAAATACCTTCTAAAAAGGACATGATTATGCACACGATATACACCATTCAATTGCATGACAAGAAGCAGGGAATCTAAATGAAAATGAAGGTGAAGGATGCGACGGGAAAGGGCATCGGATAATAAAACTCGCACTGCATCATATTCGACCTGGTTATTGGTGGCAGTACTGATGCATACGCTGTAAGAGAGAACAAGCGAATGCAAGGGGGTAAAAATTTCCCAAGCTATCGAGGCTAGATTCTGGGAGTAGTGACTTACACCATCAGCATAACTAATATAGGGTGTGGATGGGGGTTCGTCGAAAAGGTTCCATAAGACAATAAATGAGAGGATGATTAATAGTGCTAGCAACCCGAACGCAAGGTAGAAATCAAACAAACACTACTAGAGGGAGTGCTTTGGGTAGAAGTTCTACCACCCACACACCGAAAAGTAGATGGTGTGGGGGAGCTGCCTTGGGGGCAACTTGTGCTCAGGTCGTGAAAGTCACCATAGACACGGATGGTGCCATTCCTCTGATGGGCAGGAGAGATGAAGTCAGGGGTGGAAAGGCTTCCATGATGTCGTCATCATAGTAGAAGATGGGGTGATTGGTGGAAGGGTAACCAGATGATGCGGAAAAGCTACCTGACTCATCATCATGGGAATAAAGGTTCACATGCGAATCATCATGGTGGATGACGGTAGAACAAGAAGATAAGGGATCCACTAATGTTAAGCCTAGGGTGATCACTGAAGGGAGGTCAACTGAAGCAGAAGGGGAAGTCCCATAGGGATCTTCCACCGTTGATTTCATAGATGATGACAGGTAGAGGATAGTGGTCGAAGACTCCATCATCTCGACATCGGGAGGGGGAATGTCAATAGGAGAAGAGGTATCCTCAGGTTGGCCTGAAGCATACTATGCAAGGACAAGAGAGGAAGACTAGTTTTGTTTGGTCTCGTACTCCCAAACTACTTCCAAAGAGGCGCGGTAATGCTTGAGGCGGGGACAAAGGTGGGTATAATGGCCATGGAGATCACACAAAGCACAGGGGTGGTTGGTATGAACAGTCTTGGGGTTCTGGATTGCAGTCGAGTAAGAAACAGAGGCAACATGGACCTTAGACTCAGGAAACGTGACATTAACCATGGCCTTGATACGAGGCAACTTAGGACAATGATGAGTGGCATGACCAAAAAAATCACACAAAGCACACAGGGAGGTACACTTTGGAGGCTGAGGAAGAGAAGGGGTTGTTTGGGAAGCCTTGTCCTTAGGTTCCTTCTTACGAGCTTTGCCCCCTTCACCTGAAGCTTTTGCAACAGGAGTAGGTTCCTGTTGAGGTGGCTAAGGCACAAAAGCAAAGGGAGGGGTCATGGCAACCGGTTGGATCGAGGTCAAAGCAGTATATTTTTTGGTCTGAACAGGAGAGATAGAGGTTGGGGGATCAATGTACCATACTAGGATCCCCAGGGTCATGTTAGGAAGAGACAAGGTAGCCATAAGAGGTACCAAAAATACTGCAGGAGGGGGAGCTAGAAACGTTATTTGACCGGAGGGGTAATGGCCAAGCGGGACAACTTCGAGATGGTTAAGGCTAGGAGGAACCATTCCAGGAGGGTAGATAGGCTCATGGATACCAGCTGCAGATGAGGGGCCTTGAGGAGGGGACCCTGAAGGCTGAGTTGAGGTGCTAGGAGCAAGTTGCGACGGGAGGGGCTGCTTACTAGTCGAACCAGTCCGTTTCAGGTTGGACTGAGACAATTGCATCATGCAAACATTCAACGAGTTGGGATCAGAGATAGGTGGAGGGAAACCAAGGAATGAACCAAGAAAAGAGGAGTCTTTGTATACCCCGAGTGAGACAGTGGTCGGAGGTTTGACTGCTTGTTTATTGGCCACCGAAGCGATGATGGACTCAGGGGAGGTCTAAGACTTCGGTTCGTAATATGTCAACTAGTTAATGTTGACAATATTTCTGTTGTGAGGAAAAAACATCTTACGGTGAATCGCAGATGGGACAAAAAACATCGCATAAGTGTAGCTACGACCCTCAATGTTGTAATCTAAGGTGGCATCAATGACTTCCACATCAACACAAACTGTCTTGCCTGCAAGAGTAATAGGACAATTACGAAACATGTCAAGGGGCTGGGAAGAGTGGAAATCCCATGCTCGGAGGTTGATAGTGGAAGGGGCCAATTCAGGAGATCCGAGTTGCTTCCAAACTGAAGCAAACATCACACATGTGGATGTCCCCTTGTTAATGATACAACGGGAGACATTGGCATTCTGGATCTTGATAGGGATTTGGAAGACGACGGAGGCAGGAAGGGGGGGATGTTCTGACCGGTCAATATCGAAGACAATCAAACAATCATCTAAAGTATCCACAACGCCCATGGAAGTTAGTAGAGATTTTTGTGAAGGGCATGACTAGAGGACTTCCAGCATTAACATGGCAGCAGGGGATTGCGCCAAGTCATCTACTATACTATACGAATGGGCAGCTTTACCAGAAGCAGTGTTTCGACATAGTGGACCCTTGGAGATCTGGGTATGAACCTTTGCCTTAGGCTGAGGGATCAGTAAAGGACCATTGGGTGTCGAAAGAGGCTCTATGGGACTTGAAGAAGGGAGCTCAGGGGCAGATGTAGTGGGGGGCTTGTTGTAATGACGAGACCGAGTCTGAAGGTTGAGGTCAACGGTAATGGGTTGGTCAGACTTCATCATGAGAATCTGGTAATCGGAGGTACCAGATGGAGGAGGTTGAGTGGCCGCTTGAATTTCAGGGGGTTGGGTAGCCATGAATCCTTGCTGGGGGAAAGGATTGGTAAACACATCTAGTTAGATAGGTGCAGCATTGGGAGGAACCGAAGGGGATGCTTGTTGTCCTCGGGATGCTTCTTGAGCTTCCCACATCTGATGCATCTGAGGTAAAAGAGGAAAATCGTGGGTGTAGTGACCATAGACACTGCAACAAGAACAAGGTTTATTTGTATGAACAAGCCTGCCCTGCTTGGTTTGAGTGCCCTATTGCTGGGTTGCTACGTTAGGTGCATTCCATTGGGGATTGGGTCTTGGATTACTTGGGGCAGATTGGTTTTGGTTTCCTTTCCTCTTATTTTTGGAAATAGGAGGATTAGTCGCGCCCTGCTGTGCATACACTTGACCCTGGGGTGGTGGCTACTATTGCGGTGGTCAAGAAGGGAAGGGAGGCTGATGTGCTAATGCTAGAGGAGATGGAGCACCAGGCTGCAGATACAGATAATAATGAAGTTGGGAAACATTGGAGTAAACAGGTTGGGAAAAAGGAGGAGGCATGCCATATCCTAGATACATTCTATCGAGACAGGGGGAAAGTGTTGGAGGAGTTGGCCCCTCCCTAAGGGAAACCATAACCCATGGGAGGATGAGTGTATGGGTGAGAAAGGGCTCCAACGATACCGTCGGTGTCATGGGATGCCCCCAGTGCGTTGGCACCACCGGGTCTAGGGAGATCAAGTCAGATAGTATAAACATAACCAGACTATGTGTAGATCAGGTCATATTTCAATGCAATCTGGAGGGTATCTTCTTTAGTCTAAGGGAAATGAGATGCGACATCTTTGCCAATAGTAGGCAAAAAGGATTTGAGAAACTATTCCATGTAGACACGGTCTTTGAAGATAGGGGCTCGACATAGGCTCTTTCTTCTCCACCATTCTTGGACATGATCAGATAGGCGGGTCACAGACAATTGACAGAAAGAGGTCAAGAGTTTGGTACCAATGTCATAGGGAAGGGGAAGCTGGAAGTAAGACATAAAATCCTGGGCAAGAGTCGCAAAAGTAGTGTGAGAGGCGGAGGCCTGGTCGACATACCACTTGGAAGCTTCTCTGGTAAGTGTACTCTAGAACAATCGAAGATGAACGGATTCATCAGTGATGGAGTTAGATGAACACCACATGTGGAAATAACGAACATGCTTTGTAGGATCCTCTCTAGAAAGACCTTCAAACTTGGGGATGTCTGAAGGGATCTTGCTTGGCATAACAGGCCAACCAGGATCATGGTGTATGGGGCCAATAATCAATTGGTTAAAATCGGGAAGACTGAGGCCTGCCATATAAGGGAGCAAGCTGGGAGCAGCTGAGGTAGTTCTTGTTCTGGTCCCACTAGTAGTATTCCCAGCGTTAGGGCATGGGCTACCACCATCATTATTTTATGAACTAGACATGGTGAAGGTGACAGCAGGAGAGCTGGGGATAAAACTAGAAGGGGAACCCGATGAACCAGAAGTAGAGTCAGAATGGGGACTCGGTGGAGGATGAACTCGAAACCTACATAGAGGAGTGAGTCTTCCAACCGAAAACTGAGGATGAAGGCCAAGAAGTCTCCATGATAAACACCTTGGGGGCGTAATGATGGAAAACAGACACGGATCACAAAAGGAAGAGAGACCAACAAGGGCAAGGAGGTGCAGGATCAAATGATTACAATGTTGAAACAAGGGCAGGGAGGTACAGGATCAATTGATTACAATATTATAGTCTTGGCCTGGCGGTGTAAACCAGACGTTCTTCACTTAGGGTGTGCGTGTATGTGATAAGTGTGTTAATTTTAATTAAACCCAGATGTGTGAAAATATAAAAGAAAAAAGGTGTTGTATAACTATAAATAAATATGAAAATAACAGTAAAGTAAACTGAATATGACATAAAATAAGTTGCTAAAGTTACATCAATTTAAACCCAAGGAGGAGGGCTTCTCAACAACTAGTCTATGGGTGGTCAAAATCTAGTCAAAGCACACAAAATGGCCAATGGATCAAAAGGTGATCAAAAGTCGGGAGGGACAGGGATCGAAAAGTCAGATCTGCTAGAAATAGGTGCAAAAAAAAAAAAAACAGAGGGAAAAGTGTTGCAAATGAGGTGGCGAAAGGCTACAACCTGAAGGGCAATGGAGGGGACCATAAAGGAGGACCAAAAAAAACTAAAAAGAGTTGTTTTGGATGGATGAATAACCAGTCTGAAATGGATCTGAAAGTACAATATCAGATCTGAAAAAATGGCTGAACACACTGAAATCTCAGATGACGCGCTTCAGCTAAACTCTTCCTAAAAAGGTGGAAACATACTGAAGCCCTAAGGGGCTTGGTTCCTACTTTGACAAGTAAAACATAGAAAATAAAGGTCCAAGACGGGTGGAGAGGGAGGTCAGAAAACCCTGAACAGTAGCCTAGACAAACCCAGAAAAATCTTAGAAAAATTCCTGTGAAAAGTTCGAGTCACAGTTTCTAACCTGTTTTCAGCAGAGGTCGCAGTTTTTTGGTTGTTTTTTGCACTCGGAAGGTTGAGGCTGCAGATTTTGGCCCAAAAAGTGTGACCTACACTTCCGACCATCTCGGGAGCAAGTTTCAGAAAAAAGTTTCATCTCAGCTACAACTGATACCTGTCACCTGTACAATAGGCCCAGAAACACACGGAAGTTAGAATTTTTATTTTTTTAGGGTTTTAAAGGTTAAAAACAACATCTAGAAATGCAAAATAAGAAGATGAAGAAAAACCCTAGGGGTTGAAGCAACTGATCATGTAGGGATCTGAAAAACGACAACGGTCTTAGTCATAAACCCTTGTGGAGTCGTTAGTTGTTAGTGTGAATTATAATCGCAAGCGTACGAAAAAAGCTCACTTTAGTTGCGCATAACAAACAACCCTAACATCAAATATAGCTGCCAATTTCCTTAGATCTGCAGTTAGTTGATTGGAATAAATGCTAAAAAATCCATATTTATGTAGTTAAAGACATTAAATAGCAAATAAAAGCAAGAGTTGCTCCATGCATCCAATAGACAAGATTATAATATTTTTAAAGAATTTTGTATTTATGACACCTGGGAAGGGAACATAGAAAGTTGTTACCAATACCCCTCAATGGGATGGGTTCTTGTATGTCCTTAGCGCTTCAGATCTAAGATCTCTCTCTCTCTCTCTCTCTTGATGTTGTAGAAAACCCAGACAAAAATGGAACTCAAAGGAAGCTCACAAGAAAAATGATAGAAAAATATGACAATGACGAAGAATCAAAGTCAGACCAAAAGTATAGATCCAGAGTGATCTTTAGGCAACAAAAGGTAGTGAATGAAGGGAAAAACCCTTCTATTTATAACAGAATATTGATTTATTCTAGATATTGGTGCATAATTAAAATATTATTAACCAAATCTAGATCCAACTTTTATGGAATATTTTATTATTTTTGTTGGAGGGAAAAAGAATTTGAATTTGGTCAAATCGCTTTATTTGTAAATAATAAATAAATAAATGATTTATTTATTATTTTAAGAATGTGGTTAAGTAATAATTAAATAAATAGTGATTTATTCAATTATTTATAAATGATTTAGTCAAATTTAACAAGGAATATTATTTAAATAATGTTTAAATAATTATTCCTAGAAAATAATAAGATAAATAGTGATTTATCTAATTAATTTTTTTTGTTTTGGGTTAAATATGACCAGGAATATTAATTAAAATGTTTTTTAATTAATTACCCCTTGAGGAAAATCAAACAAATAAGGATTTGTTCAATTATTCCTCATGGACTTTCTTGTTTAGACCATAAACAACTTAATAAATTATGGATTACTAAGTTATTTTTCATAGTGAAAGCAAATTTTAGTAGGGTAAAATTGGTCATACATGGTGTAATTTGGTCCATCTAATAGTAATAGGTTAGATGACCAAAAATTGGTGTAACAATGTGAATGCATATGACTCATGCACATGTTGGATCTTGACTATGGATTAGTAAGTCCCATGGTTAAGTGCAACCCTTACTTCCAAGGTTGATTGCAGTCCTTAGATGAGCCATGGTTAGTCATTCAAGGGAAGAAGAGCCACAATTTCCTATGCCTCTCTTTCAAAGTTTTTTTTGTGTTGAGATGTGCTGAGACAAATGTTAAGCACAAAAGCTTATATCCAGCTCTAGTGTGTAGAAGAAAAAGTGGTGGCCATCCTTCACAAGTTATCTAGTCTAGGCATCGTAGAACATATCTTAAAAGGCCGCCATTCTTCATTAGGTGACGAAGCCTGTTGGAAACATAAGCACAATGAGATTCCCCTACGCGTTCCTGCAGACTCTGTTGTGTTGGATCATACCTCTCAAGTGAGGATCCATGTCATTACACCTGCTTTGTCAAATAACAGTGACTTGATCTTTTGTTTTCTAGATCACCGCTCATAACTCATGGGAGTAGATGTGTTGGTGGTGGAAGCCTTCAAAAATTCCAAAAATTGGCATTGCAACACTGCTTGGTGCTATAAAAGAATGTAGTGAATTTGTTCATAAGTAACGATCAAAAGAGAAAAGAGGTCGAGGGAGTATGTTTTTTTTTACATATATATTTTTTAAAACAAGAGCACATGGAGTAGCGCCCACTGTGGGGCCCTTCATTGGAAAGTGGCACTCCATTTATTTAAGAAGGCACCTCGTTTGTGCAGAGGTTAAATAGAACCTCGTGTTTTTTAAAGTGGACCAAAGTTTTTATATTGTTTCAAGGGGGAGCAAAAATTTGAAGATTGCATTTTAATGAGTTGTGATATTTGTTTTGGTAAAAAATATTTTTTAAAAAGGGGAGGGGATTTATTTATTTTAGTGGATAATCAAGCCCAAGTAAATTTTTTAACTTCCATTTAAATTTATTTGAATTCTTTGGAAGTTCTCTTGAAAAGCATTGGGAGAAGATGGTGAATCCATTGACAAAGACATACATGAACGAAGCAAATAAATTGGATGGCATGAAATACGTCAACTGGAAATTCAAGCTGCAAACATTGTTGGAAGGTTATGGCGTTTGGGCCATCATGAAGGGAGAAGAAGCAAAACTGTTGCAGCCTCAATAAATGCATCAATATGGACTGGGAGAAGCGGGAGAAAAAAACAAAGGCATTATTAAGGATTTCTGTTAAAGATAATGTAATCCCTTATATTCATGATTTTCAGACCTCCAATGCGACCTGGAATGCATTGAAGGAGTTGTATGAAACTAAGAACATAAATTGAGTCATGTTTTTGAAGAGTAAGCTCATGTAAATTAAGATGGAAGAGAATAAATATGCTAGTGCATTTATTTCTAGAATTAAATATTTGAAAGATAAGTTGGGATATATAGGAGAATCAGTACCCTCTATTGATATTGTGACCCTCACTTTAAATGGAATGTCAGAAGACTACCAGATGTTTATTATAGGTCTTGCAGCAAGGGAGAAAGCACGAAACTTTGAGGAATTTAAAAGTATATTGTTGCAGGAAGAAGAGAGGTGCAAGAAATTGAAACCTCAAAATCCAAATTTGGCACTTGTGGCGAAGAAGAAAATCTTCAAAGGGAAATAAGGAGGAGCAAAAAAAGGTGGAAGCTCATCTCATAAAATGTCATTTCTGAAATCAAATCAAGGTATGTCATTTGGAATAAAATTATTTTATTGTGGTAGAAGTGGGCATCTTGCGAGAGATTGTTATAAGAAGGAAAATTATGAATCTAGGCTTAAACATAGAAGACAATTAGGACATTTTGTAGGAGAAGCCTTGAATTTTGATCTCAAGAATCTCAAACTATTTTTGTCTTATGCTGCATTGTTTTCTAAAATGGATGATGCTAATACATGGTTTGTGAAATCTGGAGCTTCGATTCATATGACATGTAACAGGATTTGGTATGACAATTTCAAGGTGGTATGCAATGGTGCTAATATCTATATTGGAGATGATCGCCCACATCAGATTAACGGATGTGGATATATTCCTGTAACATTGCCAAATGGAAATGTCAGGCACATTCGTAATGTTGTTTATGTGCTTGGGATCAACAAAAAGTTGATTTATGTGTCTACAATTACATATAAGAACCTGAAATTTGAATTCTTCTAAACACATTTCATAGTGAAATATTTGTTGGATCAATGCAAACCTGTTTCTTCAGGGGTCATAGTTGGAGGCTTGTACAAGCTTGATGTTACCAGCAAAAGTCATCATGCACTGACTTCTACAACTATGTCAACAAAATTTCTTTGGCATCATAAGTATGGTCACATCAATTATCATGATTTATTGTTGACACAGAAAAAAGTATGGTTGAAGGTCTGCCTATGTTAAAGAATGAACATGTTGCTTGTGAAGGTTGTGCATTAGGAAAAATTCTCAGAGATGATTTCCCCTATAATTCTGATAGGATAAGAAGAGATGTACTAGAACTTGTGCATTCTGATATTTGTGGACCCATGTAGACCAACTCCATAGAAGGAGCCTATTATTTTATGTTGTTTATTGATGATTGCACAAGGCACACTTGGGTGTACTTCCTCAAGAAAAAGAGTGATGTTTTTTAGTGTTTCAAAGTATTTAAAAGAATGGCAAAGAAGCTGACACGGAAGTTTATAAAGACCCCTCATTCAAATCAAGGGGAAGAATACAGATTGGGGACCTTCGTCAAGTACTACAAGGATCATGGAATAGTATAGAAATTTATAGTACCCTACACTCCACAACAGAATGGTGTTGTGGAAAGAAAAAACATAACATTGGTGGAGTGTGTATGAAGTATGATCAAAGGTAAGAACCTATCAAATGATTTCTAGGTAGAAGCCATTAGTATTGTTTTTTATTTAAAGAATATAATTCCAATAAGATATCTTGATTTTAAGACCCCATTCAAATCCTTGTATGGTTTTAAACCAGCAGTTCATCATTTGAGGGTATTTGGGTGTAAGGCCTTTGCACATCATCTGAAGGAGAACATAAATAAACTTGATGTTAAAGGTATCGAATGTATTTTTGTAGGATACTATTTAGAATTTAAATCATATAAAATATTTGATCCATCTACTCATAGACTATTTGCGAGTAGATTGAAATTTTCCATGAACAGGTAGATGAAGGCAACAAGGATAACAACTATGAAACATGAAAAATTCTTCCAGAATTTGAAGACAATAAAGTAGAAGAAAAATAAAAATACAATGAGCAGCAAAATATTGGGGAAGAATCTAGCGATGTGGACATCACCAACAGCTAGAGCCCAATCAGAAGTGGAGAAGTACTTTCAGAGAACAAAGGTGAAAACAATGAAGTGAGAATGAGATATATTCGACCGATTTGACTACCTGAAAGGTATAAGGACTGTGATCTTATGGATAGTGTTTTGAAATTCATAGAACACATGAGCATTAATGAATCTAATGAACATGAAGAGTGGAGAAAATCTACAAAGGAAGAATATGAATCTATAATTAAAAATAAAACACGGGAATTGACTAAATTGCTTAAAGGAAAAGAGCCCATAGGATGAAAATGGTTATACAAATCCAAGTTTAAATCAGATGGCAGCATAGATAAATATAAAGCTAGATTGGTGGAAAATGGATACTCACAAAATGAGGTTATTAATTATGCATAAACATTTGCACATGTAGTTAAACTAAACACTCTTAGGTTTTTAATTGCATTAACTACAAAGTACCATTGGAATTTGCACCAATTAGATGTAAAACCTTTTTTTTTGAATGGTGATTTAAAGGAGGAGGTGTATTTGACACAACCTGAAGGGTTTGCAAAAAAAGGGCATCAACACTTAGTTTGTAGATTAAACAAAGATTTGTATGGGCTAAAGTGGGAGCCTAGGTCATGGTATGGAAAGATAGATTCCTTCTCTCTTCAGCAAGGTTTTATGAGGAGTCAAAGTGATCCAAATATGTATACCGAGTTTGATGCAAAGGTCCATGTAGTACTTTTTTCTTTGTATGTTGATGACTTAATTATTACAGGAAATTTAGTCAAACTAATTGATGAAATTAAGGTGTGAATGTAACAGGTATTTGAGATGAAATATCTTGGTGAGATATATTATTGTCTAGGTCTTGAAGTGTGGAGAGATGCATACAAAATTTTGTTTCTCAGGGTAAGTATGTCAGAGAAGTACTTAAAAGGTTTAATATGGATCAGTGCAAAGCTGCTTTTGTTCCAATGCAACAAAATGTGAAACTGCATTTTGATGATGGCTCAAAGGAGGTAGATCATACATTGTATAAACAAATTGTGGGAAGCTTGACTTATCTTACTACAACTAAACCTGATTTATCATACTTTGTTAGTGTGTTAAGTCAATTTATGACAAGACCTCTCGAAAGCCATTGGAGAGCAACAAAAGGAGTACTCGAGTATCTTAAAGGAACAATTGATTTTGGTTTTAAGTATAATAGTTCATTTGATGTTGAGCTGACATGTTACTCATATTTAGTTTGGGGTGGTAATATGGATGATATAAGATCTGCTACATGTTATGAATTTAGTATTGGATCTGGGATTGTTTCATGGAGTAGCAAGAAGTAGCATATTGTATCTTTGTCATCTACAGAGGCAAAGTATAAAGCTTTGTGTGCAGCGACTTGTGAAGCTATTTGGTTGAGACGAGTTCTTAAAGATGTTGGAGAAGAACAAAAGAATGCTACAATGATCAAGTGTGACAACCAAAGCTCAATCAAGCTGGAAAGTAATCCAAGATTCATGCAAGGACAAAGCATGTCGATGCTGTTATGAAACCAACTCCAAAAATAGAAGAAAAGAAAGATCAACGCCTTAGAAATCAGCCACTTCGAGGGGCCAAACTCCAATACATTACATACATGAACAATTCTTGGATGATACAAATGACCAAAACCTACTTCTATATATAGGAGTCCATGGGGCCACAATATAATCCTAGCCGACCTAACAATACTAATTTAAGGGCATAATAATAACAATATGGGGGTTACAGAGGTACAACAATAACAATAAGGGAGCTACATTAAGAATAATAATCGGATACACTAGTATTATAGGGACCTAACATGCCCCTCTCCTTCAAACAAATGTTGCCATCAATGCTTGATTATTTTTGGATGCTTCTGTATAAAATTCTCATCCTCTCGTGTGGAATATTCAATGGGTAAGTTCTTCCACCTGTTGAGATACTCTGAAATTGATCGATTTGGTAGTTGTCGAGTTATTGTTTCTGTGACTGCTTTAGAACTTCTTTTGCTGCGATGTTGATCTTCCTATTGTTTCATTTGATTTTGCACCAAAGTTAGGTTGTCCCTTGAGAGTTGGAGAACTTTTTGTTGATGCTCCATGTGATATTCCACTATTTTATCATCCATAATAGCTTTCATTTGATCCTTCAAACCATCCAACTTAGCCTCAATTTTTTCTTTTAAACGATCTATGTCATCTTTGATTGCTCTTTGTAAGTTCGAAATTTGTTGCACTTGGAACCGTAATTTTGATATCTCATACTGCAATTCTTCCTCTTCATGCGTCATACTATATATTTTTGAAGATTAATGGGTGTTGAATTATTTTTACGAGGCATTTTATAACCCAATACTGATATCTATTCTATAGTATCCCCTTGGAATCAATTCAAACTGATTCTTCAAACAAGACTTATGCAATTCAAAAAAAAAACTACACACCTTTTTCTTGCTTTTGAGGAGCTCGATATTGAAATTGAATTATCTCTATGATTTTGGATCTTCAATATATGAAATTTAGCCCTATAGTATCTCTTTGAATATTCCTTAGAATGCCATAGGTCTGACCTAGTTTGGATTATTCATAGCGAAGTTATTCCTAATCTCCCACAATGACCTAATTATGGAATCGTTTAGTAGAGCGAACTTGAATAACGTGCCATGTGCCATTGTTTCCACTTTCAATGCTGAAATTGATACAAAAGAAACTACAGTCCGTGAAATTGTGGCCATTTTTTTACAGAATTCCAATCTGCTGCTCAGAGAGAGAGAGAGTTATGACTATTTTCCCACGGTCACCTCTTTGAGATGAAATTCGATAGCCTGAAAAATCCCTACCTTCAATAGATCATATCTCTGAAAATATTGCAAACCAATATCTGAAATTTTTACAGGCGATTCCTCAGGTTGTCGACTTCGCTCTGTGAAAATTTCAGTTTCTGAACCCTCATAGAAACAAAGTTGTAGTGAAAATTCCGCAATGACATGTTTAGGTTAAATTCAGGAGCCTACAAAAAGCCCTAACTTCCACAGATCATATCTCCGCAACTATTGCGAACCAAGCTTTGAAATTTTGCGACGATGTTCCTCAGGATCTTGGCTTTGCTCTCTAAAAATTATAGCTTCTAAACCGTTATATAAAAAAACTTATAGCAAAAATTCCACGATGATGTGTTTGGAGCAGCGAAACCCTAGAATCCAAATCTCTAATACCAAATGTTGTGAAACCAACTCCAAAAATAGAAGAAAATAGAGATCAACGCCTTAGAAATCAACAACTTCGAGGGGGAAACCTCCAATACATTACATAAATGAACAATTCTTGGATGATACAAATTACCAAAACCTACTTATATATATAGGAGTCCATGGGGCCACAATATAATCCTAGCCGACCTAACAATACTAATTTAAGGGCACAATAATAACAATATGGGGGCTACAGAGGTACAACAATAACACTAAGGGGGCTACATTAAGAATAATAAGGGGATACACTAGCATTATAGGGACCTAACAGATGCCCAATTTCATTTTATTATAGAGAAGATATAGTCTAAGGAATTTTTTATTGGATATTGTAATACTTGTGAAAATGTTGCTAACATTTTCAAAAGTCCCCTGAGAAGATAAAATTTGAATTGTTTAGGGAGATGTTAGATGTGGAAATCAACCCTTTCTCCATTAAGTGGGGAACTTAGAAAATAATGGAGAAACAATAATATTTATGATTATGTTTGTAATTAATAATTAGTGTTGATTAGTGGTTGTCATTGATGTCAACCCAAGCAGCACCAGGGGCTACCCCGATCTTGCATGGTAATTTTTACCTACAAAATTACTATATTCTGGGTCAAGAATATTTTTGATGGTTTCTACTTGTCGAGATGTTTCCGTTGATATATGGCAGCCACATAATTCTTCACGATTTGAGAGATATTCATGTTTGAAGTTTGTAACCCCAGTTAGTGGGCTAAAACCCCATGGGGTTGTGGAATGAGTCATTGAAAAGTCAATAATTAATAATTTTTAAGCTTCTAAATTCCCTCCCACGTTCACTTGTTGAAGCCCCTCTCAACCTAAGCATTTATGTAAATTGTGATCCTCATATCCTCCTTGTGTAGGGATTTCGCTACCTAAAATAGATCATCATGGTATTTGCGCTATAAATTTTTTCTACGAAGGTTCAGAAGCTGAAATTTTTATGAGGTGAAGTTGAAATCCCGAGGAATCTTTTGTAAAAATTTCAGATCAGGGTGCACAATATTTTCGGAGATATGATCTGTGGAAGTCAGTGTTTGTGCAGGCTCCTGAACTTCATCTCAAATAAGTGACCTTGGGAAAATCGTCATAACTCTCTCTTTGAGTATCAGATTAGAATTCCGTAAAAAGTGGCTGATATTGCATGGACTATAATTTTCACTATATAAATTTTAGATCCGAATAAAGAAACAATGACATGTGGCACGCCTACAATTTTGTTCTTCTAAAACAGTCCATAATTAAATCATTGTGAGAGATTGGGCATAACTCTCACTTGAAGAATCTAAATTGGATCAGACCTATGACATTGGAAATAAGACTCAAAGTACTACTATAGAACCAAAAATTACATATTGGGGAGCTGAAATAATAGAGATACACCAGATTTAATATCGAGATCCTAGAAGGCAAGAAAAAGCTAGATCATGTGTTGTCAAGGGCTGCAAAGGACCAACCTTTCTAGGGCAGCAAAGAAAAGCAAGGTGCGGAAGAGGGTAGCATGACAAGAGCATCAATTAAGGTGCAGAACAACAGCTAGAAGTTCATCACGTAAAGTCTTCAAGTCGGCAACACTCCATACATTCATTGTAAAGGTATCATTGTAAATGCATCATTGTAAAAAATTGTACAAATGTCTATTTGCCAAGAGTTTAAGAGGCGATGTCGGGAGGTCTAAGATCATCATTAGGTGGTTGTGTCATAGTTGGGGTTATGGTCTAGTGTGTCTTCTTCTTATACATCATTCTATATCATTGTAAAGTGGACCATTTTCCCTGGTACGGGAGCCACTCTTGTTTTATTATTCTATAGGGTGGTAGGGTGGTGCTAGACTAGTGCATGAAGTCACCAACAGATTCAAGCCTGTGAAAAATTTAGGGTGGTAGGGTGGCGCTAGGGTGAGTTGTAGCTCACTGGGTGTTGGGGCATCCGTTCAGTTGACTACTGAAGGATCTCAGCCGTTGGAGCATCCATCCAGTGGGAGCTGGAGAAGAATACTTTTCTAGATTCTAGGAAGTTGGAGCTTTATTTTCAATTGGAGTTGAATATTAAAGAATTATTAGAAAATAATTTGGGTGGTTTTTGTCCCGGAGAGGGTTTCCACCTTAAAAACTGTGTGCATTTGTGTTCCTTTTGTTTACTGCTATCATTGCATAAACATTCATAATAATTGAAGATTAACTAATGCACTAATTGAAAGGAATACTAATTCAGCCTCCCCCCTCCCCCTCTCAGTATTTCCAACAATTAGTTCCTATTTTCTAACAGGTTGTGTCATCTCCCTAACTAAACACCATTGTATAAGACTTGTATTGATTGCTTTGTGAATTCAATAAATTGAGCCAACATTACGGGAAGCCTCAGGGTTTCCTCACTCGAAAACTGCAAGTTTCACTCATTTGTTTATTAGTCTTCCTATTTTTCTAGTATATGAAAGACAACCTCACTAACAAAAAAAACCTTCACTAAAACAAAACTATTTTTTATTTTTGGCTAGACTATTTACAATAATCGTCAACCTAGTGTGAGCAAAATGCTGATCTAAGTTACAAAATGAAGAAAATTGCCTACCTTAAAGAAGGCTCACATTTCACCTGATCTCGTTTTTAAATTTAAACATGACTAACCTAATAAACTGACAACATAATTAAAAACTCGACTCAACTATCCTTTAGTCATCCTTCATGTAATTAGAGACTCGACTCAACTATCCTTCCTATAAATATTTTTATACAAAACTCCTTATAATAATTCATATTAATTGCAGACTCAACAACATAAATCACAGTTGGATTGCTAAAAACAAATATTTGCATTTATTGTAATCTTTACTCGGCTCCACTGGGATCAGGAAGTCCAAAGGAATTCCATTATTCCACCAAATCCAAAGGTGAAGTCGAAGTCGACTCGACTAGATGGTCAAAGTCAATCCGACTAATCCAACGTTGTTCTCCTCACGTGGAGGTCAGATTGCTTCCCTAACAATTTCTTATCCTGCAATTGATTTTATGATTCCCCAATCGGTATTGCCCAACTGGTATTCATTAGTTGGATAGTTATCAATTATCATGTCTAGTTGCAGAGGTGTGAATCTCCTCGTCGTGATGGATCTCCTCAGGTGATACAACCTCGTATTGACTCAACGACTAATGCGTTCTCCCATGATTTCAACTGTACTTGATTTCTCTTCCCTCATTTCACAGTGCACATAAGTACATGAAATAAAAGAAGGCTCAACAGGAAATCATTGAAATTGTCGGCCTCAGGATCTTGTCATGCATTATCACGTCATGAAACTTCAGTAGTGGGTTTCAGCCATCGGTTGACTTAGTCTGCATATAAGGGAAATACTAGTAAATCAGCGTAATTTTGTTAAAGTCCTTGACCGCTTCCGCTAATGGACATATTTCTTCTCGCTAGATTCTTGACCAGCATCATTACTTCTTATCCTAAGTTAGCTTATCCATTAGGGCATCCGTGTGAGTGCCACTCGATGTGTTCGATTCAGTCCGTAAGCTTCTATGCATAAGTCCAACAATGATATCTCGTGTTTGGTCAATGATAACAAGCAACACAATTATCTCTTTACAACATTCACAAACATTACACACAATCATTCTTATCTATGAATCATCTTGAGTTAGGTCTTCATGTGCATTTACATATTAAGGAAGTAGTTGGAGTGATTATACTCCTCAAACTAACTATTCACTAAATGTTTTTACCATTTATTACATAATATCATATGTTCACTTATGTTCAATGACTAATGTGTGGTGCCTATTACATCGGCTTAAGAGACCCTTCAAAAATACCCCTCTTCTTAAAACATTTAGAATTTATTTCATTTACAAAAATGGTAATGTCTTTTATTTTTTATTTTTTATTTTTTATTTTGTTCATTTTTCCACCATTGAAAATAGGAACTGGCTAAGAGAGTTTATGTTTAAGAAAATAGGGTATTATATATGGAACAAACATCTTCAATAACCAATCACACAACCACATCAAATATCATAACACTAATGTTTCAAATATGTTGATGATGGATGCTATATTAGACATCTAATTGGCTCATAGATGATTATTAGCATTTTAGTTTCATTTATGCTTTGTATAAATACTCATAGAGAGTGAAGGCATGGGGATTAAGTTCCTTCATATAGATAAAATTTTAATTGGGTGTTGTACCTATCTTCTTCATCATATATACATCATCTTTATGGTTCCACATTCCATAATTTTCTTACTCTATACAAGTCAAATCTCGGAGGGCCCCCAATATCTTATCACATGCACCTTTCCTTCTTATGTACATATTCTACTTTCATGAGCATTGTATTGAAAGACCTCTTTTTTGCTCATCAATTCTCTATTACATATGTGTAAATTAGCCTCTTTTTATATGCAACAACTATTTTCCTTGATTAAGTTTATAATTTTTTTAAAACAAGTCTAATATTGTTTTGGGGTAATGATTAGAGTGGTCAATAGAGTATTGTCGCAAGCCTCTTTCACATATGGGAGTATAATAGAGACACTACAACCCAATTTTCTATCAATTGAGACCCCAATGGATGTTTGATTAGATGTGTAGACTTGGCTTGATTACTTTCTTATGATTTGATCTAGAGTAGTGTTTCCATTCAATGCATGAATGATTAGATTTTTTTTCCCAATCAACATTATCCAAAAGTCATGAGACTACTATTATGTAAGCCTTTTCAGTTGTTATATCCCACAACCTTGATTTATATATATGCAAGTGTATGCAAGCTTTGGTAAGCTAGATTCGAAAATATTAGTTCCCATTTTGTCTTGAAAGTTATACTCGTAGCCTATAACTTGGTTTTACCTTGCAATAATTCAAGTAAAAGTAGTCACAATATCAAGAACTAGAACTTTCTAATATTTCCACTATAGTGACTTGGTGTATTAATTTTTTATTTTATCATAAATGTTATATTTGAATTCCATTATTAGTCAAAGATCGAATTTTATTCTTAGATGTTAAGCTTAAATTTCATTCCTAGTTAAAATATGAATTTCATTCTCATTCAAAGTTTATTTATTAACTTTCTTAGCTTTAATATGTTTTTCATTTTAGCTTGAATTCCATTCTTTACTTATGCCTTCAATTAGCATTCACAATCAAGTCCTTTAAATCTCATAACTCATTTGGAATTTAAGAGAAAAAATCATTCTTAGTTAAGCTTAATATTCACGAGGAAACAACACTATTTTTTTCACATATAGTGAGTGTGCATAATCAATTTACAAATCCTGGATTAATATAATACATGTCTTAATTTATGCAAGTCAAGTAAGCCTAAAAATATGACTTTTCTTTGAATAATGGGCTTATTGGGATGTAGAGAGGTTGGAACAATAATATTTAAACCATTCAACAATTTATTATGGCTCATAGTGACACTGAGTATTGGAAATATCATGTATTTTTCAAAATATTTGAATTCGTTAACAAATTAGAGGGTTTGAGCCTTATCTAAAATGATAATATAATTGAAAAGGAAGAGTTTCAAGTTATTTTTGTTGAGAATAAGGCTACTTTGGGGATAAAATTTAGTAGTCTTACTCACTTTTATGATGTTGAAGTTAATAAATGATTAAACAACTTTGTTATTGATAGTACCTAGAATTATGCATTTTGCAAATATTAGGTTAGCATCCTACATGGAATCCAAGATGAATTACTCTATTTAAGTTTGAGCAAGAAATAAAAATGGCCCCACCTCTGGACTACACCAGAACTTTGGTGGTTTGGGTTGTTAAACACCTCTAAGTCATCATAGAACTAAAAATAGATTAGTTATTTTATTAAGAACACTTAGAGAAAACATAAAATAATTTTTCTTTAATGAGAGAAAGGTTGAGATCATTTAACATTTTTTCCTTACAAAAGCTAGTAAGTAAGAGCCATCCAAAATATTCACTTTGCTCATTATTCCTCTGGTCATGGTCTTTTCAGTTAATTCTTCATATGTACCATATAGCTATGAAAATGTATAAGATTATCAAATTTTTCTTGTCATATAAATGACCCTTAATTAGGTTATA
The DNA here is from genome assembly GCA_034641835.2 of Pinus albicaulis. NCBI lineage: Eukaryota > Viridiplantae > Streptophyta > Pinopsida > Pinales > Pinaceae > Pinus > Pinus albicaulis. The sequence continues at coordinate 137,931,729 of CM076578.1, read as the reverse complement.
TTATTTTGAAAATGTCTAACACTATCAAATTTTTCTTATCATTTAAATGACCCTTAATTAAGTTATATTATTTTGAAAAACTATACAAAGAATTACTCAAATATCATATCATTTTATGTTAAACATTACTTGAAACTTTGAATATATAGACTTTTAGAGACTTCTTTTAAGTGATAATTCAATATTCTTTAGAATTTTTTCGAATACATATTTCATTTTTTTAATATTTTTTTTCTATAAAATCATGATTTTATTAATTTATTTATATTACGTAAAACAAGAAAGATATTTGTGTTTGCCGTAGTCTAACTAGCCGGAGGAATCGCCCTGAAAATCATGAAAATTCCGGTAAGATTTTCAGAAATCCCGGCAGGAATTTTTCTAAATCCATGTTATAACTATCAAAGTTTAATATTTTGGGTGTCCTATAGGTTTTTGATGGTGCTGAATCCATTTCCAATGTCAAAATCAAGATTCAAGCACTGTTTCTGCAAGATTTTTAAAAAAAAATTGGCCCGGATTCCAGCCAATTTTGACCGTCTGGGCAATTCCTCCGGCTCGTTAGACAACGCCTTTGTGTTTGAGCAATCTAGTTTATATTGAAAAGCTTATTTTAATAAATGATTGAAACTACCTTTTTAAAGCAATGATAAGTATTTAAACGATTACTTATTATAGTGAGAACATTCTTATTTATTAAATGTAAAGTTTATGTTAAAATTTAATGATTGATATTTTTTCATTTCATTAAATAAGCATAAATAAATAAATATCATAAAGGGAAAACAATGAAAAGTATATATTAATATTTTTCTTGTTGTAGATGAAAATGTCTTTAGGATTATTGGATGAAAATGTCTTGATCTAATTCTAATGATGTGATTAATCCGAAAGACATTTTCATCTACATTATGGATCACAAAAGTCTTAGATCGAACATTCTCCGTATTGTTGATTCATTTTTCTTCTCAAGATCAACCAAGCATTAATAATTAATATAAAATTAATTTTATAAAAATTTAAAAAAAAAAAAACATATTAATATTCCTCATGTTTTTATTCATTTTTATCTTCCAGGAACCAAGATCAACAAGGCAGTGATACTTACATGAATATTAATATGAAAAATAAGCTCATGAGAACTTATTCATAGAATGCTTTGAATTTTTGGGGTTACCTAGATTGGGATTGAAGTTTTGTAATTAAATAATGATATTAGCGTTTGTTAGATCTAAGACTTTTGTGATTCATAATGTAGATGAAAATCTTTCGGATTAATTTCTTAACCGCTATTACGGGGCAATGATGCATCCCTATTTATTCATTAAGATCGATTAGCTTCTCCTCTTTGTCCTGTGAATGAAACATAATAGTTGGTTCGAAAAGTCGACCAAATCCTAATAATGAATCCTAATAATGTGATTAATGCAAAAAACATTCATCTACAATAATATTAACATTTTACACCAATATATCCTTAACCTTATGAATTTTTTTTTAATAGAAAACTACAAATTATGTTATACCACTTTAATTCTAAAGTCAAAATAATTACCAAGTGTACTTAACTACTAATGGATTCTACCTTATGAATTTTTTTTTTTTTTATGGAGTACCACATCCCCACTTTCATTCGAAAGTCAAAATAATTACCAAGCGTACTTCACTAATAATGAATTCTCCTTTGGGTCAACGACTTAGTAGTGTTCTACACATGATTCATAATATACATGACATCATGTTTACGATTCATCTTATTTCTTAATATATGCTAGAGTCGAGGGAAGGCATTGACTCACAATGAAGATAACTTTTACGATTCATCTTATTTCTTAATATATGTTAGAGTTGAGGGAAGGCATTGGCTCACAATAAAGATAACTTTTATATATGATGTTAAGGATGAATAGTAATACGACATTTAGTTTTCATATTTGGTCGGACACACGTATACAAAATGGGTTGAAGAGTAGGATGAAAAAACTCTATTTTTGTTTATGCTTACACTCTCCTCTTCTTCTTTTTTAACTCGAGGGTTAAGTAGAAGAATTTTATGATTTACATTTTCCTCATTAAAAAGAAATAAGCAAGAATGAATTCTAGTATTTTTCATTTTAATATTTTTCAAATTCTAATTTTATTTTTGTAATTCTAATATCTTTATAAGGAATAAACTTGATTAAAAGTAATAATTTATTTTTTAACTCGAAAGTTAAGTAAGGAGAATTTTATGATTCACATTTTTCTCATTAAGCAAAAAGTTATATTTATTCTAGTATTTTTCATTTTAATATTTTTCTAATTCTAATCTTATTTTGATAATTCTAATATCTTTATAGAGAGTAAACTTATTAAAAGTAACCAATGCCACTCTAATAATGGTAGAATTTAGATTTCTCGAAAGACTAAATATATTAATCCCGTTGAAACTATATATTAAATATAGTACAACATATATATATATATATATATATATATATAATCAAATGATTCAAATACATTATTCAGGTATCAAAGACCAAATGCATTATTTCTACTCTATAGTCCTAAATATTATATTTCAAAACTTTATATTTATATAAAATTAGGAATTAGTTCCTAGATTAGCTCCAGTTTGTTGGGAGGAAGTTAATGCATCCTAAATTTGAGTTGAGAGGATTTATGAGGCTGTTAGATTCTCCTTGCTATAAAACAGGTATCCATACGTTTACTAGGAGGTGTGAATTATATGTAACTTCTGCTTATTTAATAATGTAAAGACTCCGCCAATGCCTGGGGATTTAGCCAGAGGTTTGGGTGAACCACGTTAAAAACTCTGTGTCTTCTTATGTGCATGATTAAGTTTGCTGTTGTTGTGTTTATTAAATTTGCTGCGCACTGTCCAACATATTTTATTAATAAGCATACAAATTTTATTTTATATATAATATAAAATATGTCAAAGAAAAATGCAAAATACACACATATATAGTATTAGGGTTTTAATAAAATTAAAATTAAGAGTATTTCTATCTATAGAGATGTCAAATTTATATAAATAATATTATTAAGAGCTAACACAGATTTATTTTAACTCCAAATCTATTAAGTGTCAAGAGGAATTAAATCTCTCAAGATACAAACATTTACTCAAGTTTTTCACTTAAAAAGAGGTTTGCATCTTGAGAGATTTGATCTCTCTAGATGCCTAGTGGATCCATAATTAAGATGGATCTATGCCAGCAGACAAGTTTTTTCAGGTAACAAGGTTATGATGCATGAGCTTCTACCAACCAAACCCATTTTTTACCTTCTTAGGTCAAAATCTGTTTACCAAAAGAATTTGGATTCCTTAAATTTTATTTTGCTCTTAATGTTTTTCTAAATTGTAACTTAAAAGGTATTTATCTCGTTAGAAAGTTAGCATGACCGTCATTTGACTGTTATGTAAAGAAATAGATTCAACCAAATTAGGAATTTGTTAGATAATCTAGTGATAAATAGTTAAATTATTAAACTTGGTATGAGAGATCTATGTAATATATTTTTCAATGTAATTAAGAGAGAGTGAAAGATTATGAGTTTTTGAGAATGTGATTGATGTGTAAGAGAGGAAGATTATATGTAGACAATTAATATGTAATCTTCCCCTTGAGATTGAATTAATATATCATCTATGTATATTGCGTTGTGTTTATGTTTATTGGGTTGAGTTGAGTGCAAGCCAGTTTAATTTTCTTATTCTTTTTGGAAAGGATCAATTTTACAAGTGACTTATTTCTGGTTCCAAATTTTGGGTTGTTCATAGATCTAACTGTCAGTTTACAACATATATTGACGATCAATATCTATCGGGAATAATTTTTGTTGTAATGCAAACACATATAAAATAATACCCAAATTAATGGGGACCCGATAATCCAAGTTAAGAGGTATGTGGTCATGGAAATAGTTTGAATGACGAGTCATCAATCGATTTCGGGATCCAAGAACATAATTTGGATCAAAGGGATCATCCAAATCTCTAGTTCTATCACGAGTATAAGGCATTTGGATCTCTCAATCGAAAGTTGTTAGAGAGGATATATGGATCTCTAGATGGTGAGCCACACTAAAACCATCTGGGCCTCGTATTCAAGATTACACCATCAACTTTGGGGTTAGTGCCAAGAACTTCGGGGTTTATTCCAGTTAAGAAAATTAGGAGTTTGCGAAAGAAAATTTGGCATTAATCGAAATCAATTTTGGAATGCAATTGTGAGTTCCAATACGAAGAGACCACATTAGGAGGAGGGAGAGATAATAGATCTAGTTAAAAACAAAAACAAAAAAATCATAGCACCGATCCGAAACAAAAGGAGCCAACATGTTTTGGCATCATATTACCTACCAATTGTTAGGGTAACCGGTTACCCTCCAATCCGTGTGTCCTAAGTGTTTTTTTAATGTGTTCCTTATGTAGAAACATTACTTTTCTATAAAATTATGTTTAATTTCATCACATCTTGGATTGCATATTTTGAGTATCTTCTACAAAGAGTATTACCACATCACCCAAAATTTCTATCTTGGTTTTGTTTTTCATTATCAAATTAGTCTTTTTTCACACTTACAATTTGTAAAGTGCTCTGGATATTCCACCAAATAAATTGCCACAATAGATATGATAAAACTATATTTAAAAATACAAAATCTACATTATTAGGGTTTCATTTTTTTTTATATTTATGGATTTGTATATTACTGTTAATTGCAAATGCATGCAAATTAAGTTTTTGTAGAAAATAGAGAAAAGTGAAATAAAAACTAAAAAACCACGATTTGACACAAGATATGGCCCATGGAAAGCTTTCGGGAGAAAACCCAGCTCGAAGGTGAGGCCACTCTCCTCTCTTTCTCTTAATAGAAAATGTTTGCGAGTATAAAGAAGTATGGCATGTGGCATGTGGTTAGTATAGTGCAAAAATCCTCTCTGTGTGCTATATCTCTTATACCTCTCATCTATTTTGCTAATCTATGGAACAAATGTACTCAAAAGAATGGAACCCCTTTTCCTCTTAGTGGCCCGATTATAACACAACCCAATAGTGTTCTAGTGGTTAAGTTTGACTAACTCAAGTCTTAACTATAGTTACAATATGGACTATTTTAGAGTCTTATTCATAATAATCACATGGATAACCCCTTTTTCTATGAATAATGAGGGTTCACGTGACATCCTTTTGAATTACGGTGGTGAAAACAGGAAGGTCAACTTTGGAGTGGCATGGCTTTTGCATATGGACTCTAATTAACACGATTATTGTGTTGTTTGAAAGGTATCTATGTGTAGAATATAAAAGAATGGTGCAACAATATAGCGACAAAGTTTTACCCCCATAAAATGTTGTTTTATGCCTCAAAATGACCTTGGAAGGTTTTAGACCCTAAATTGCCAAACTAGGTTCCACTGGTAAAAATGGTCATGTGAGCTGATTCCTCCACTTTTTCCACTTTGAAAGTATCTATATGTATGGAAAACAATATAATGATCCAATCCATATCACACCTCCCCATTTTGGGATGCTTTTGGTGCCCAAAAGATTCCACTGAATGTGGTGAGAAATTTTTTCCTCCCCTTCTCTCGGGTGTACCATTTAGATTTTCTTGGAAGTTGTCATATCAACCCAATATGCCAAAGCTCATGCTACCTATGTCTCATAGTTTTGGACCTCTTCTTCAAAACTGTATCTTCCGTCAACTCTGTCTAAGAATATGGTGCCAAATCCTCCACATAAGGTAGGACCTATTCCTCTTCCTGATCTAAGATAGAAGGCTCGTATATTTTCAAATTCTCTACATTCACAATTGAGTAAATGTGCATGTATGGTGGTAGATTGAGTCGCTAGGAATTATCACCCTCATTTTTCTAGTATCTTGAAGGGACCATATTGTAGAGCCTTGATTTTCTTACTAGGACTCGATAACCTCATCTTGTTCAACTATAGCCATACTCTGTCTCCCACCTTGAACATTTTCTTTATTTTGTGTTGATCATGCTTCGCCTTATATTTTTCTTGTGACTTCTACAGTGTCTCTTGTACTTGTATATGGATCTTCCCGATCTTCTCTACAAATTTTTGAGCCCTAAAAGAATCCTCTGTAAAATCCTCCCTCACTCCTCCTTACTGCCCATATGAAATATCCAAAGGTGAAGGAAAAAAATATCCAAAACAAGTATAAAATTGGGAATTACCCGTAGAAGTGTGCACTTCTCTGTTATAAGAGTGTTGTATATATACCAAATTTTCATCCCAGGTCTTCAGATGCATCTGATTGTAACTCCTCAAAAGGTGCACCAAAATACTGTTGACTACTTCTGTTTGCCCATATGTCTATGGATGAAATGTTGTATACCTCTTAAAATTGGTGTCCATATTCTCTTGAAATGAACTCCAAAATGCATTGATAAATCTCATGTCCTTGTTTGAAACGATGCTCCTTGGTATCCAAAAGTGCACCCAAACCTGTCCAAAGAACAATTTTGTTGCTTGTTGCCCACTGATGGTATTTTTACACAGTATTAAAACACACATCTTGTTGAATCTGTCAACTACCATGAACAAGTACTCATGTCTCTTCCTAGTTGTTGGTAAACCTCCCATAAATTCCAGGTAAATGTTTTCCCAAGGATGAGTGGGTATAGATAAGGGATGATATAGACCCTATTTCTTGTTGCTAGGCTTGTTGGTACAACACAACATACATCCTCTTATGAACTTAGCTACCTGTTTGTACATCATGGGCCAATAAAAATACCTATGCAAGTTGGGCATTGTCTTCCCTACACCAAATTTCCTTGCAACCTCGGAGGTGTCAACCACTCTAATCAGTTGCAATCACTTAGGAACACATAACTTATCCAGTTTGTAGAGTAACTAATCCTGTAGATCATAGTCAATGGTGTTGTCACCATCACACACATGACTCCAACTTTGCAACTGTTGAAACACCTCATTGAAATCCTCACCCTCTAAATATGCCTATTTGTATCCGTCATGGGTGAATGGATCCATGTGCGTCAAAGTTTGAAAAGGTATGACCTTTTATGTGGGTGGCATTGAAATCATGTAAAATAACTTGTCTGTGCTACCATTCCAATACTTAATCACTAAATGAAATTGTTGTAGAAACCCCATCCAATTGTAAACTAGTCTGTTATAGCCTAGTCTAGGCCTGTAGGTATTGTAGTGGATGGTGATCTATGTGGATCACTGTCTCCATTCCCATCAAATAGTGCTTCCACTTATTCATAACTTGCACGAGGGCATAAATATCCTTGTCATAGGTAGGGTAGTTAAGAGCTACCCCTTCAAATACTTCATAATGGTAGCATACATTCCTTCCTCCCTATATCAAGACTGCTCACATAGCGTACCCACTCACATATGTCTCCATTTTGAAGGGCCGCTACAAGTTTGGTAATGCGAGAACTTGTGCTTTGACTAATATTCTTCTTTAGCTCCTTCAATGGCCTTTTCTGACCCTTTCCCCATTGGAAACTCTTGCTAGTTTTTGTTATGGCACAGAGTGGCACTGCTACTATTGAAAAATAGGTTATGAAATTCCTCATGTACTGTGCTACCCCAATGGAACAACTAACCTTAGAAACATTATTAGGCACCGACCATTTCATGATGGCCTCCATCTTGGTAGGATATATCTTTAGCTCTCCTCCACCTATCACATACTCCAAATATAACAAATAAAAATGTGCAAACTCACACTTTTTGAGATTTACTAGTAGCTAGTGCTTCATTAATGTCTCCAACACTTGCACCAAATTTGAGATGTGCTCCTACTAGATAGCACTGCATTCCAATATATCATCAAAATAGACAATGACAAATGAATCTATGAAAGGGAAAAATGTATAATTCATTAACCTCAATATCCAGGTGGATATTGGTGGTGACCCGCCTATTCCACCTAGACCTCTAGTTAGTTTCATTAGTTTCCTTGATTATAGCAACATTTAGTATGTTTAGCAGTTTTTCAGGTCCTGAACTTCCGGAGCTATTTCGACCCCCTAAACGATGTTTTTTTGAGGTAAAAAACAAGCACATTATTATAGGAAAGGGCTTGTTGTAAATCATGTAGTAATTCGAGAGATATTTCTAACGAGGTATCATGCGTGCCAAACAAAGATCATATAACCAAGTAACGACTTCGGGAATTTCACTGCTAAAATAACCCTAACGGGGCCCACAAACTCTTGGCGTTCCATCTCCTAGGGTTAGGTTTTTGGTTGTTTATCATTTCATTTTTTTTTTCAATAATAAAAAGGCCCTTTAGCCTCATTATAACACAATTCAGAGGAATGTAGCTTCCACATATCTTCTCAAATATAAGCTACCATTTCCTGAGCTAGTTTATTTCCATTCTATATGTAATCATATTTCAGTTCTTTGAGGTTAATGAAATGAATTTTTATTTTTGTTACATCTCTGTGTTTATGTTTATATTTTTGTTCTGTTGTGTCCCTGCATAAGTCTAGATTAGTGGTATCAAAGCGGTATGCTCTTTCTCTATTTTTATTTGCATGTCCCCAATGAGGTCAAGGTATAATGAATTAGGGCTCAAATAGGCTGAAACTTTGCAAGATCAATCTCACAAACCCCGATGACATCCCATGGTGGAAGGAAAGAAAGATAATGGAGCACAAATCCTTTCAAAATATTGCTCGAAGAAGCCCTCGAGCTACAAAGGAACATGACGATGGAAAACTTTTCCCATATCCTTCGGCAACTACCCACAAACGACACATCTTCATCTAGAAACCACTTTGGAGTCATCACTCCCTTTTGTGAAAATTTCATCTATCACAACAATTGGAAATTAGTTTTCTAATTGTTAATTTATTTAACAATTTGTTTGTTGTTTTCTATGACAAATATCAAATAATTCACACCGTGGTTTTCACAAATAAATACTACGGAAGAAAAATAAAGTTGAAAGTGAGAGAATACTAGCACACACATTAAAAATTACATCGTTATTTTTGGATAAATGTCCCCAAAAAAAGGAAACTTGGGAAAAAGAATGCAACAACTAAGGGTTTTTATTATTATGTAGCAGTGAAATTTGAGTATAATCTATGGATACCCAAATAGAAACCCAAACACAGAAAAATAATGGCAAAAATATAGTGAGCGATTTTCCTCACCACAAGTAAATCTGACACTTGAGACTGGAATTTGAAACCCTCTACATATTTCCCTGCGTCACCCTCTACGTAGGCTCCACGCAGGCACAAAGCCGTACGACTTGGTTGTCACACCGAGCTGTCTTTTATACTTGCCACCGACCCTAGAAAAAATTCTCCTAACCTCTGCGAAATTCTTCTGCCACCATAACTCTAAAAAGACTTCTCGAATATACAAATCGAACTGCTTATTAGAGGATTCTGCATAGCCCCTATGTCAGCCACATGGTGGCTATCTATGCCTCTCTACAATGCACTTGTTGAATCTGGAAAACTTCCTCTGTCTCACTGTCCCTTCCCCTCATTGTCTCTTCTTCCTCTTGAATATTGAACTCTCAAGTGACTTAGTGCTACTACTATGGAAAATCGAATTCTCCAAGTGTCTCTGGTGTATCTAGTGTATTTTCCAAGTTCCCATTGACTTCTTCTTATAGTCCTCTGTTGGAGAAACAACGACCAAGATTAAAAATTAATCAAGGGCTAGTATCATATCAGAGTCGATCCATGTGAGTTTCTAGAGAATTCTAACCTTGAATTCATTCATTTTGATTAATTAACCATGTTTTCTAAGTTTAGACTTAGGAAACATTAAAAAATAGGATAATAATCTAATTAATTCATCTCTAGGTGGAATTTCCATAAATGATTTCTGGGTTTTGAAGATCTAATTTATTCTAGCCTCTCCACCAAATTTCGTGGCTAGAACACATTCGATGCTACAAACGTTAACACTCCCTCTTATTGAGGATTATTTTCTAGTGTTACAAACCCTGCACAACACTCTCTCTCTATATCATCCTCTGTCACGTTGCTAATATCTGGTCATACTACCCACCAACCACTAAGAAACTATGATGTTGCATATGTGTTGTTGTTGACACTGGTATGATGCTTCCAACCCTGCATCTGCACTGCAAATCCCTCTCATTTGTTGTTGCTGCAACTGCAACATCTGCAACTCAGAAGTATCTGAAATATTGAATCAACTGTGTTCAGTAGGATGCATCTCTCACCCGAGTCTTGACTTGTACTAGCCTCTGCACTGTCACTGAAGAATATGCATTTTTGTTAACTTTGTAATGCTACCAACTCTAAACTATGCTTTCCAACTTCTGACTGCAACTAGTATGCAATTGCCACTCTAGAATCTGACTGCATCACCTAACATATATCCATCCTCCTACTGAATATTGTGGGTCCTTGTAGCCAAGTAATGATCCATGAGGTGGACTCCTCAAGGACCCTTCCCACATATTTTATGTGTTCCATTTCACTATAATATATATATATATATATATATTTCTCACAAACTCCATCCATGATAAACCGGTTCACCTTCGCCATTTCCTTCTTGTACTTCGTTTGTTGCTCCACATCCTGGGGAATTTCCACAACACTTTCTATGTAGAGCTTCATGCCATATTGTCTCACAGGAAGGACATCCTGGCCTTCCAGATGACATAGTTGGAGGAACCCTCTAACCTATCCTAATCTCTAAGTCTGGTTGTGATCCAGTGGATCAGTAAAATCCTTAAAATTCAAAGTGCTCGAAAGTGCTCGAATTTGGTGCCAAAATTAAGATCTAGTCGCTCTGAATCCAACACAACTCATTTCACTCAAAACCGATATTGTATGCTCTAGATATCGCATTTTGACCTATTTTCCAAACAATTAAATTTTTTGTAATTTGGGTTGCAGGTACACCCAATCAATAATCTGTATGCTGACTAGGCATATAACTGGGAAAATTGACTATACAATTCGGGTCAGTGGTTGGTTGACAAGTTTCCTCTGGTGATTGGTTGTGGATGCTGAAATTCTATTGGTTTATGGTTGTTGAGGTGGTCGAATTAGAAGAGCCCACATGGGCCAATGGGTGATCGCCACGTGGCGTCTCAACGTTGATGTAAAAATTTTGTATTAGCCAATGGTGGAGGGCCACATGGGCCAATGGTAACCTACCATGTGGCTTCTTGACGCTATCATAAAATTTGGTATGCGTCGGATCGGGCTTGGCAAGGTTTGAACATTGGACCTCTCGACTGGCAGCACAATGCTCTATCGTTCCGCCACAAGTGTTGCTTACAAAGTATAGTCTTTGACCTCTATTTAAAATTTATTGTGGGTGTCAGGTTCATGGTTAACCCGTCGCCCTCGGTCAACCTCATGCTATGAGACCATAACGTGCGCAACTAGGGGTGCGAGGTTAACCCCGACCTCAACACAACATATCAACATATAAATTTACCATCGTTTGTTATACATTCAAACTCCCAACGGTCACAATACTTACCACATCACATGTAACCGATAGCATAGTGTTGGAACTTCACCACAGTCAACAATTACAACGTATTGGGTTTATGTATTATGGCGCGCAGTTTTGAATTGGAACCGAAAATAACACCCAACCATACCACAATTTGTGCAAACCTCCTACAGTTATAACTCAACTGTAGTTCAATATAATGCTACCACATTTGAAATAAGGGTATGAACCTCAGAGGATGTTTAAAACTTACCACCAGTCCTACCATAGTTTCAACGAGGTTAAGTTAAATGGTTTAGGTGCGAAAATTTTAAACCCAATCAAAGTTCATGCACCGAATCACAGACAAAAGCATGGTTATGGTGTTGGCATGTTTGTTAAAACCCACCTCGGATCCTACGACGTTAATGAAGCCATGTGGCCCCTATTTTTAGGTTCATGGGGTCACTACACAATTTAATGAAGTGACAATTTTCACCCAAATAGATGTGAATCTCGTCAGTGCGGGACAAAATTGTCACCCCACGACACTGAAAATTATGGAATTTGTGGAATGGATAGCAGGTGGGTGCAAAATGTAGGAAAATTAGCATAAATTTTTTTATGGAGCATAAATTTGTCATTTTTTGACCTTTTAAAGTGCAGAAAGTTCCCAACTAGGGGTTTTTTACTGTTCTGGAGCCATCAAAGACAATATTTTTGCATTCTGAGCATTGCAAATTTATGTAAACACATATTTTTGAGCATAATGAAAGAGGCCCAACATTGGAAGCTGGACCAAGAGATGTAGTCTAGGAGGGGTGAACTCCTTGTTAGGCGGATAAATCGTTCTTGCGGACAAGAAGGATCTCCCTAGTATCACAAGGATAGCTAGAAACAAACAAGACAATTTGTAAACTATTTTCTCTAGATTACATATGATTTAGAATTTTCTATGATGAAGAAAGGACCTATTAGGGTCTCTATAATTTGCAAGTTTGGCGAATACAAACTACAAAGCCAACATATGAACCACTTTGGGATCCTAGGATCTAGCCCTCCTGGATCTAGAGAGGGATCTATCTATAAATATGTCTAAAGGACGTGATATTTAAAGCATGGGATGTGATATTAGGCTAGTTATGAAGAGCATGGGTTTTTGTTTTTGTTTGTTTTTGGTTTGGCAAGGACATGATGAAGGTGAAGGAATTTCAAATAAAGGGTGAACGTGTATGCAAATGAAGGGGTGATTCAGTTGATAAGATAGGCCAAAAGAAGCTTTGATCCATTGGGCTATGGAGTCATAAGAGGATTTAATTGGACAACAAGGTTCAAGAGTGATCTAGCTTGAGACAACAAATGAAGAACAAAGAGCAGCCTGAGATCAAGTAAGTGCTTTGAAACTATCCTGCTTTGGCATGCACTTAAGGAAAAAACATAAAAATAATCTAAGATCAAGCCAGTACTTTGAAACTAACCTGAATTGATGTACTTTCAATAGAAAACATTAAAAATACTTAGAATAGCTTAAGATCAAGTAAGGACTTTGAACCTATCTTGCTTTCAGCATATTCCATTGGAAAAACACAGATGATAAACATAAAGAGTAATCTAAGGTCAGGTAAGTGATTTTAAACTATCTTGCTTTCAATGTACTCTTAAGAGAAACTCTCAAAGGAGGAAAACATAGAAATAAAGCTTATCAGTTAGAGTAGGGTACTGTTAAGATTAAATACTAGCTCTGTATTTTCTATTATTTATCAGAGAAAGTGAACAGAATGAAAACACAAATTAAATTGACAATTAACAGTAAGAAAACACATCACCATTGACATAGACCAGGATCCCATAAATCAACTTGTATTTGATGTTCAAACCAGTTACAATCATCAAGCCTGGTGGGTCTCTACAACTTCAAACTTCTCATTACAACTTATGTATCTTCAATTGAAAACAGGGCTTCAGTAAGCTTTAGAAAACTATCATGCAATCAGATATCCAGAGACCAACCATTACAATGTGGTCCTCAAGGAGAATCTATAAGAAAATCTGGAAGTGGGATAATTTCTAAGGGTCAAGTATCATTAATTCCATCACTAATGCAATTCTTGGCCTTTCAAAACCATGCAAGGCATAAGGCAGGAATGCATTCAGCTGTAACTCTACTTCATAACTCTATTTCTGCTTTTCAAGGCTTTATAGTTGAAAAGATTGGTTTCTGGGTTGTTTTTTATCTTTAAAATCACTATGCTGACAATTTGAAATAATTTCTCTTGATTTGTAATAATTGTTCAGTTATCTTTATGCAAATATCTCTTGTTCTTGCTGTAATTAGGCCTTCTTTTTATTCTATGAGGCTGCAGGTGTCTTTTAGTAGCGGGAGAGGTTGGCTTTTGGTGCTGGAGAGGGTTCAATTGGCCTCTGAGTGGCGGTGGAAACTTTCCTGGACTGACATATGTCTTTGTCTTTTTCTAAAACACTTTTAGCTCACTTTTAGGTCTATGTTTTAGGCCTAATTAGGCCTTGGTCTTCTTTTCCGGTTTTCATACTGTATTTCATCCTTTAGTCACTAAATTATGTCCTTAATATTCAATGACAGACTCTAATCCTTTCATTTCCTTCACTGATACACTTTGCCACTTATTTTTCTAATTTTTCTGTGGTGTCTGTGCAGGTTCAATGGAGTGGTAGGGTTTGAATAGGTTTGAAAATGATCTTAAATGGAAATCATATTTTAAAAAACCTTTCAGATGCGTTCTCTACAATCTATGGTCTTGGAACTGATATTCTGCATTCCAAAATACCTTGTCTGTACTTGTGTGACAAAGTGCATTTTTCGATCTTATACCCTGCAAAAAACACAGAAACATGTTAAGAAATCAGGAGGGAGGGAGGATGGATGCTTTGGAGGCTTGTGGAGTATGGTGGAAGTGATGGAAAACAGTGGTGGTAGCAAAGAAACAGTGAAAAACGTTGCGGAATGGATGAAAACCGGCTTGGTTAACTTCTGGTGCGAGGGCAATTCTAGACCGTCCGATTAGATTGATGAGCGATGATCAATGGTCAGATTTGCACGATGGCGTCGTTTAGACGAAGTGAAATATCTTTAGTGTAAAACACCAAAGTTTAACCTTTGGGCGGAATACAAAGAAAAAGGTAAAAACGAATGAAAATGGGGCCTTGAAGGTGGTGGGATCGGGCGCGGAAGAAAGTTGAATGTGGACCGTCCGATTTATAAGGAGATCAATGGTGGTGATTTTCTGGGGAAAGCATTTGGAAGCTCAGATGGAAATAACATGGATGGAAACACGATGAAGCATGAGTCGTTAATCTAGATAGAATGGACGGGCGATATTGAATAATGAAACACAGTGTGGAAGATGAACAGTAAGGAAGAAAACAACTAGTGGTATTCGCGCGGGGTCTGAGGAAGTTTGTGGTTTTCCAAAAAAAAACGCGATATGCCTCACTGCTTGACACGTGGATTTTCAATACTGCCCATTTCGCATTTTTTTGGAGCGTTAACTTTTCGGCGCAAAAAAAATGCGAAACAAGCTGTCAACCATCGGATCTGATGGATAACCAAATTTCTTCACTCTAATTGTTCCTAATCTTTCAATTTTTTCATTGCAGGATATCTACAATGCTTGAGTGGAGAGAACGTGAACATGAAGAGGTTGACGAGGCTACCATGGTACATCGGCCCAAATTATGCGTATTGAGGGAATGTGGTTTGTATAAATTCTGGGCTATTCAGGGCATGAGGGCCCAATTAGATTTACTTACCTGGTTAGTAAACAAATGGGATGTTCAAGAACAATGCTTCATAATTGGGAATCACCGGCTCGAAATTGAGCTGGAAGACATATATTTTCTCACTGGTTTATCAAAGAGAGGTGAACCAATTTCTTTGTTTGGGGCTAGGGTAGGTGGCCAATCTGTCACTAGCCTTCAGCAAGAGTTTTGAAATGAGGAGGCAGATCCCAAAGATAAACGGATTGATATAAAAACAATCATTCGTCTTGAACTTAAAGTGGTTGCATTTACTATGACCCGGTTGTGTGGGAGCGCAACTCCGCACGTTGCTACTAGGTCCCAGATGCAGACTGTTGTTGATTGTTTCAGAGGCACCATTTTCAATTGGTGTGAGGCAGTATTTGCCAATGTAAAAGGCCAATTAACCAGGGCAAAGAACGCAAAGTTGAAAAACTTTGGGTATGGAGCTATTGTCGTCAAATTTTATCTAGAGAGAATTCCTTCACTTGCCCCACAGCTCATCTTAGTTGATCATGGTAGAGTCAAAGAGCCTTAGATGGTTCGATGGGTTGCATTGATGGCCCATCATAGTGAGGGCGGTGAGATTGTTCGTTTTACCCCAGCTTATTTCCATTGGTTAGAGAACCAAATCTTCGCCATATAAGATTTCCCATATGCTGGGATAGACTTTCGTGGTGATCGAGAGGTGTCTCTTCCTCCAGGAACACAATGGGATGACTCAGGTAAGAAACATTTTGACATGTCCTAATTTCTAATTTTTATTTGTTTTTGTTTAAATCGTCCAATACTGATGACAAAAATTTAAAATGCAAATGTTGGTCCACGCAGGCCAGCCACGCTCAATCTCTTCGACAGGAAGCAAAGAGAGCCCGTTGCACCACCACAAGATCAGGCGGCTGAGATTCTAACTGACTTGGAACACAACCTAGAGCGGTTGACTTTGGATATCTCGGAGACTTCGATAGACAATGTCCCTCTCCATGTCCAGAGACATGTCATTGGTGTTCCTGGTCAGTTCAGGAGATTCCTGAACAGAGTAGCACGAGCTGTCATGTACTATCATGATCATCAGCACGGATAGTGGATGATTGTGCAGACTATAACATTTTTTTTTTTGTATCACTATTTTTGTCGATTATAAGGTGTTTTAAACCTATAATCGAGGATGATGTAATATTTTTGAAAACATTACTCTACTCTATGATATTTATATTATTTCCGGCTATCTGTTCAACATGTTTATCGAATGTTGTTTTGAATTACTGCTTTTAATGTTGCAAATGTCTGTTTATAACACTAGTAGCTAATGCGTCAGCTAATGTGTTTAAATTTCCCGAAATGTGTTGATATTCAATATAATGAAACTCTCGTTCCAAGAGACGTACCTTAAAAAATAATCTTAATAATACTGGTTTTTTAATTGCGTATACTCGATTTAAGTGTAATACAATGAGTTCAGAATCTAACCTAACGATCAAACATCAAATTCCAAATGAAATGGATTCAGATAATAACTCAATCACTGCGCTATATTCTGCAATATTATTTGTTGTTTGACCGAGGCTTACCCCATGCATAGATATTAACTCATCAGTGGGTGAATAAATAACCCAAGCTGCAGAAGAAATGTTCTGTGTACTATGAAAAACACCATCAGTAAAACCAATATACGTTTGAAGGGATGTTGACATCTACAATATCAAGAGTAATCCAGATAAGCAGGCATAAAAACAAACTTAAACTAGACACACTCTTCTAATCTAAGGCAATTAGCTATGAAAAGAACTAATATACAAAAAATATCTCCACACAATATTTAAGCATAATATCTCTTCATATAAAGCCCATTTCTAGGTTTGTCTAAAGAGATGTCGTCATAATTAGTCAATTCATAGGCTCCTCTTGCAAGCACTTGCTTGAAAATATAAGGACCGTACCACATGGGTTCGAATTTCCCAGCTCCTAGCTTATCATTAGCTTGGTCGTATACAAATATTAGGTCACCTTCTGAAGAAAAAAAAAAGACGTGTAACATTCCTATCATATTGAGCTTTCATTCGTTTTTTCTAAGCCTCGGAAGCTAATGCAGTTGTGTGTCGAGTCTCATCTAGTTGAGCTAAGTATAAAAAGCATTTTTCCTCTTCAGAGGTAGCTGGTAATAATTCTATGGCTAATTTGAGTGACGGTATTTCTCATTCAATCGGTAACACAACTTCTAAACCATAAAATAGCTGAAAAGGAATGAAACCTGTTGCAGTTTTCGCTGAGGTTCGATATGCCCAAAGTGCTGAGAAAAGCATAGTATGCCAATTCAATTTATGAATTTCGATTATCCTTTTAATCATATTGGTTAAGACTTTATTTACAACTTCAACTTGACCATTAGCCTGTGGGTAATATGGTGTAGAACTATCATGGCGCAGGCCAAGGTAGTCAGAAATTTCGGTCATCATAATGTTTCTAAAATGGCTCCCATGATCATTAATGATAGCTTGGGGTACACCAAATCGAGCAATCACGTGATTGAATACAAAAGTTGCTGCAGTTTTGCCATCTACCGCAAATGTAGGCATCACCTCGGCCCATTTGGTAAAATAATCCACTGCAAGAATAATATACACATGCCCCCCCGCGAGTGAGGGTTACATGTAATGAAGTCAATGCCCAATTTTCAAAAGGACCGACAACAATGATTGGGTGAAGAGGAGCTAGTGGTGCACGCATCTTACAATCAAAGATTTGACAATTGTGGCATTTTTGGACGGCTAGAATGCAATCTTTAAATAACAAAGGCCAAAAATAAACAGCGCGCAATATATTTTGGGCTGTGGCATACCCAGACATATGACTGCCACATGCTCCAGAGTTATAGTCATTTAAGACCTTTTCAATCTCTTCGTGTGTTAAACATCATTGAAATATGGAATCCGCACCATGTCGATAAAGCGTGTCTCTAAAAATATGGTATTACTAAGACTGCTAACAGATATTTCATCGTTTTGAATGTGAGAGTTCAGGCCGAATTTTTTTGGTTTGGAGATAAATGATGATATCTCCATACCATGGATCAAGGGTACTGATAAGAAACAAAGATTCATCAGCAATCGGATGTTCTACCATAGTTTCTGTCTCATTATTTTGGAAGTCACACATCAGTTCGACGAACACTAGTGATTTATTTGATTTATATTTTTCAAATTCTAAACAAAACTCTTGAAGTATTACGATACATTTAGAGTATTTTCCCCCTAGTAATTGTTTGGTCAAAATATACATCATAGGGTTGCAGTCAGAGATCACTGTTTTTTTTCATAACAAGATTTAATGACAAAATCGTTGGACAACTTGAACTGTTTCCAAGGCCAGTTTCTCCACATGTGAGTATTTGATTTAAGTCGGATTTAAATTGCAACTGAGATAGTAAATCACATGTTCGTTGTGAAATTCATCTTCCTGAACTAATACCATTCCAATCGTGGAATTAGAGGCTTCTAAATATAAAAAGTAATCTAGGTTGTAATTGGGTGGATGTAATAACGGTGCATGGGTCAATGCGTGTTTTGGAGCATCAAAAGATCTATATATCAGCGACCTCGTCCCAAATGAAAAGAATATTCTGTTTCAACAACCTTGTAAAACCTTTAGTTAACTCGGCATAGTTAGGAATGAATCTACGCAGAAAGTTTGATTTCCCTTGCAAAATTTGGAGTTGGCGAAGTGTAGAAGGACGAGGTAAATTGATAATAGCCTCAACCTTCGAAGGATCGACACAAATGCCTTGTTTCGAAACGATAAATCCTAGTAATCGACTAGATTGTACACAAAAAACACATTTGTGCGGATTCAGACGAATCTTATAATACCTACATCTCATAAAAATTTCTTGTAAATGGGTTGGATGATCTTCTCTGTGTAAAGAATGAGAAGGTAGATCATCGAGATAAGGTTGCATGATGTGTTTAATGTCATGGAAAGCATAGGACATAGCCCTTTCAAAAGTTTCCCCAGCATTCTTAAGTCCAAATGGTAATTTATGGTAAGCGAAAGTTCCCCATGGACAAATGAATGCTGTCTTTGGTTGATCAGCAGGGAGTACGTTTATTTGATTATAACCGTAAAACCCATCCATAAACAAAAAAATTTCACTTCCGGCACAATCGTCAATGATTTGATTGATATAAGGGGTTAGATAATTGTCTTTCGGACAAGCTCTATTTATATCCCTATAATCGATACATACTCTAATTGTTCCTTGTTTTTTATTAACAGGAACAATATTAGATACCCAATCTGTTAAAGGGATTGGATAAATAAATCTTGCACGAAGTAATTTTTCAATTTCAACTTTGATTGCAGCAGCTTTTCGTGGATGTATCTGACATAATTTTTGTCTAATAGGTTTAGCATCCGAGTATGTTTTGATTTCATGAACAACAATTTTAGGATCAATTCCTGGCATTTATTCATAAGACCAGGCAAAAATGTCGCGGAATTCTTGAAATAGGGCTTTGTATATATCAATTTCATCTTGTGTACAAGAAGTGCCTATATGAATGTTTTCAAAAATTCCTGGTTTTACCAATATGTCAATAGGAATTGTGGAAGAAATATTCCCCAAATTCACTCCAGAGTTTGAATGTGTACTGGATATCGGATTCTGGGGTTCCTTGACATAATCAATGGTAAAAATTGATGAAAAATTATCTTAGAATTTTTCAAGCTCAGGTAAAAATGATGATCTATGATGGAGATCATCCCAGGGTAGGTCATCTATGGACAAATATTCACGAATGTTTTCGTTGGTATAAAAGACTTTTGGAAAAGGATCTGGAATTGATGTTATCGCTAAGCTTGAAGATGAAAATTATTTTTCATTGACCACATTCATAGGATCAGAATCAGTTAAAGTTAAATTGGAAAAATACTGTACTGCTTGATATGCCAACTCAAATGGACTCAAAGGCATCGTGCCTTCAAACGAATCTAGTTCTGACTCTAAAGGCACTATCCACGTATCATAAAATGGAACAATGCTTGATGTAATCATATTGATATTAGCGATAGTAGGTGGAGGAAAAGAAAAAGTTCCCAACAAAGTGGAATCTTTAATTAAGCCTACTCCTACATCCTTATAAGGGATAGATGTTTTTCCAACATGATGAATGCTATCCATAGAAGCTGGATCAGACGAATAATATGAGAACTAATCGACCTTCAAAATCTTTCCTTGATGAGGAAACATGATGATTAGAAAGATGGAAGATACGGAAACAGTCATATCATAAGACCAATTACGACCTAGGATAAGGTTGAAATCTAGAGGGGCATCAACTACTTCCACATCTAGATTTATAGTTTTTCCTTCGACCTCTATAGGTAGATCCTATAAAATACCATAGGGATGGAATCCTCTTCCATTAAAAGCTTTAAGGATGGTTGGATATCGGTTAAGCATCGGAGAACCAAGTGATTTCCAACAACTCAACGACATGATACACGTAGAGGCCCCTTCATCAATCACAATACGAAATCAACGTGTGTTTTTTACTAACACTAAAATCTGGAAAGCCATTTGATGGGGTAGGCGAGGTGTAAAATTTTTTAGATCAAAGATCATAATATTTGAATCCTGCAGATCTACGGCTCCTAAAATTGACAATAGTAATTACCTTTGTGCTGGACATGATTGCAACACTTCCAAAGCTGACATTGCCGAAGGGGAAATTTCCAAATCTTCAACGATGTTGTAATTCTGAACAACTCTTGCATGTGGATTGAAAGCTAATTTATGAAGTACACCTTTAGGAGGCAGTTTGATTACTAAGTCGGGATTTGGTTTCTCGATGTGAAACGAATCGGAAACTGAAGTAGATGCAGCTGGTGAAGAATTATAATTTTATACTTCTTTACTAGTAACAGGATTTTTACTACCATAATCTTGTGATCGAGTTGCAACCATCAAAATATCTAGTAAAGGATTAGAAGAAGATGCAATTATTTTACTATCTTGAATTGGAAATGGATCCTTCAAGACAACAAGAGTGGGTGAACCTTTGACAAACTTAGAAACTTCTTCCCGATGCAGACATTCCTTGGTGAAATGATCCTCATCACAGATAAGACAAGGATAATGAGGTTTCTGTTTGTCATCAGTTGATTCAGTTTTATCAGTTTTTTCTTTAGGAGGTGAGGTTTGTTTATTATTTTTCTTCCCCTTTTTATTTTTGCTAGATTTTGACTTAGTAGATGAATCTACAATGTGAATATTGGTAGTAGTTTCCAAGGAAGATTCTCCTTTTGGTGAATCAGGTAAAGTTATTATAGAAGTAATCTTTGAAGATTTCTTCTTATTTTTATTTTTAGTAACTGAACCGATTACACCATTAGCGGCATGAGAGCCTGAAGTAGTCGTAGTTAATTAACCAGGGCGTGGTAAATCGGGGATTTTCTCATACAAAGTTCCAGACTGGGTATATACCAAGTCTAGATATTGAGCTTGAGCAATAACTTGTTCTTCCGTAACAACTCCTGCTTTGGCTACATCTTCAATGATTTTTGGTAATAATGATTTAACAAACCATTCTGCCAATATTTGATCTAGGATAAAATTTTTTACCAAATGTCTTCTACATCTCCATTCATGAATATGATCTGACATATAGGTAGACGTAGATTATTTTAGTGAAGTTAATAATTCCGTGCCATTGTCGTATCTGACGGGAAACTGAAAATGAGTTAAGAAGGCATTTTCTAGGGTGTTGAAATTGTTAAAAGAGCCTTGCGGTAGTTCAATATACCACTTAGCAGCTAATTCTATTAACGTTCTCTGAAAAAGTATAAGTCGAATAGAATCGTCAATTAATGAATTAGATGCGCACCAAAGGTGGTAAGTCATAAAATGGTTAGAAGGATCCTCTCCTATTTTTCCTTCAAATTTTGGGATATCACTGGGAAACTTATGAGGCATCGGTGGCCAATACGAATGATAATATATATGATCATTCGTAAGGCGAGATAAATCCGATAAATCTAAAGTTTCTATGAACAACAATCGACGGGTAGGGTCTTGTGGATAACCTTGTGAAACTAAACCAGTCCCAGGAGGAGGATATCCAGGATAACCTGGAATAGGATGTGCATTCAGAATCATATTACCCCCTAGATAACCAAGAATAACTGGACCATACTGAGGTTGAACAGGTGTTTGATATGTATATCTAGGGTACGGTTGTTGCGGGTAGACTGGAGTTTGTGAAATATGTCCATATTGGTACGACCCCTGATAAATTTTATAAGTAAATTGAGGTTGAATTGTTATTACTGTACTAGTACCAGATTGTCCTGCAAGTATCTGAACAGTAGTTTGAATTTTTGGTCCAGACTGTGGAATAGAAACCTAAGGAATTTGTATCGAAGTTTGAGGGGCAGATGTAACAGGAACTGTAGACACTGCATGAATGGGTGTGGTAGGTTGAACATAAGTTTGAACAATTGTTTGTGGTGGAGTACGATGTGAACTCGGACCAGGTTGTTCAACAGGACCAGATGCAGGTATTGGATTTGAGGGCTGGACTGGTTGTTGGGGTTGATTATAACCAACAGGTTGTCCTGCTTGATAATAAGGTACTTGCATATTTGGTTGTAAATTCTGTTGGACTTGGGATGGATCCCACACCATTCTGGGATATGAGGGTCCCATTGAAGGTTGTACATAAGACGACCCATAACTGGGTTGGACAGATGGCTGATAATTAACTGGATAATTTCCACCTCCTTGTAACATTTGCTGCTCTGTATAGAACTGCTGCGCTGAAGGAGGTTGCAATCCTTGAGCAGGATACTGCCCTTGAGGTTGATATTGACCTTGAGAAATGTACTGACTTTGGGGTTGATATTGACCTTGAGGTATGTACTGTCCCTGGGGTTGATATTTACCTTGAGGTATGTACTGTCCCTGAGGTTGATATTGACCTTGAGGTATGTACTGTTCTTGGGGTTGAGATTGACCTTAAGGTATGTACTGTCCTTGGGGTTGATATTGACCTTGAGGTATGTAATTTCCTGGGGGTTTCCCCCCAAGATGTATCTGGCTATTTTGAGGTTGTCCCCCAGGATTTATACTACTACCTTGAGATGTGGGGTTTGAAATATTTCTATACATCATATAAATTTGCTCATTTTTTGAAGTTCCATTATTTGATTCATTCAAATCAGATGATGACATTGGTTTTCTTGGAAAAGGAGATGCTCCTGAGAATGTACCAGAGAGGGATTGATAGCCTGTAGGAACATACAAACCACCATAGAGGAATGTTTCTGGTGATTCAGAAAACATAGATGACTCACCTGACATGTTTAACTGAGGTCTATGACCTATTGGTGTAGTGTAAAAAGGTATTCGGGGTGGTGAATATTGAAGACCTACATTTTTCAGAAAATCTGTCAATGAAGAATACCAAGCGTCTTGTCTAAAAGGACTGTAAAAAATTGATTCACGTTGTCTAAGTTCTAAATTTTCCTGAGTTAAAGGTAGAATGACTTCTTCTTCTGTATGAGTGATTTCCTTAATACTAATAAGACCAGGAGGAAGACCTTTTGTAATTCGAATCTTTACTCTGGGTGAATCAGGATAATCAGTGAATTCTAAAGTAGGTTCCAATGTAGTTGGTTCAGTTTCTGGTTCAGAAATTTCAGGTTCTTTAGGTGATAATTCACTTGTTGTAGAATCAACTTCAATTAATTCGGAAATGGAAACCATTTGTGGAGGATGTTTTGCTACTTGCGATTGATCTACTTGGAAATCAGGATGAGGGATAATATACAATTCTCCTTGTTCTGTTAATCCAGTATTACTGATAACATTTGGTATCATAGATTTAAGTCCTTCTAGCTGGCTAGGTGTGTACTCAGGGGGTTTCCCCTGAGTTCTGCATGATCGTCTCAGTAATTCAGCCACGATTAAAACTTTTAACACAAGCAATCAAAGAAAATTTCAATAAAAATTCCTAAAGTCACTAAGAAACAAACAAATGATCACACGCCTATAGAATCTAAGAGACCAAACCACACACAAACAGTAGATTCCCGCACTAAAAACATTAGTTGGTGATGAAATCCAACATCGTAGTATTTTAATGCAGAAATGGTGGCTGGAACAGTTACCCCGAAAACCTGCTTAATGAAACAGACCATTGCAATTTTCTGCAATTTACCCATCTCAAGTGAAGATAACCCTCCCGAGAGTCCAAGTGAGTCTAGCCAACGTCTGTTCCAGGTACAGTGGGATATTCTCTCCACCGTCACCTTGGGAAATAATCCTAGAGTTTATGACCACTAAGGTCACCAACAGGAACAAATATACATGGGGGAATAGTCTACGATCCGATACACACGCAAGGGCATAGTAACAAAGCTCAATCCCCTTGAAGGCTCCTTGACATAATCCAAGGTTTACCGACAGGTGACCCCAGGCTCCTCGACAATGGTCAATATGAGGTTTACCATTGTTAATACGTGTATATCTGCTATCGTTCCCAATGAGGAATGATTGATTACCCGACTGGTTCAGATATGAACTCATGCTTGACTCCTTTAAGAGGAGCTTCCCAGAGCATACATGTTACTATTGGAATTTCCCTACCGCAAGATTGACTACTTGTTTGTTTTTACTGTCTTGGAGAGTTAACTAAAACCTAATCCAAGACACTAGCCTAAGCTAAATTCGTGGAAAGAGCTCTAGAAAAATAAAAATTGCTAGGTTTATTTTAATTAAGCGTTAATTTTAATTGGTTGTTTCTTAGGACAATGGGTATGAAAGTGAAACTTCAATGGTATATAATGACCCGACTCCAAAAAACACTAAAATGCATCTATATGAGAAAAAATTCGTTCCTTTTCAATGAAATCTACCTAAAAGAAAGAGTTGAGGAATGCAATTGCTTTAAAACTTCGATCCTTCTTTTTTTAAAAACAAGAATATATGAAAAGAAATTTTTTTCTATGAGAACTCAATGATTAATTGCTCAAAAAGAAATCCATTTTATTGTTCAATTCTGAAACTACAAATAAAACAGTTTTCCAAAATAAAAGTATGATTACTTAAAACAAAATTCAAAACTAAAAACACTAATTTTGAACTTTAAAACTCTAAAGATCTAAATTTTAAGACTAAAAACTCTAAAAATTTTAAGGATGTTTTGCTCAGTTTTAAATCTAACCAAGAAATTCTTTGCTTATCCTAGCAAGGAATCAAAATCATCCAATGGTAGTTTTGAAATGAGATTCAAGGCTTATTGAACTAAAAGTGTCTTAAAATTTGCAAATAAAAAATAAATCTATTTTTTTATAGAAGCAAATTCTTCCATAAATTCAAAGTCTTAGTAAGAAAACAATGAAATACCAGTGATCTAAGGTATCTCAAAGTTCCTAATCTTGGAGCAAAACAAAGACAAAACAAAAATCACTTGTAAAATGCAAATCTTTAGAAAATCACTCAAAACTTAGAAATGCTAGAAGAAAATTTCACAAGAGGCTTTTGACAGTGAATACAAGTCTGGGTAATCACAAAGAATCTTTTA
Source organism: Pinus albicaulis (assembly GCA_034641835.2). Classification (NCBI taxonomy): domain Eukaryota; kingdom Viridiplantae; phylum Streptophyta; class Pinopsida; order Pinales; family Pinaceae; genus Pinus; species Pinus albicaulis. Next base: position 137,905,904 of record CM076578.1, on the reverse strand, counting down.
AGCTAGTACCAGAAAAGAGAATTTTGAGTTTTTCAAAAATTTTCTCAAGGTCCGCAGTTTGCAGGGTACAAAGGTGCGGTGCCGCACTGTTCACACAAAGGAACTGCGGAGGTGACCACACTGTTTTGAAAGAAAAAATGCAGAAACTAGAAAAATTAAAGAAAAATAAAAAATTCTAAATCTACTTTTCAGGGATTCTAAGGCTAATTTTCCCAAACTAGTACAGACTAATCAAAATTAAAAAAATGGTTTCAAAAGTCAAACTCAAAGAAAACTAAGTTCAAAACAACTATCCCTAGTGGAGTCGCCATTTTGTTAGGCGGATAAATCGTTCTTGCAAACAAGAAGGATCTCCTTAGTATGACAAGGATAGCTAGAAACAAACAGGACAATTTGTAAACTATTTTCTCTAGATTACATATGATTTAGAATTTTATATGATGAAGAAAGGACCTACCTGTGATCCAATGCTAGTTGAATTCTTCTTTCCCGTTGCTCCAAGAAGTCACCTCTTAAGATCTGCAAACAAATACATAGAAGAGGATCAACAACACCTGCAACATATACTAATTCAGAAATCACAAATCTATCTTAATGATCAAGGAATTTAAGAAATAAGTCATTCAAGTAAACACATAAGCAACGTATTGAGAAAATAGGATCCAATTGTATTATCTTTAAATAAAAAAAGGAGTTTTACAACCGCGTTCGCCTTGATGTCATACAGGTCCTTCCGGGGGTCTGGAACAAGCGTTTTCCTTAGGTCTGACAAGCCTTTCCACTCTTCGAACTAGCCTAACTATGAGTATGTAATCGTTCTCATAGCTAGAAAAAGAGTATGTTTCTTCAACAATTCCCTTCTCTGTTGTAACTACCAAGTACAAAGCAAGTACTAAGTGTATACAAAATGCATAGAGAAGTTTTACATATGTGAGCATGTACCCTTGCGACTGAACCAAAGCTTCAATTTGTAGGAGAAGGAAAGTGGTTACAACTCCAACATGGAAGGGATAGCGTCCCCTTATCAAGGGATTAAGTTCCAAAATCCAAGGAATAGGCTCCTTTAATGAAGGAATGAATGTTCATGATAATGGAGGGAGTAAGGCTTCAACTGGATAACGCATTCTAGAAGCTTCCAGTTGGGAGAATATTTGACCAGCTGGGCTTCTAGAATTTAATTTTGCCTTCATTTTACCTTTTATAGGGATCCAGACTTTTAATGAAGAAAACATGCAGTCGGCTCCGCAATTTCTGGAGAAAAAGAGTGCGGTGTTGCAGGTAAGACTAAGGAAAAGTGCGGTACAAGTATCTTTATGATTTTTACAAGCTTTTCTCCAAATTTAGACCTTGGTTTAGGAACTTTAGGGTTGTAGACTTCTAAGGGAGCTCTATATAGGTATTGATAAACCCATATAGACATCAAAATGTCATGGTGACAAAATAATGTGTAACACTCCTTCATCATTTTTTGTCTTTTGTTTATGTTATGGTATCATTGTCTATGTTATTTTCTACAAAACCGAGTTTAAAATCATAATTTATGTGTTAATGAAACTTACATAATTGCATAAAAAACCTAAAAAATTCAATTGCAAATTTCATAAAAAACCTTCAAGTTTGCATATACAAATTAGGTTAGTATCAAAGCTTTGGTTCTTTTGTTGTATTGAGGGTTTAATTATGTTGCAAGTGTTTCTGATGCTTACAAGGTTGAAGTTCAAAAGAGGAGAAGGAAAACTTATGGGAACAAATCCTCGAGCTAGTTCAAGGAGAGCACATTTGCCACAATATCCACCACCAGTTTCACTAAAAGCCTCGCCATTCATGGAACATGAAGGAGAGCCTGAAAATATGACTGAGGATGAGAAGGATTTTAGGAAAGCATTCTTTTACATGACTGATATGGTGAAAGTTTTCTATGAGGAAAGGAATTCAAGGTTGCAAGGTGAGAGCTCAAACCCTCCAAATGGAAATGGAGGAAATTGAGACAAGCCTCCAAAAGGGAATGGATGAAATGGTGATAAACCACCTCTAACTCCACCTTTCTCCTCACCTTCATATTCTACATCAACCCATTCACAAACACCTCCACATTCACCAAAGGGACATGGCAAAACTCCATTTTAAAAACTTAACATAAATTTTGAATTTCCTATGTATAATGGAGAGGTAAATGATGAGAAATTATATGATTGGGTTCGTCAGCTTGAACTGTATTGCAGGATACAAAGGATCAAAGATGACGAAATCAATATTTAACTTGCTTCATTAAGGTTGGAAAGTGCAACACTTATTTGGCGAGAATCCAAAACTCAAGTGGACATGAAGAAACATGGTAAGCTTTTCTCCTCTTGGAATTATTTTGTTGCTGCATTAAGAAGACATTTTTATCCTTAGGATACATGCAAAAAGATAAAATGGATTGGAAAACACTTTAGGAAATTAAAGGGTCAAAGTATGAAAAGTTATATCCAAGAGTTTAGAAGGAGAGCATTGATTTTGGGTGTAGATTTATCCTCTCAAGAAAATTTACCTAAGTACATTGGAGGTTTACATAGCTACTTGAGACACACTATTCTCACGTTTAACCCTACAAATATAGATGAGGTTTGTGTACAGGAAACACATCTAGAAGAAAGAGGGAAGAATGTTTCTCATGAAACAAGTGAGAAGTCCTTTGAGTCTGGAGACAAAGGAAATGGGAAGTTCAAAGGAAAAGGGAAGAAGAATGATGCCATCAAGAAGGAGAGAGAAAAACTCACATGTAAAGATTGTTCCAAAGAAGGCGATGATTACTACCATTTCTCGAAACTTCATCCTGAGATGAGACCCAAAAAGTTTAAAAACAAGGAGAAAGAGAAGGTTGTTGTAACTATACAAAAAAATTTAGGATTATATTCCTGGGATGAAACAAATATCACAACCATGGGATTGAAAGGTATGGAAATTTCAAGTACTAGTTCTTCAAATAGTCTCAATATAACTCAATATGAAAAAACAAAAATAGATATTTTCCACATTAGAGTTATTTCAAAACATACCAAGATAGATACACTATTTGATAGTGGATCACAAGAAACCTCATTTCAGAATACATTGTCAAGAAATTGAATTTAGAAACCATTCCACATCCTAAAACTTATACTTTAGGTTAGGTATGTGAGAATACAAAATTTCAAGTGACAAGGAAATGCATACTTAGATTTTCCATAACTGTAAACTTCCTTGATGAGGTAGAACTTGATGCTTTTTTGCTTGATATATTTGGGAAGCCCATATCTATATGATAGGAGAACCATTTTTCATCTCCATGAGAACAAATATCATTTTTTCAAAAATGTGATTGAGTACATTGTTAGAGCACATAGCAAGGAAATGATTTTATCTCTTGTGAATGCTGGATAAATGAAAAGGATTGTTAATGCTAGTCATAAATTTTCATTATTAATGTTCAAACACATTAATGTTCAGACACGAAGTTGTTGAGGAATATAAATACTTTTAAGAATATGAATCAAGTTTAAAATCTGATTTCATTGAGGTTGCTAATCCATGTGATAAGATGTTTCAGGAGTCTAATATGTTGCCTCCTAAAAGAGAAAAACAATATGAATTGAAATTGCAGCAGGATACATCATTGTTGAACATTGGTGTGAATAAGATGCTAGTGTTAAAGAATGTAGGGGTCAAATAGAAGATTGAAAAGTTATTTGACAAAGAGGACATTGGTTCTAAGACATCTTCTTGTGGGTTTCATAATGTTTTGGCTTTGAAGAAGGATGGTGCATGACGATGGCGATCACATTTGGTAAAGAGTCAAGCCAAGTACAAGGCTAGATATGACAAGCATCATTATGACTACAATTTTCAAGGTGAAGTAAACCTGAAATTGAATAAGTCTCCTTTGATTGAAGATTGAGGAGGGAATGTTCAAATTACTTCGAGGGGAGTTTTCTTTTCTGAATATCTTGGAAAATTTCAGCAAGATATCATCTTTGACAAAAAGACAAGGAATTCAAAACAAAGGAAAGCGAATTATTTTCATGAGGACTAGATCAAAGCAACAAAAGAAAGAGAATAGAAATGGATTAAGATTGGAAAGGTGCAAGAACTACACCCTCATATGTTTTTTGACTGAAAATGAGCTTTTTAAGGTATAAAATATTTCAGTGGGGACGAATGATCCAATGGATCAATAAAATGCTCAAAATTTAAAGTGTTTCAAAGTGTTTTAAATCAATGCTAAAACGAATATCTCGTCGCCTTGAATCCAACACAACTCATTTCACTCAAAACCGATATTGTATGCTATCGATATCATGTTCTGACTGATTTTCCAAGAAATAAAAACTTTTGTAATTTGGGTTGCATGTACACCTAGACAGTGTATCCCAGCCAGCATTCCATACACTAACTAGGCATGTGACTAGGCAGATTGACTGTACAATTTGGGCCAGTGGTTGGTTGACAAGTGTCCTTTGATGATTGGTTTTGTATGGTGAAATTCTATTTTTTTATGGTTGTCGAGGTGGTCGAATCATAAGAGGCCGCGTGGGACAATGGGTGGCCGCCATGTGGCCTCCCGACGTTGGTGTAAAAATTTAGTATGGGCCAATGGTGGAGGGCCATGTGGGCCAATGGTTGGCTACCATGTGGCCTCTTGATGTCATCATAAAATTTGGTATGGGTTGGATCGGGCCTGGCAGGGTTCGAATGTTGGGACCTCTTGACTAGCAGCACGATGTTCCACCATTCTGCCACTAATGATGCTTACAATGTGTTGTCCTCTGAGATAATTATAGGTAAAATAATCATGCCAGAGCATATATAATGTTTTTTTTTTTGTTTTAAATTGGGTTTTTGGATGACCAATGTATTAAGAAATTACAAATAGATGTATTTAAACTTTTGATAATGTTAACTTTTAAGAAAATCGTGGTTGATTTACTTCAAACAATGATTTAAGATTGCATATATGAAGGCAGAAACTATAAGAAATTATGATCAGTTAAATATTCAGATTGAATGTTAATTTATCATAAGTGTGAAAGACGATCAAACAATGTTTAACTACTTAACAAAGCATGTTTAACTTTATGAAGATTACTGACAATTAATTGGTATAGAGGGACTTATAAAAACAGATAGTTCAATAAGTCATTCTCTCAAATGGGTTAAAACTTCAGAGGATTTAAGATAGACTGAAGCACAACTTCTTCTTACCTAATTATCTTCATAAACATAAAATATATGCAGAAAACAAAGTGAAATGAATACTGGAAAAACTTACAAGGGAAAAAATTGATTGAAATAAATCCAGAATCCTTTTATTATCTTCAATGATCAAAGATCATACAATTCTGCTTACAAATGTTCATCCAAGGGTGAAACCCTTAATAAATCGAATGGAGAGTTATTTATACTAGTTTCTATCACTTAGAAGTATCTAAAACTGATTACAAAAATAGTATCAAATAGTAGGAAAACAAAATTGATGAGTGATCTGTCACTGTCTTTGAGGAAACAACTGATGATGTGGCCCAAAATCTTGTTTTTGCACTGGCATGCTACTGGAGACAAAAATTTACTCGATGGTTTCACATAAGTGATCCCATCTTTCCTCACTTGGAATTTCCATATTTACCAATTTCCTGGAAACTTCATCTACTTAGGTGTATCTTTCAAAAGTAGTTTTGCTGATGAATAGATGTTTGATTTCATGTTTTATTATCAAATCAAAATCTAAATCATCTAGAAAATATTTCCCTGTAATGTGGCCTTTAATTCCTACAAATTTAGCTTTGGAAATGGAAATGGTGTAAATATTTTTTCATTATTCCTCCAAGTTTATTGGTTTTTCATTTGGAGCTGCTAGTTCGAGCAATCCCCTTTGGTTCAATAGATAAAACTTAGTGTGAAATCTTTAGACAACATTGTCCAAAGTTTGACACTTAGTCTCCAATTGGTTCATCAAGTTCTTTTTCTTCAATACTTTCTTGATTTCTAGGATAGTAGTTGTTCCATATGAAATATTGATCTACTCCAACTTTGTCTTGCTTTTTGAGTTCAGTATTATAATCATGTTTGATGCCTCTGCTGGTTTCTACTTGAGTGTTGCCTTCTCTTCTTCAATGACTATCTTGCATCTGTTGATTAATTCCTCCTGCTCAAAAATGATTTGTATAGATGACCATACTTTTTTCATTTCTTGGCTTATTTCTATCCAAATACTCTCCTTGGCTTGGTCCAAGGTGTCTGCCATTAGAAGCTCACTTTCTAGCTTCTGAAAATTTAGTCCCAATCTATGAGACTTCTGCATTTCTTCCATGTACAATGTATCATTTTTTATCTTATGAGTTTCCAAGGCCTTGAATTTTTCTAGTAGCTTCTCATTCTATTGTTTCTATATAGTCAAATCTTGTACAATTCTGGATTAATCACCTATTGTTAATGTATATTCCATTCTTGTTGATGAAGAGCTGGGATGTGTACATGTAACTGCAATTGGTACTGCTGCAAATGGGATCATAGCAAGTTGATTTGATTATTATTTTTCCTTGATCAATCCATCAATCTACTCCTCCATCTTATTTCTTTGAATGCTTTTCTCAATGATGAGTTTGACCATCTCTTCTCTGTTCTGTTCACTCTCCTCTATTTCCATTGTCTAAGGGTCTTTTGTGGAAGGAAACTTTAGTTGTTTTCGCTGATCCAAATGGATTCAGTTTTACCTCCAAATTGAAGTCTTCAAATGCAGATGAAAATTGGATCAAGTTGAAGTGCTCGTCGACAGGATTCCAATAGTGTGAACGACGTGTAAAATCGAGTTCGTATGTCAAAGATATTGCAAGTCAAAGTTTATGGCAAATTAGGGAAAAATGGAAAAAAGTCAAAGTCAAAGTCAACAAGAAAATTCAATGGTAAAAGTCAATGGTCAATGGTTAGATGACGTCATCAGGACATGTGTCATCCTGGGAACATGCCACCTGTCCAGGGTGATGTCAGCAGATCAGTGACGTGTCAGAATGTGATTAGTTGGAATGGGCCAATCCGGAGCTCACACGTGGCAACTTGGATTTTGCCCAATTTGGCCTTGTTTGCAAATTTTGGGGGTCAGGGAGGATCAAACCCCTAACCTCCCGGAATGGCTAGTTCTTCATCGGAATCTGCTAACCAGAAAGCCAGTGCATCAGTTTGCAATAAATGCGAAGATTTGTGTATTTATTATGTAGTGGGAATTTCACTGGTAAAAGAGTCGGACGGTCAGGGTCAACTCCACGACCGTCAGACTCTTTAAAGGGTTGAGTGCATCGCATATGTCAACAGAACCAACCATATCTAAATTTTTAATGCCGCGATGCCAAATATTATGAGATCGCCAAACCTTATCAATGCCGTATATATATATATATATATATATATATAATGTTTCTATATATATGAAACCAACCATTTATATAAACATAACCAATGGGATATATGTGGAACCTTATCCAAGGTTTTAGCATGACATATATTATAAATATATATGTTTGCTATACATGGTGGTAATGGATCAATGGTAAGGCAGATGGTCGGGCAGGGGTTTCGACCCGCCGACCTCCAAAAGCATATATACAACAACTTTAACACAATCCGCCAACTAGTTCATCTATGCAGTGATGCTTGGTAAGATAAGCCACAAACTTCCTTTTATGCAGGTGCAAAGCTGAATCCACCCAAACTAGGAGCGCGCAGACCAAGGTGGTTTTGTGCAGGCAGAATTGGTTTTGTGAGGGAAGAAGTGGTTTTGGATTCTCCAAGGGGTATGGAGGTCATAGTGGCGAAATATAGGTAAGTTTATACTCATTTTGATCGAAAATTCGAGCCAGTCGCAATGGTGAGGTCTATTTTCTCATTTGAGTCTCTGTTATTGATCTCATACCTATAAAAGCATTTTGAAGACAGAATAAAGCGGTCAACACTGGAAGCTAAGGACCCAGAGACGTAGCCAAGAAGTCTGGTGAACTCCATTATTAAATTCTTTTTGTGTTAATGTGTTTGACTGTGTTTTCATTTGCTTATGATGTTTATGTTATTCACAATCTTTTCAATCTATTGCACTAAGTAACATAAGCTGCTCACATAGACGTGAATAATACCTTTTTCATAAATACAGATCAAGTGGTATCAGAGCTTAAGGTTAAATTTTTAAAGGATTGACAATGTCATGTGAAGATTGAATGCTTACTAGGTCAAATTCCAAACGAGGTTAAGGAGAACTTGTTGAAGAAAATCCAAAGATTGGAAGGGTGTTTTCACAAAATAAGATGATGGAAGAAAATGTATTGGGAACAGAAGCTCATTTCTTGGACAAATTCATGACAATATGTGTGATAGTAGAAGATATGTGTAAGGAGTTTAAAAAGAACAAAGGTGAAGGAACTTCATCACCTAAAGAAGACAAAGAATCAGTTGAAAAGCCTTATTCATTATTTCCACCATCTCCTCCATAATCACCATCATCGTCATCATCGTCTTCTTCTCATAAATCTAGTTCTTCTAAAAAGAAGAAGAGTAAGAAATCCTCTTTGATCAAATTAGATGTAAAATTTGATTTGCCAATTTATGATGGTGAACTTAACGCTGAAAAGCTTAATAATTGGATAAGACAAATTGAATTTTATAGCAGGGTACAAAATGTTGTTTCAGAAATAAATAAGAACCAGCTTGCTAACCTTCATCTTGGAGGAACTGCACTTGTATGGTGGGAAGGTAAGACACAAGAATATATTCAAAAACATGGTAAAATAATTTTCACATGGAATGAATTTTTTTCTGTTATTAAAAAGAAATTTTATCCTTTGGCTTATATGCAACAAGCTATGATGATTTGGCAAACATTGTGTCAGTTAAAGGGTCAAAGAGTGCAAAGTTATACTCAGGAATTTCGCAAAAGAGCTTTGACATTAGGCATATCATTAGACTCACCAGAAACGTTATTGAAATACATAGGTTGCCTACATAGTTATTTGAGGCATACCATATTGATGTTTAATTTGACTAGCTTAGATGATGTATCAGTTCAAGAAACTCATCTAGAAGCTAGGGGTAAAAATGTATCTCATGATGTTGGAAAGTCATCTAAATCTATTGAAATAAAGAATAAGGAAAAGAAGAAACAAAAATGGAAGGAAAGGAAAGCAAACACTGCGAAGAAAGAAAATCCTACATGCACTCATTGTAAGAAAGAAGGACATGATGAGACACACTGTTGGGCACTGCATCCAGAATTAAAGCTTAAGAAGTTCGGGAATAAAGAGCGAAAGAATGCTGCTACTATGAAAAAGGACTTGGGATCAGACTCAGGAGACGAACCAACAATTATAGCTATAGGTATAAAAGGTAAAAATTCTCAAGAATCTACAAGTACTTCGCATTCTGTTCATAATGAAAATGATGAGAGGAAAAGAAATGAGTTATTTCATATTAGAGTCATTTCCAAGCATACTAAAATTGATACTTTGTTTGATAGTGGCTCTCAAGTTAATTTGATTGTTGAATCAATTGTAAAGAAATTGGGTATTGAAACTAAACCTCATAAAAATCCATACCCATTGGGTTGGGTCTATGATAAAACTAAACTACAGGTTACGAAACAAGCAAACTTCATTTTGCAATTGGATCAGAGTTTTTAGATGAGGTTGAATTAGATATAGTCCCATTGGATATATGTGGAATTGTACTAGGGAGTCCATACTTGTATGATAGAGATGTTGTCTTCTATCGAAGGGAGAATAAGTATCAACCCACTAAGGATGGAATCGAATATGTATTAAGAGCTCATAAACTCAAAGATAACTGCACTCTCATAAATTCAAGACAGATGAAAATAATTATAAATTCAAGTAAATAATTTTTACTTATGATTGTAACAGCAAAGGATCCTGATAAATCCGATGATTTTCAAGGTTGTAATCCTAAACAGAAAGCAGATTTAGGTAAAGTTGTTTATGATTATGATATTATGTTTCAAGAGCCAAAGGGGCTTCCTCCCAAGCGACAAATAGAACATGAGATTTATTTGCATCCAGATGCTCCTCTTCCTAACATTGGAATGTACAGGTTATCAACTCTAGAGAATGCAGAGATAAAGAAGTAGGTACAAGAATTTCTCAATCAAGGGTTGATTCGACCAAGTACTTCACCATGTGAATCGTTATTGCGTTGGTACGTAAGAAATATGGTTCATGGAGAATGTGCATTGATTTTCGAGCATTAAATAAAATAACAATAAAGAATTGTTATCCTCTTCCTCGCATCGACGATTTATTAGATCAATTGAAATATGATGTTTACTTCACTAAGTTAGATTTGCAAAGCGACTACCATCAGATCAGAGTTTCAGAACAAGATGTATGGAAGACTACTTTCAAAACGAAGCAAGGAATTTATGAATGGATGGTTATGCCTTTCGGCTTGACCAATGCTCTAGCTACATTCATGTGTGTCATGAATGATGTTCTTAAACCATTTATAGATGATTTTGTAATATTCTACTTAGGTGATATTCTTGTTTTTAGTAAGACATGGGATGAACATATAAAGCATGTAAAGCAGGTTTTAGATGTGTTAAAAAGAGAAAATCTCTATGTAAAACTGTCAAAATGTGAATTTGGTAGGAAATCTTTAAATTACTTGGGTTATATTGTAGGGGGTGGTGAATTGAAGATAGATCCCTCTAAGGTCAAAGTCATTGTAAATTGGCCTAAGCCCAAGACTGCTACATAAGTTAGAAGTTTCTTAGGGGTAGCAAAATACTAGAGAAAGTTTTTGCTAACTTTTCTTTGATTGCAGCTCTTCTACATGCTTTGACAAGTGTGAAATAGGTGTTTCAACGGGGAGGCAAACAACAGAAAGCCTTCGACACATTGAAAGAGAGGATCAGTACAATGCCAATACTAGCACTGCTAGATCTTCAGTATCCATTTGAGATCGAGACAAATGCAAGTGAATATTCCATGGGGGAAGTGTTGATGCAACACAGAAAACCTATATGATTTCATTCTGAGACATTCACATCAGCGGTAGTTAACTATCCTACATACGATAAAGAATCATATGCATTAGTACAGAGTGTTAGAAAGTGGAAACATTACATAATGGGAAAAGAAAAAATCATACATACAGATCATCAACCACTACAATATTTACACTCACAAACTAAATTGCAACAGTCAAGACACTATCGTTGGATGGGTTTCTTACATCAATTTCATCTTGTAATCAGATATAAGAAAGGCATACATAATAAGGTTGCAGACATGTTATCAGACCAATCATAAATGCATCCACAATTCTTAAGCATAAGTTAGTAATGCATGAAAGCTATATTGAATAGTATGCTCAAGACACAGATTTTAAGGATGTATATGCAACTATAAGTCATGGAAAGCAGGTAGAAGAATTGGATTATTTCATAAAGGACAAACTCTTATATCATTTGGGAAAATTATGCATTCCACAAACTGAAAGAATTAATGTGATTTGAGAAGCACGTACTTCTCTAATTTCAGGTCACTTTGGTGTAAGTAAAACAATTGCACAATTACAAAGATTCTGCTATTGGCCACGAATGAATGAAACAGTTTCAAGATATATTAGAGGATGTACTATGTGTGTTACAAGAAAGCCAAGTAACATAAAATTAGGCTTGTACAATCAACTTCCAATTCCTTCTCGTCCTTGGGAAAATTTATCCATGGATTTTGTTGGGGGATTGCCAATGTCTAGAAAAGGTCATGATTATTTGTATGTAGTTGTGTATAGGTTTAGTAAGATGTGTACTTTGACACCATGTACTAAAAATGTCACAGCTGAACAAATTGCAAAGTTTTTCTTTCAAAATGTATGGGTTCACTTTGGGTTACCCACTTCTATTGTATCTGATCGATATTCTCTATTTGTTGGGAAATTTTGGTTAAGTTTATGGGAACTCATGAACACTAGGTTAAAGAAGAGCACGACATTTCATCCACAAACAGATGGCCAAACAGAAGTGGTAAACAGGACAGTGGTACAGTTTCTTCGAGGTTATTGCAACAAGCATCCCAAGCTTTGGGATGAGCATTTGTGTTATGTACTGCATGCTTACAACCATGCAAAACATTCTTCTACTCAAAGAAATCCATTTGAGACTTGTTTTGGTTTTGAAACAAAGTATCCCTTAGATTTTTTCTTTGGTAAAGACATAGCAGTTGATGGACACAATGATGTGGACAAAGCAACCAATTTCATTGAACAGATCTAGGTAATTCACCAGGCAGTATAGGTTCAGTTGGAAAAGAGCCAAGCAAAGTATAAAGCAAGGCACGACAGGCATCAAGTTGAGCATAGTTTTCAAGTTGGCGATCAAGTCTGGTTGTACATCAACAAAGAAAGACTTCAAGGGGAAGGTAAAAAGTTGAAACCAATTAGATATGGTCCTTTCAAAATTCTTGACAAAATTGGTGAGAATGATTTTTGCCTAGATCTACCAGCTTATATGCAGATCTATTCCATTGTAAATGTGGAAAAGTTGCGATTGTATGAACCTTCATTGATTGAAGATCTAAAGGAGCAAAGTCAGGTACCTTCCATCGAAGATTTTTCACGAGAGTATCTCAACGAGTTGCAGGAGGACACAATTCTCGACAGGAGGATAAGAACTTCATGACGAGGAGAAGTTGAGTATCTTTGAGTTGGGCTTAAAGTTACAAATCCAAGTAAAGCACGATGGATAAAAATTGGAAAAGTGAAGGAAACATATCCTCACTTACTCAACAGCTAAAACCAACTTTTGGTGTTCCAAAAGCTTCAAGTGGGGAGGAGTGATCCAAAATGGATTCAGTTGTTCCTCCAGATTGAAGTCTTAAAATGCATATGAAAATAGGATCAACTTGAATTTCTCATTGACAAGATTCCAATGGTGCGTAAAACCGAGTTCGTATGACAAAGATATTGCAAGTCAAAGTTATGGAAAACTAGGGCAAAATGGGAAAAGGTCAAAGTCAAAGTCAATGGTCAAAGTTAACTGTCAATAGTCAAATGATGTCAGCAGGACACATGTCATCCCAGGAACACGTCACCTGTGCACAGTGATGTCAGCATATCAGTGACGTGTCAGAATGTGATTGGTTGGAATGGGCCAATCCGGAGCTGACACGTGGCAGCGCAAATTTTTCCCAATTTGGCATTGTTTGCAAAATTTTGGGGGTCAGGGAGGATCGAACCCCTGACCTCCTGGAATGGCTAAGTATTCACCGAATATGCTAACCGGAAAGCTAGCGCATCAGTTTGTAATAAATGTGAAGATTTGTGTATTTATTATGTAGTCGTAATTGCATTAGTAAAAGAGCCAGACGGTCAAGGTCCACGACTGCCAGACTCTTTAAAGGGTTGAGTGCACTGAATATATCAACAAAACCTACCATATCTAAAGTTGTAATGTCGCATTGCCAAATATTATGGGACCGCCAAACCTTATCAATGTCGCATATATATATATATATATATATATATATATATATATATATATATATATATATATATATATATATATATATATATATATATATATATTGTTTCTATATATATGAAACCAACCATATATATAAACGTAACCAATGGGATATATGAGGAACCTTATCCAAGGTTTTAGCGCGCATATATTATAAATATATATGTTTGATATACATGGTGGTAATGGATCAATGGTAAGGTAGATGGTCGGGTGGGGGTTTCAACCTGCCGACCTCCAAAAGCATATATAGAACGACTCTAACACAATTCGCCAACCAGTTCATCTATGCGTTGATGCTTGGTAAGACAAGCCACAAATTTCATTTTTTGCAGGTGCAGAACCAAATCCGCCCAAACCAGGAGCGCGTAGAACGAGGTGGTTTTCTGCAAGAAAAAGTGGTTTTGTGCGGGCAGAAGTGGTTTTGTGCAGGGCATAAGTGTTTTTGGATTCTCGAGGGGGTCTGGAGGTCACAATGGCGAAATATAGGCAAGTTTATACTCATTTTGATTGGAATTTTGAGTCGGTCGCAATGGTGAGGTCCATTTTCTCATTTGAGTCTCTGTATTTGAGCTCATACATATAAAATAATTTTGAAGACAAAATAAAGCAGTCGGCATTGGAAGTTAAGGACCTGAAGATGTAGCCAGGAAGCAAGGAAAATTTTAGGGGCTAATATTCGCAGGTGGGCTAATTTTCTATGTTTTTTCCAAAAAAAGATTCGCCAATTTCCATTTTTTTCTAAAAATGATTTGCCAACATGTTGAGTTCTAAAAGGTGTCTTTTAAAACTCCTAATTGCCTCACATTAATTATCAACTAGGGTAAGTCTTTTTGTTTCAAGAGTGTACACAATATGTGCAAGCTATAACCCTAGAGAGTAATGATAAAATCAATCATTCAATATAAATGCAATCATAAATCTCAAGCTGTAACTTTTAAAGGGAATAATACATCTAAGATTCAAGACTCAAACCTCTACTAAAATCATAATTAAATCTCACATAAGAAATTTTAATTAACAATAGCATCAGCTGAGAGCACAGTAGCGATAACTCATCTTTTCTTAGCTGATTCAATCCAAATCATACTCAATCTCTAGAAAGTAATTAAGACAAGAATGATATCACTTCCGAGAGTCTAATAGAAATAATAAAACTCTTACAGATGACTAAATAAATGCAATGCACCATCTAGATAACTCACGATGTGATCAAATGATAGCAATACAAATAATCAAATCAATGCAATGCGTTGTCTAAATAACTCACGCTGTAATCAATTGAGAGCAATACAAATTACAAGAAGAATAGATTATCTCAATAATAGGAAATAATGAACAAATAATGAAATAAATAAACTCATGGAAACAGGAAATTATCAAACCAATTAAACGTTAGAAATATCAGAAGCATAATACAAAGAAGCAGTAGACTCCACCAGGGGCCAGGCCCTTGGCCACCAATGAGCACTGCTAAGTTACTTCAGACAATGTGAGAGAACAACAACTTTAATTAAATATTAATCATCGAACTTGAGTAGCATTACAGTAGATTGCATTCTCCAACGACACAGTTTTCTCTTAAGCTTACAATTTCGAAAATAATTGAGATTCCCACTTCTTCCTACAATCGTTTCCTTTTATAATCAGAAAGGGTGAAGAGTAAATAGTAAATTCAATCCCTCATAACAAAATTGGATTGTTCCCAACAACTTGATCAACAAGAAAATATATTTCCATCAATCATTCAATCGGAACAAGTCAAATTTGGTATTGCAACTAAGATAATTTGGAAAACGGCCGCAACATCGAATCTGGGAAAATCACCTTCAGAGAACCTTTCTTTTCTCGTAATACGAACCGAATTTGGGCAAACTTCTCTATGGTAAAGTTAATTCGGTCCGTTCTAGACAAAACCCATGTTTCATATTTTCTAGATTCTTCTCCATTTTCCCAAACCGTCCAATCAAACACTGTCACTTCTTATTCCAGCGAATTTCTGAGTTGGAATATTTAATGATGAGTTGGAGATCAAGTCTGCAATCTGGAAAATATCTTGGAGGCTAAAATGGTGAGTGATGTTAAAACAAATTTATTAATAAACCATCATTGGTAAAATCATGCATAATAATCATCAATTTATAAAAAATAAAGGAGAAGAAATAATATTTATCCATAAGAGCATAAATAATTATAAAATGGAATTATATGATAAATGACATGATAAAGAATGGTAGAAATGGATGAAATAGGTGTTAAAATGTGATAATAATAATGAAAAACTAGTGGACCAACATACCCCCAAACTGAATATATTGCATGTCCTCATGCAACCCAAAGCCTCGTTATTAACCAAGCAATAATAAAAAATTGTTCATCCCATCTCATGAAATGGATGGAACAAATGAATTCTTCCTCAAATAATGAGTATTCAATTTTAACAATCTTGATGAAGGCGTAACAATTTTTACATTTGACGTTCAACTATATGTATATGAAGTTGCAGCAAAATATGGTATAAGTAACAACAAACTTCATTAACCATTTTCTCAAAAACTAGATTTCTACTATATTAATGCTTCTATGATCCAAAAATCAGATCGATTTGATGCATGGATCATGAGATATAAACAAAATGGCTGTAGGTTATAGTGAATGATTTTTAAAATTTTATGAACTAATTTAGCATGAAATTATCTGGGTTTGCGTATTTTAATGATACCTCTTTATTTTTCAGAAATCACAAGAACTCAGTTCATAGTTTTAAAGATATATGCAAATCAATTTCTGCACTGTATAAAAATGAAATTGTATGCCTTAAATGAGAAAGAAAGCAAAAAACATCCATCATGTGTAGCAATGCCTTGTGTAGAAATGCCTCCCCCAAACTGAAGAATTAGCATGCCCTCATGCAATGCTAGAAAACAAATAGAGGTGGTGGCTACAATATGTTGAAATCTATGCTTGGTGTAAGACAACATGGAAGAAGAGAGGTGTTGAGAATGAATAATATGGTCATAATAAATAAATAAATGAAAGGAAAACTCCCCCAAACTGAAAGATTTTGTCTTTGAAGAATGGGAAGTGGTAAATATGTGGAATGAATGATGATAAATAATGCTTAATGAATTTTTCATGAAATTCTCCTAAATTCGTAATAAATCATAAAAGTATGCTATTTTACCTCAAGTTTTACCTCCGAAAAAAAATATGGAATGACATGTATGGATTGGCATTTGTTGAAGCTGATGTAGGTTGAGGGAATACTGAAACTGATGCAAAATGTGGAAGCCATGCAAGCACATCATGTCCGAACAATTCAGCGCGTTCGCGAGTTGCGCGAGCTTCTGTCGCTAGGGGAAATAGTGTGGCCTGGCTGCTAATAGAATTCCCGCCATACTTGTTCTTCTGCTGTAACAAGTCACTATTTTGCATGAAAATTTATTGAATCCATAGTTTTAGTTTTGAATAGCAACATATAAGATGCATGTAAAAATTTTAATCGGAAAAACTTTTGTATAAATGCAGTACTAATATTTTGTCAAATCACCAAGTTATGGCAGAGTTCAGTAATTATATCGCATGTTATCCCATAATGCATACATTCCCCCCCTCCAATTGGAAAAGGGATTCCATGACCATAAAGCATATGAAAGGTGTTGTGCTGAAGGCAAGGCAAGGAAATGATCAATACGACAATAAATGAAGCAGATTACACATATCAATGATAGGACGGAAAGAAGTATGGTTATAATGAGAGCGGAGTGTGTAAAGATAGTTATGAATAAGAGATAGGAAGCTTTGGATGATGATAAGTTATGCGAAAAAAGAAAAAGACAACAATATGCCAAAAAGATGCTTTTCTGACAGTATTCTAGTCGAAAATGATGCAATTGACCAGAAAACAATTTCTCATGCGTAAAAGTTCAGAACAGGGAAAAATTAAGGAAATAACCTCTCCGATAAAAAAAATAATAAGAAAAAGGCATTATAGTAATAATTGACGATAAGTTATAACTTCAATACCATAAGCAGAGCCTCTGTTGACAGTAGGTGTCCATAGCCTCAGCAGGGTTTCTTTTTAACCCGTATGAGCCAGGATCCTCAATTTATAAATGGAGATTTCCAGTGCTGTTCTACAGAAGAGATCAGTGTGCTAGCATGGTAACCAGATAACCACATTGCCATTCACTCGGATGTAGCAAAAGTGATCAGTTCGGCTCATGATGAGACCTCTTGTTCCAAGGATATTTTGGCTATCCAATGGATCATAACCCTGGTGTGGTGGCCATAATGGGAATGTCATTTCATTACAGCCTTATGAACATGGTAGGCTGGCTCATAATGAGACCCCCTATCCTCCATCTGCAAACAAAATTTTGCTGTGATTACAAGTTTTATAATAAAAAGAGGGAGACTCAATACTCCTTAAGAGTAGGGATGGTGGAAGAAGTTGAACATGTCAATAGAAAAAAAAAATATACCCATAATCTCATTTATTATAGACAAAGAAGATTATAACCAGGAAGGGTGGAACCAGCATGGTATTAAGATGATCAATCAATATCATGTACAACAGAAAACAATGCAGTAAAGTAGTATATAAATAACTGTGTCCCTTTTCTTAAAAAGAATCTCTCATCCATAAGTTGTCTTGTTAAAGATCATAATATTAATGATATTCTCTTGCTTCAATAGAATCCATAATTCTTGTCCTCATAGAAGTATTGTACTTCATGTCATGAAAGGGAATTAGAAAAATGGGGCTGAAAATGAGCTAGTGTTTGGGAAAATATATAACAAGGGTACTGTTCAAAACACACAAAAAATATGCAAGAAAAAAACAAAAGAGAGTGTTGTTCTTTGAAAGGAATAGCAAAAGAGAAAAAAAACCACACAAAAAGTGATGTTCCTTAAAGGGAACAATAGTTGTTCCCTATAGGGAACAACAAAAAAATACGCAAAAAAAATGTGTTGTTCCTTATAGGAAACAACAAGAGAAAACACACGCAAAAACTGATGTTCCTTATAGGGAACAATAGCTGTTCTCTATAAGGAACAACAAAGCAAGCTACACACAAAAATTGTTGTTCCCTGTAGGGAACAACAAGAAAAAGTACACGCCAAAATTGTTGTTCCTTAGAGGGAACAACAGTTGTTCTCTGTAAGGAACAACAAAACAAAATTTACACAAATTTTTTTGTTCCTTTTAGGGAACATCAAAGCGAAATACACAAAAAAAAATTGTTCCCTGTAGGGAACAACAAAGCAAAATGTACGCAGAAATTGTTGTTCCTTGTAGGGAACAACAACTGTTCCCTGTAAGGAACAACAAAGCAAAATGCACGCAAAAATCGTTGTTCTCTGTAGGGAACAACAGCTGTTCCCTGTAAGGAACATCAGTGGTTCCCTGTAAGGAACATCAGTGGTTCCCTATCGGGAAAAACAAAGCAAAATGCACACAGAAATTGTTGTTCCATGTAGGGAACAACAGTTGTTCCCTATAAGGAATAGCAAAGAAAAAAGCACGCAGAAATTGTTTTTTCCTGTAGGGAACAACAACTATTCCCTGTAGGGAACAGCAAAGAAAAATGCACACAAAAATCATTGTTCCTTGTAGGGAACAACAAGTGTTCCCTGTAAGGAACAACAAATAAATTACACGCATAAATTGTTGTTCCCTGTAGGGAACGAGAACAACAGTTGTTCCCTGTAAGGAACAACAAGATGAAATACATATAGAGAAAAAAACAGTCATCCCTCTTGCTCTAAACAAAAAAATAGCGATGATATAGAAATAAGAACAATAGAAAAAACAGAGAAAAAATTATTGTATGTACAGATCTAAAGAAAAAGTAACTTTTTACAGAATTGGTGCTACCGAAAAATTAACTTCTGCAACTGAAACTTGCATGGTGGGGTCCTCATTGTTCAATCACCAATGGAGCGGAAACTACAATTTGAAGGAAACAACACCTGAAACACAAAACATAAGAGAAATCAGAAAAGAAACAACACTTTATTTAAAAATAGAATATAAATAAATTAGTTAAGTTACAACAGCTATGATGTTATTTCCTAAGGGAATATCAATCTGTAAATGGAAAAAAATTATCTTTTGGAAAAATGTATTGACAGTAGTGACATGAATCTTCAAATGGGAATCAATTCTTCATTTTTTTCTGTTATGTATCCGTTAGGTAATGAATTGGATGAAATTCCCTTGTTTCATTAAAATTTCTTTCAAGAATCGCTCGTCCATAAATTGACTTTCTTTATTCTCCTAAAACCTACAAAAAAACGAGTGTCTACTTGCAATAAAACATTAAATCATGGATAAAGAGAGGTGATCGATCTCCCTTAATCCAAGAAATATGCAAAAAAAATTAGCTACTCTGCAAAACAAATCCATAGAAAAATAAAATAAATTTTATTTGTTACTTGTGGGAGAGAAGTGGTCGACCATACTAACCAGCAGTGTTTTAATCATAACTTTTTTGTTTTTTTTCCGATTTGAGTGATTCCAAAGTCAAATGAAAGTGAACTCAGAGAGCTGTCTTCAATAGAAATATGTTTTGAATACAAGAAGAATTGATGGGTCAAATACTTTAATGAACAGCTGGAAAAATAGAGTTTTAAGAGTGCTGATTTAGGATAGACAGTCAGTATTTTGGTCATATTTTCCTCATACGATATCGTAATCGAGTGATTCAAATTGCCTTGTAAACTAGATTCATAGTGGAATATACCATAGAAACTGTCTAGTCAATTTAGTGTCCTAAATTTCTAACATAAATTATCGACCAGGGCTAGTAAACTGATGAAGTGTGATGCACTATATGTGCCTAAGTATCCATTTTTCTTACTTCATTGTTTTTAGTGTTTAATTCATGTTTTCGGGTTTTTATGTTTGATTATTAGCAAGCTACTCTATGCTAAAAACATAAAGTTAGAAATATTTCAAAAGGGAGAAAATGAAATGAATTAAAACAGAGTTTATTTGCAAGTTTTGTTCCTAACTAGAAAATGATGAAAATAGAGAGTCCTAATCCATGGATATTACAGCTTCTAAATGAACATTCATGAAATGAAAAGTAACTCAAAACACTACAACTTAATTTGATTTATTTAGTTAGATATTTTTTGGAAGAGCTTGTGGAAAAATATTAATTCTAATGCAATGAGGATCTCCTAAAACATAAAAGGAAATGTTGAAACAAACAATAACTTAGAACATTAGAGTAAAATCTCATTCATTTGATAGAATTTTATTGGAAGAGCTTGAGAAAAATATTACTATAATGTGGTAAGGATCTCCTATGAAATGCTGAAACAACTTATAACATTACAACTAAATCTCATTCATGAGTTAGAGTTTTATTGGAAGAGCTTTTGAAAGAAATTAATCATAATGTGATAAGGATCATCTATGAAACAAAACAACCAATAACTCACAATATTACAACTTAGTCTCATTCGTGAATTAGAGGTTTATTCGAAAAGCTTTTGAAAGAGAATAACTGCAGTATAATGAGGATCTTATTTTTAACTAAATAACAGAAAATGAAATGCTAATAACTCAGAATATCACAATTGAATCCCATTCATTTAATAGAGATGTATTAAAAGAGCTTAAGAAAGGGACTGATTGTAATATCATGAGGATCCTTTATCTAAGCAAATGACATGAAACATAATGCTAAAAGTTATGATTTCAGAAAGAAATCTAATTAAGGAAATATGACAAAACAGAATTGAAAATGACTTATCTAGAAAACATGCAAAACCTCTTCGAATAACAGGGGCCCTCTGCTACCAATTTGGTGAAATTATTCAGCTCCCTAAAGTTGTAATCAAAACAACATCAAAGAACTTATTTATTGATAAACTCACAAATCTACATCCCATTCCATCTTAAGCTTTGTTACAAGACACTCTATAATCTTTTCTCTTGTTCCCCTATTTTTCACTACCATTGATAGGAAAAAGCTTCCCCTATTTATACAAAAATATGAGAAGTTATATCATTAACGAGAGTCCATGAATCTCTCCCTCTATCTCTAGAGTTACAATCAAAATAGGAAATGATAAGACACATGTCTTTTTAGAGTTTCAATACAAATAAGAAATGAGACACATATCTTCTTAGAGTTTCAATACAAAAAGGAAATGAGACGCATGTCCTCATGATCCCATGATCTTCTCCACTCAAATTCGAATTTGGTTTTTGGAGGCCACATAAAGGTCTTTTAGAAGCTTCCTTTTGACCTACACATGTCAAAAAACTCATAACACATATATAGATATATGAAACTATGTTAATTTTCTAGTTTCTAATCATAAATTCACTTTAAACACATAAAATAAATAACTTTGGAAGACAAGGATCCTAACCCATATATTTATGAAAATGGTTACTTGATGTAGGGTTTTAGGTCAGATAGTTATGAAATGAAAGCTAAATGGTAATGACATAATGGAAATATGTATGAATATGGAAAACACTTTTGAGACTCAACATACCCCCCAACTGAAGTTGTTGCATGTCCTCATGCAACTATTGCAATGATTCATTTGTTCATGAGTTGATATTTTATGAGTTTTGAATCATATTGATTCGTTCCAAACTTTGCTTTATAATATTTTCTTTTGGAAAAGTATAATACATTTGATTGCAACATTTTTTATGGTTGGTTCTTGTGTGACAACCGGTTTTTTTGAGCAATGGTTCTTGTGTAACAATGCTTTATTTTCTTTGTTGCATTAAAGTTCATGAAAACATTTAGAATCAATTAATTCATCGATGAATTGATCATTTGCAAGGCGTATAATCTTTTGGATCATGTTGCAACAATAGTTGGTTAGGAAGTATATGCGAGTGGAAATGAAATGAAAATGTGTGATAGTGTATGACATGTGGATATGAAATGATGTCACTTCCCCCCCAACTAAAGATATGACAATGTGAAAAAGGGAGTGAGGAATTTTTCCAAAGTTACAATTTTAGCATTCTAATGAATTACATGACTAAAATTTAGAAAACCACATACCTTCACTTACCTTAAATGTGGATGATTTGTGTATACTGAAGAGTGTGGTTGTTGATTTTGTTGGATCAAGAACTATGTAAACAAATGAATTTGATCTGCTTCTTTGTTCTCTTTGTTCTCTTTGTGCTGATGGCAATATTGAGATATTTATTGCTGCTGATACAAATTGATTCCTGTTGCAAACTGCTGAAATGAAGTAGTATTCAATTGTTATAAAATCCAACGGTACAATTCTAGTCATGCGAATAAATGTGTTGATGTCGAGCATAAAGATAATTAATTGGATTATCGACCATTGATGAATGTCGTTAACCAATGCGAGGCAAACTCACCATTAATGTCAATGAGTGCCAAGGTACCTAAGTACATCTTGCAAAGTGCGAATAAATGGGCTGATGTCGAGCCACTTGCAAGATCTGACGATCAAGGGACATTGATGTATTGCCATGATTGTCAATGAGAGAACTTGTCATTAATGCATACAAGCCTCAAGGTACTATTAAGGACTCTAGTCTTGGACCTAGATAATGTGCTGATGTCGATAGGCCAAGACTTGTTAGAAGGGAGACCTTAAGGAATCCTCCATCATCTAACGTGAGCATGAAAGAATAATTTTTGAAAGACTATGGATTCAATAATTTGCATTGAAGCAAGGTTTATTTGCAAAATGAAAAGGATAGGAAAAGGAAAATGGAAATGGATAATGGAAAATGGAAAATAACAATAGGAAATAAGCATGTAGGTGAGCTTCTTGCTTTTATTTGTGTAGTAGACAAAAAGTAATGGAAAGTGTATGTGAATGAAGGAAAATGAACAACTACCTCTTGCTGGGAAAATAATGGTGGTTTGCTTTGAATTTCTTGGTTGGATTTACAATTCAAAAAGGGAGGAAAAGTAATGGTCTTGATAGATATGAAAATGAACTTGTTTTTATGTTTCTCATGAAATCGGTCCTTTGAAAATTAATCGTGCGCACTGTTAGAGTCAGTTTCTTCATCCTTCAGTCAGAGAACAAATTCTCTTTTGTTGCATTTCATTTTTAGGTGTCTCACTCAGTTCGGTCAGTTTCATTCCATTAGGCGCATCGATCTTCTGACGGAAGGCTCTTGTCACTCATCTCCCTTATGTCATGTAACTTTTGGTCTAATTCTATTCATCGAAATCGTGTACAGTCTTGTTTGGGCTCAAAATTGACAAAGAGTCATTTTAGGGTTGTAGGTTTCATTAGGTCTAGGGTTTCGCTAAATTTAGTGTCCAAAGTGTCTAATAATGTCAGCAGGCACATTTGGAGGGTTAAAATAAGTTTTCATTTCAAAAATTTCATCGTCATAATGTTAGATCATGATTCTTCTTCAAAACTCTGTTTTGAAGAAAAATCGTCAATTTTGTCTTTTGTAATAAATGCCAGGTAATTTTCAAAGTTTTTCAGTTATGAAGATCTTCAGGTGCAGCCCTGGTCGCCTTTGCTAAATCCAATGCCAGATATCCCTGCAAAGAAAAAAAATAATTTCATCATTCAGCGCAAAAAAAAATCAAGTGGAAACAAAACAGAGTTTATATTTAAAAAATGTGAAAGTGCCAAAGTTTTGCAACATGACAATGGAAAATCAAAATCATTTTGATATATAAGAGATTTTCATACTCAAACAGTTCATTTACACACCAAGAGATCACATTGAGCTGACTTAAGTCGTGGAAGTGGAAAACAATGTTTTGGAGGACCGACTGTGGTTGAAATTCGGTCGCAACGCATAGAAGGGAGGTCATGGCACATATAAAGTGTGCGGCACATAGGGCTGCTGAGCACAGTGCAATTTTGAACGTGCGCGACGCATATAAAGTGTGCCACGCACTGGGTTTTGCGCGCGACGCACAGGACAGATAACAAAAATTTTGTCGTTTTCCTCCACAAACTCCAAATCAACTCGGTTCTTTTTGTCCAAGTAAGTTTATAAGATGTGGTAATTTCCATTTAAACAATGTTTGGTATCGTTGGACATTGGATATGAGAATTGAATGTCAAAAGCCAAACCCTACCATCTTGTTGAAGAAATGCCTCTTTAGGGTTTTGAAGTTGGAGTTTCAAAATTTTTTTTGGTGCCAAAAGTTTTCTTCCCTCACTTGGTTTATTCCCCCCTCTCACTATTATCCTATTATTGCAGTCTATTCCCTTATCTCCCTATATCCCTAAAGTCACTCAATACTTATTTCATCCCTTATCCCTTTCATATTAAAAGTGACTTATTCCTAAGCCCCATTTTCCTATCCTTACACCTTTGATATCCCTTGATTGAATTTCATTATCCCCACTGTCTTATTTTCGCACAGTTCCTCCCATATCACCACTTATTTGGCAACAAAAATCATAGACATCAAACTCTTCATATTCACCTCAGGCAACGTAGATGAAAAAGGCATCGAGGAGGCGTGAAAAGGCATAATCTTGGCCGAAGCTTCTTTGGCTAAGCATAGCACTTGATCAGGGACACTTAGCCCAAATTTCAAGGAATTTGGGAAAAAATTTGTCAATTTTGAATTTTTGGTCACAAAATAGATTTTTCTGCCCGACGCGTAGTGCCACTTGGCGCGCGCTTACAATTGGCAACTCTTCAGGGGGAAAACTTTGCATTTTTAGATTTTTTATCAAAATTTAGGCATGCTCATGGATTACCTAAGGATTTCATCAAGTTCTTGGTTGCCTAAAGGGTCAAAAACACCCTAGAAATGGCCTTTCTGCCACTTTTTGCACACACAGGAAGCAGTGTTGGGAGATTGCACTTTTGGAGGGGCAAATGGCAACCAAATCCAAAAATTCCACTTGGGTTGGAAATTATACAGGCATGGCTTTCCAACGAGCTATCATGAGCTCAATTTGAACTTCTAGAAGGCCCTCCAAATCAGCTCCAAACTTGTGCTACGCATAGAGATTCCAGGCGCGGCGCATAGAGGAATTTGGCCTATTTTTCACTCAGCAGCTCAAAATTTCGCCTAGTTTTGGCCAGTTTCACTTTTTCTTGTAATTTTTTATGTACCTTGATGTAATTTCATGTCCATGATGTAATTTTGGCACATTTTTACTTATTCTAGAATATTCATTCACCAAAAGGTGAAATGTAAGTGAATGTATCAGTTTCCTAGCATATAGAGGCAAGTTGTTTCATGGCCTATTTTCTAGTTCCTAGTTTAGATATGGTTGAAATAGCTCCTAGAATGATGAGCTCGACCCCTAGAGGCATGGGAATGGTTTAGGATTTTCTATATGATGTATTTTCTCAGTCACTTTCAGGGTTGGACATTTGGGATTGCTTGGCACTTCATTGTACATTTCATCTCTACACTTTTGGCAAATGAATAGACCAGGGTTTGCAGCACCTTTTGGGATCCATGTGGCTCTGTATTTTGATGGTGTGTTTCTCTTTGTAAATATAATTTCACTGATATTTATGTGTATCATGCTCCCTTCTCTTGCTTCTTAAATTAAACAAATCAGTGTTTAAAGGTGGAATTCAGTAGCTTGCTTTGCTCTGCCTTTAGTTTTGTTTAATTTTTCATGTTTTCATCTGTTTGAGGAGGACTCTTGAGACCCTCTTGACCTCTTCAGCTCCTCACCGGTTTGATCCATCCATTCACTCAATCTAAATCATCAAAACAATTTCCTTTCTTGCCCCAATCAGAACTCTGCAAAAACTAGGCCTAATCCCCGCACCCAAAACTGTCTTTCCCCCTGATCCAACAAAAACCCCCAAAAAACACAATCAAACTCATTTACTTATATACCTAGCCTAAAATTAGCTTTTATTTCGGTCATCTCAAGCCCTATTGATTACTTTTCGCTGAGATTGACCCGGAGAGAGCCCTCTCCTATTCTGGTAGGGCTAGCTATCAGACTGAGCATGGTTTGATGTTACCCTGAATTCTGCCTTCCTTCAGCCTAAGGTAGATTTAGGCAATAACATAGTGGTGACCATAATGGGAAGAAAATGGTTTTCTTGTTGGTGTTATTTGTTTTATAATCTACAGACGGAGCTTGAAGTTATGCTAGGTAGCCTTCGAAACGCTCTTGCTTTGCATTAGTGAAAGTAGATAAACGCTGCTTCAGTCAATCTCCGGTCTAGTTTGTAAACGTAACATCTAACTTATAAATTTCCCTAGTACATGTATCAAGTTAGATCTAATGGTTGATGGTGGACAACAATCAGACATAAGAAGGCTGAAATCATTTACCTGGTGACTCCAATTCAATGTAGAGACTCCATTGGACGACTAACTCTTTCTTTGAGAAAATGGAAGGATCTTACACTAAGTTCAGGTATCCAAAGTGGAATGGTATTCAGGATCTAGTCTGCTTTCTTGCAAATTAATTCTTTGCTGTTCTTGAAGTTGTCCTGAAAGTTTTTCAGAGTTTTTTGTATGATAAAGGTGATCAAAATCTTCACTCGACCTATTCAAAAAGTGTAAATACTGAGTTTCCCTTTGATCCTGGCCTCCTTACTTTTCCCACATCTTATGATGATTCTCTTCAGAGTGATGAGCCTAAAGAAAACAAAACTGATCCCGTAGCTCTTGTATATACTCCTACACCTTTTACCTTCTGTTCTCCATTCTTTCCCTGCAAATTATTACCTATATCTACCAAGATTTGATGGTGAATGTAACAATATCAACGCTGAGCAACATGTGCAGAATGTTGAGACTTTTCTAGACCTTTTTGAAGTTGATGAAGAAGATGTTAGTATTAGAATTTTTTATCTTTCTTTGCAACGCCAAGTGAAGAGTTGGTTCAAAGCCCTGCTTGATGCGAGCATCTCAGATTTCTAGCATTTCGTCAAAGTTTTCCTTGATAGGTGGATGATCAGACAGAACCCTTTCCTTATTTTAGACGAGTATGCCCAGCTGAAAAGAGAGTCAGGGGAGACAGTACAACATTTTTCTGCTAGATTCAATTGAGTCTATTATTCGATACCTGTCGATATAAGACCTCCTCCTAGATCTTCTCTCTTACATTACCCAGGTGCTTTTGATCCGGAAATGGAGTTTCAGCTGAGAGAAAGGAATGTTGAAACACTTGAAAAGATACAGAACAGTGCAGTAAATGTAGAAGCTCATTTGTTGATCAAAAGAGCAAGGCTGCAGGAAGAAGAAAAGAAGAATGTTGCAGAGCACCTGACACCTTCAGAGGAAAAGCTTGACCTTTTGGTAAACGCAGTAGAAGAGATGGTGCGGAAAATGACTGCAAAAAATGAGTATAGTGTTCAAGCCCATGGCTCGATGATTGAAGAAGAACAAGTTGCTGATCCAAAACATTTTGTTTCTTATCCCAGTTGTCATAAATCTGATAACGATTGTTTTGTAGATCATCTTGGAGAAGAGAGATCTGTTGATTTGACATGTATGTTTGATTATGTGTTTCCTCGGTTTGATCAGTATGATGATGATTATGTTCTCCAAACAGAAGCTAATCTTGCAGACAAATCAGCAACTAGTTTGTGGGAGGAAGAAGTTCACTTTCAGCAGTTCGAATACAATGTTCAACCATCACATATCAACTATGAAAATGACGAGGAGAGTGCAGTAAATTTTGAAGTGAAGGATCTTTGCCTTTTTGTTTTGATGCATTTTAGTTCATCAGAGACAAATTCCATGCAATCAGAAATCAACTGTCAACAAGTCTTGATTAGGACCATCTTGAGGGCGATGAAAACCTTGTTCAAAACTTCTCGTATTCAGATTTGCAGCCCCCGAAAGCCATTGATTTTCAAGTTGCAGATGAGGACTTGGATGTTGGCACATATGACCAAATGATACAAGATGACTCCGTACCATTTTGTTTTGAATCATTCCAATTTTTGAAGGGTAAATTGCATAGTAAATCTTCAAATGAGCAGCCTGTAGGAAATCAACAATCTCTTAGTTTTAATGTTGAGGATGAGACAGATAGCGAAATTCTTGAGAAATTTGTTAATGAGAAATCTTCTCTTGAAACAACTGATGAAATCATTTTGGATACAAGACCATCCCTAGCACCAGATTTGCAGCCACCAAACGCAATGGAAGGTCAAATTATAGATGAAGGCGTGGAAGCCGAAATACATGTTTTAATGATGCAAAAGGATTCTGTACCCTTTTGTTTTGAAGCATTTCAGTTTATAAAGCAGAATCTTCGTAATATCTCTAAAGAAAAATATGAACAGCCAGTAGGATGTCATACAGTTTCAATGGATACATCGCAACAGTCTTCTCAAGTTTTTGATGATCCTATTGCTTGTGTGTTGGATGATGTTTGCTGTAAAAGTTCTTCCCCATTGGCTAACAATGTGCCAGAAAAGAATGTTGATAATGATCTTATTCAAAAGTCGCCTTCATTGTCTTGTTTAACAGATTTTTCATTACAAAGCCCATACCAAGATTTGCAGTCATATGAGGAGATTGATAAAGGAGACTTTTGTTCTGTTTGGAATTAGCTCCAGAGTTTGGTTATTCACGAAATTCAGGATCCTTTTGACAGCCTACTGCAGTCACCAAAGAAAGACAACACAGATGTGAGGAAAATCTTAATATCCAGCTATGAAGATTACCTGGACCAGAGCAGTAATGTGTTAATGGTAATCAAAAGCTATGTTTATGAAGATCCTTTTGCAGTATTCTTGAAGTCATCCAGTCAATTCATGCTTTGCAAGTTTATCAGCAGTCAACTTGATTCCAAGTTTCCATGGGAGTTGCCTTTCGATTCTTCCCTTTTCCTGTGTATCAGAAAGCATTTGGGAAGAAATCAAGCAGCAGCCAGGATGCTTACATGGTTGCATTGGCTGTTCCATTTCACTTGATCGGGTGGTGAAAAGAACAATTAGAGTAGGTTTGATGAATAAGATCAATTATGAGCATATTTCTAGTTTGTTAGTTATGTTTTAGTCATGTTTAGTTTTATTATGGTTTTTAGTTTTAGCCTTGAGTCAGAGTCAGTATGCATAATGTCAATTTTCATGTTTTGACTCCATTGCCCAATGGATGAAGGCACTGTCTGCTCTCCCAAAGATCTGCAGTCCTTGGCACCTCCAAGGAGCTACCATCCCCATTGGAGCCAATGTTAGAGTCGGTCTCTTCATCCCTCCGTCAGAGATCAAATTCTCTTTTGTTGCATTTAATTTTTAGGTGTCTCACTCAGTTCGGTCAGTTGCATTCCATTAGGAGCATCGATCTTCTGACGGAAGGCTCTTGTCACCCATCTCCCTTATGTCATGTACCTGTTGGTCTAATTCTGTTCACTGAAATCGTGTACAGTCTTGTTTGGGCTCAAAATTGACAAAGAGTCATTTTAGGGTTGTAGGTTTCATTAGGTCTAGGGTTTCACTAAATTTAGTGTTCAAAGAGTCTAATAATGTCAGCAGGCACATGTGGGAGGTTCAAAATAAGTTTTCATTTAAAAAATTTCATCATCATAATGTTAGATCATGATTCTTCTTTAAAACTCTGTTTTGAAGAAAAATCGTCAATTTTGTCTTTTGTAATAAATGCCAGGTAATTTTCAAAGTTTTTTTATTTATGAAGATCTTCAGGTGCAGCCCTGGTCGCCTTTGCTAAATCCAATGCCATCTATCCCTACAAAGACAGAAAATAATTTCATCATTCAGCGCAAAAAAAAATTCAAGTGGAAACAAAACAGAGTTTATATTTAAAAAATGTGAAAGTTCCAAAGTTCTGCAACATGACAATGGAAAATCAAAATAATTTTGATATATAAGAGATTTTCATACTCAAACAGTTCATTTACACACCAAGAGATCACATTGAGCTGACTCAAGTCGTGGAAGTGGAAAACAGTGTTTTGGAGGACCGACCGTGGTTGAAATTCGGTCGCGGCGCATAGGGGTGCTGAGCACAGTGCAATTTTGAACGTGCGCGGCGCATATAAAGTGCGTCGCGCACTGGGTTTTGCGCGTGGTGCACATGACAGATAATTTTTTTTTTCTCATTTGCCTCCACAAAATCCAAATCAACTCGGTTCTTTTTGTCCAAGTAAGTTTATAGGATGTTGTAATTGCCATTTAAACAATGTTTGGTGTGGTTGGAGATTGGATATGAGAATTGAATGTCAAAAGCCAAACCCTACCATCTTGTTGAAGAAATGCCTCTTTAGGGTTTTGAAGTTGGAGTTTCAAAATTTGTTTTGGTGCCAAACTTTTTCTTCCCTCACTTGGTTTATTCCTCCCTCTCACTGTTATCCTATTATTGCAGTCTATTCCCTTATCTCCCTATATCCCTAAAGTCACTCAATACTGATTTCATCCCTTATCCCTTTCATATTCAAAATGACTTATTCCTAAGCCCCATTTTCCTGTCCCTACTACTTTGATATCCCTTGATTGAAGTTCATTATCCCCACTGTCTTATTTTCCCACAGTCCCTCCCATATCACCACTTATTTGGCAACAAAAATCATAGACATCAAACTCTTCATATTCACCTCAGACAACGTAGATGAAAAAGGCATCGAGGAGGCGTGAAAAGGCATAATCTTGGCTGAAGCTTCTTTGGATGAGAATATCGCTTGATTAGGGACACTCAACCCAAATTTCAAGGAATTTGGGAAAAATTTTGTCAATTTTGAATTTTTGGTCACAAAATAGGTTTTTCTGCCCGATGCATAGCACCACTTGGCGCGCGCTTACAATTGGCAGCTCTTCAGGGGGGGAAATTTGTATTTCTAGATTTTTTATCAAATTTAGGCATGCTCATGGATTACCTACGGATTTCATCAAGTTTTGGGTTGCCTAAAGGGTCAAAAACACCCTAAAAATTGCCTTTCTGCCACTTTTTGCACACACAGGAAGCAGTGTTGGGAGCTTTCACTTTTGGAGGGGCAAATGGAAACCAAATCTAGAAATTCCACTTGGGTTGGAAAGTAGGCAGGCAGGGCTTTCCAACGAGCTATCATGAGCTCAATTTGGACTTCTAGAAGGCCCTCCAAATTAGCTCCAAACTTGTGCTACGCATAGAGATTCCAGGCGTGGCGCATAGAGGAATTTGGCCTATTTTTTACTCAGCATCTCAAAATTTCGCCTAGTTTTGGCCAGTTTCACTTTTTATTGTAATTTTTGATGTACCTTGATGTAATTCCATGTCCATGATGTAATTTTGGCACATTTTTACTTATTCTAGAAGATTCATTCACCAAAAGGTGAAATGTAAGTGAATGGATCAGTTTCCTAGCATATAGAGGCAATTTGTTTCATGGCCTATTTTCTATTTCCTAGTTTAGATATGGTTGAAAAAACTTCTAGAATGATGAGATCGACCCCTAGAGGCATGGGAATGGGTTAGGTTTGTCTATATGATGTATTTTCTCAGTCACTTTCAGGGTTGGACATTTGGGATTGCTTGGCACTTCATTGTACATTTCATCTCTGCACTTTTGGCAAAGGAATAGACCAGGGTTTGCAGCACTTTTTGGGATCCATGTGGCTCTATGTTTTAATGGTGTGTTTCTCTTTGTAACTATAAGTTCACTGATGTTTATGTGTATCATTTTCCCTTCTCTTGCTTCTTAAATTAAACAAATCAGTGTTTAAAGGTGGATTTCAGTAACTTGCTTTGCTCTGCCTTTAGTTTTGTTTAATTTTTCATGTTTTCATATGTTTGAGGAGGACTCTTGAGACCCTCTTGCCCTCTTTAGCTCCTCACCAGTCTGATCCATCCATTCACTCAATCTAAAGCATCAAAACAATTGCCTTTCTTGCCCCAATCAGAACTCTGCAAAAACTAGGCCTAATCCCCGCACCCAAAACTGCCTTTCCCCCTGATCCAAAAAAAACCCCCAAACAACACAATCAAATTCCTTTACTTATATACATAGCCTAAAATTAGCTTTTATTTCGGTCATCTCAAGCCCTATTGATTACTTTTCGCCAAGATTGACCCGAAGAGAGCCCTCCCCTATTCTGGTAGGGCTAGCTACCAGACTGAGCGTGGTTTGATGTTACCCTGAATTCTGCCTTCCTTCAGCCTAAGGTATATTTAGGCAATAACACGCACAATTAGTTTCCTTCAATGATCATTCGATCATCCCAAATCTTCACAAAAAATACTTGACATAAAGAACATAAGTGTGTTAAAAAAGAAGTAGCTAATTTCTTTCTGATTCTTACGCAAAAATTAAATGTGAAATGAAACAGATTAAGGTAAATCAAAAAGTTCTATATTCGGTCCAATTCATGATATCGATAACAATCTATTTTTGAAAAATAACCATGAAAAATAAATCAACTTCCTATTGTCGGATGACTTCATGCAGAATGCTTAGTAAAACAATTGGCATCACAAAGATTCGTTATGTTCTGCAAGTTAAAACTTTATAGAAAAATACACATCAACAATATTAATGCGAAATGTTTAGAAATCATCTAAATAATCTTCCAATTGTCCTGCAAACCATTATTAAGAAGTTTTTTATTTTTGTTTTTTTTTAAAGAAATTATTAATAAAGATTTTATTTTATTTATTTTTTAAATATTTTTTTTTTTTTTTTAGTGAAATAAAGCATGAATGAAATAATTGTCCTTATGAATATTTTTGAAACAAATTCATGTCAATGCCTCTTTCATGCAAGATAAAAATAAAAAGCTTGAAATTTCTAAAGTCAAGTTCCTAACTATGAAGGAGATGAAGGCAGAATCCTTCTCAAATTATACAACTTGCATTTGATGCACATGTGATAATGTTTTTGCCTCAAATAATCCATTTTTCACTCATCATGTGCTACCACAGATGAATTCTGTCACATTTTCCTTCAAATAAGGAAATCAAATCCTTGATTATTTCTCAAAATTGAATTTTATAAAACCGCGACTGTTTTCATTAAAAAAAAAACATTTCTCTCACACACACTGCAAATTAATGCTTCGAAGAACCTTGAATTTCTCCCAAATTGCTGCGAATTTCAGAAATTTCTTATGTGATTACTTAATTCACCCCGTTCCCGAAAAAACCCATGTTTTAGTGTTTTCTAATTCGCATCGGTTTCCTCAGAAAATTTGTTTTAAAATCGGGTGTTTTTTACAATTACGCATTTCGTTTTCTGGAAATTACTAGTGGTTTGATTTGTTTTTATTTGCAGGTTTTGAAGTGTAATGGCTTGTATCTCACAGAGAAGTTTAGATCGATCTCCTTCATTCCAATTACTTGCAATGGAATCTGCAATCTTCTCTTTATCAACAGTCTGAAATCTTCTCTTCATCAGCAATTTCTTCATATGATACACTTCCATTGTCTGTCCCTACAATTGAATTTGTAATCTTTTCTTCATCAACAATTTGTAATCTTCTCCTCATCAACAATTTCTTCATGTGATATACCTTCATTGTGTGCAAATTTTTAAAAATGATTTCTAATAACTGTTGTTTGAGGAAAAACGAATATGGAAAATAGAAGGTTCATTTACTTATTTATTTTTAAATTGCAGTGCATGGGTCTTTGTGTGGATTGAAGGACTGCATATATGCGTAAAGCCAAGCTAAAGGCTGGCCTCATGCATATGCATGGGTCTTATTTCCATGAGCCAATTTTTTTTTTTAAATTAATTTTTTATTTTTATTTTATTTTTAATTGATTTGTTAATAAAATTATATATTATATTTTCAAAAATTCAAAAATATACATATATATTTCATTAAACAAAACAATTATTGAAATTAAAATTTTTCATCATTTTTAAAGTTTATTGTGAAATGAAATGAAATGCTAAAAAAAATTATTTTTCTGATCCTCTAGATCACACAAAGTGCAGGAGGAGAGCATACTTGAGAAATTATTAATTTTGTTTTTTAGATGTAAGAAATAAGGCTACCTAGTTACACTTCCCCGGCAACGGCGCCAAAATGTCTAGTCAATTTAGTGTCCTAAATTGCTAACATAAATTATCGACCAGAGATAGTAAACTGATGAAGTGTGATACACTATATATGCCTAAGTATCCATTTTTCTTTCTTCGTTGTTTTTAGTGTTTTATTGATGTTTTGGGGTTTTTATGTTTGATTCTTAGCATGCTACTCTATGCTAAAAATATGAAGTTAGATCTATGTCAAAAGCGAGAAAATGAAATGAATTAAAACAGAGTTTATTTGCAAGTTCTGTTCCTAACTAGAAAATGATGAAAATAGAGAGTCCTAATCCATGGATATTATAGCTTCTAAATGAACATTCATGAAATGAAAAGTAACTCAAAACACTACAACTTAATCTAATTCATTTAGTTAAAGATTTGTTGGAAGAGCTTGTGAAAAAGATTAATTCTAATGCAATGAGGATCTCCTAAAACATAAAAGGAAATGTTGAAACAAACAATAACTTAGAACATTACAGTGAAATCTCATTCATTTGATAGAAGTTTATTGGAAGAGCTTGAGAAAAATATTACTATAATGTGGTAAGGATCTCCTATGAAATGCTGAAACAACTTATAACATTACAACTAAATCTCATTCATGAGTTAGAGGTTTATTGGAAGAGCTTTGAAAGAAATTAATCATAATGTGATAAGGATCATCTATGAAACAAAACAACTAATAACTCACAATATTACAACTTAGTCTCATTCGTGAATTCGCGGTTTATTGGAAAAGCTTTTGAAAGAGACTAACTGCAGTATAATGAGGATCTTATTTTTAACTAAATAACAGAAAATAAAATGCTAATAACTCAGAATATCACAATTGAATCCCATTCATTTAATAGAGATGTATTGGAAGAGCTTGAGAAAGAGACTAACTGTAATATCATGAGGATCCTTTATCTAAGCAAATGACATGAAACATAATGCTAAAAGCTATGATTTCATAAAGCAATCTAAGTAAATAAATATGACAAAACAGAATTGAAAATGACTTATCTAGAAAACATACAAAACCTCCTTGAATAGCAAAGACCCTCTGCTACCAATTTGGTGAAATTCTTCAGCTCCCTAAAGTTGTAATCAAAACAACATCAAAGAACTTATTTATTGATAAACTCACAAATCTACATCTAATTCCATCTTAAGCTTTGTTACAAGACACTCTATAATCCTTTCTCTTGTTCTCCTATTTTTCACTACCCTTGATAGGAAAAAGCTTCCCCTATTTATACAAAAATATGAGAAGCTATCTCATTAATGAGAGTCCATGAATCTCTCCCTCTATCTCTAGAGTTACAATCAAAATAAGAAATGATAAAACACATGTCTCTTTAGAGTTTCAATACAAATAAGAAATGAGACACATATCTTCTTAGAGTTTCAATACAAAAAGGAAATGAGACACATGCCCTCATGATCCCATGATCTTCTCCACTCAAATTCGAATTTGGTTTTGGGAGGCCACATAAAGGTCTTTTAGAAGCTTTCTTTTGACCTTCACATGTCACAAAACTCATAACACATCTATAGATATATGAAACTATGTTAATTTTCTAGTTTCTAATCATAAATTCACTTTAAACACATAAATTAAATAACTTTGGAAGACAATGATCCTAACCCATATATTTATGAAAATGGTTATTTGATGTAGGGTTTTAGGTCAGATAGTTATGAAATGAGAGCTAAATGGTAATAACATAATGGAAATATGTATGAATATGGAAAACACTTTTGAGACTCAACATAAACATGTTTTAAAAATATAGTAATTTAGGCCTCAAAACACTCGTTGTCCCAACTCTGTTCCTGAGCTGCCCACTAGACACCCTGTCAATGTTTTGGTTCTAAATTTTTCATTTCAAATAAAAATGGAGTGATTCAAATTGGGTTGGAAAGTATACATCAAGGGCTACTTAGGATAGAAATAGGTTTTAAAAATGTAGTCATATAAGCCTCTAAAAACTTGTGGTCCCAACTCTATTTCTGAGCTACCTACTAGATGCCTTGTCAATTTTTTGGGTTTAACTTTTTCGTTTCAAATCCAAATGGAGTGATTCAAATTGGGTTGGAAAGTAGAAATCAAGGGATACTTAGGATAGAAATAGGTTTTTTAAAATATTCACTTCTGGTCCCTCAAAACATGACTGTCCCAACTCTGCTTTCAGAAATTTCATCAAGCTTGCAAGCCAAAAAATATGATATTCAAACAATTTTTCCATATTAGTGATAAAAATGAATATTAGTGTTTGTAGAGATGTTATTTTCAATATAATACATCTACATACACAAATAAATTAGAATATTTATCACTGACATTGATATTCATTGCGTGTTGCAAAAAAAACTATTTTTTTGTTTTGTTTTGTGTGCATAATAATAAAAATGTATTTATTTACGTCCTTATTTATTTATTTTATACACTAACCTACTATTGTTTGAAAATTGAATATTCTTACGTATAAGAGTACTTCCAGTGGAGCCATTTTCGAAATAAGGCCTCCAGTATGTACATACCCAAATTTGAAAAATGCATGTTAATAAATAGTATGGTATGAGAAGCCAACTTCACTTGAAAAGATGGTGCCAAAAATTGTTGAAGTATGGAGTGATGCTGCAAACAAATAGAGTGAAACCAATCTTCAATGTATCCCTTACTTTCTTGAATTCCCATAGCCGTTATATCATGAAGTTCTTGAGTGTTTAAAACAACTTGTTGATGCAGGCTAGAAGAAACCTCATTTTCTTTCATAACCTCTACAATTTTTGGATTTGATACATTCTGAATCTCAGTATAATTTTTTTCCAATGGTGCATGTGAGATAGAATGGGTGGGAAGGGTCGATAAATTTTTCAATTCAACACTATAAGCATATTGTACTAGTTTATTATTGTGAGGGTGTGGAATGAGTTGAGCAGGAAGTTGTGTAGGGAATGGAGCATTTTGATGATGTAGTTGATTGGGTTGAATGGATGATTTTGATAGGCAAGCAAGATGTTTTGGAAGATCTGGAAGATGTGTTTGTGCTACAAGATGAGGGAGACTAATCATGAAATCATAAGATGAACTGTGCCAAACAAGATTGGTGGTGGTTATATTGAGATTGGCATGGCTGCCCTAACATATGAGTATTCCATAATGGATTATGCAAGTAAGATAATGGAGAGGACATGTTTTGAACCATACCTATAGGCCACGATTTCCATGGTTTTGACCTTGTTGTAGCTTCCCCATCTCTTTGATATGCTACTTCCATCCTAGATAAGGAAGAACAATTATCTATGGGATACTCCTTTCGGTAATGAGGGAAAAATCCTTCATCAAATTCTTGATTTTTTTGAACCTGCAAAACATTCAATTGTGAATTTAGAGAGCTAATAAAATCATATTTAAAATTTTCAAGTAAAACATTGATTTCAGCTCTTATGTTTCTTGTTCTTGTAGTAAATTTGGAAAAGAAAGAAGAAACTTCTCTAGAATTCTTACTAGCCTTGGAAATTCCTCTTGAATACCTTATGCACAATTCACAAACATCATCATATGATAACTAAAAAACATCATCTTTTCCTATCAGATTTAAGAGTTCTAAAAATTCATGTCTGATTCCTTTAAGTAGGAGTGTTTTTAAGATCTCTTTTTCCAAATACTTATGCTTTTATTTTTGAAGGTTATATTGAAATCACTTTACATATTCCTCCAAGCTTTCATCTTCCCCTTGTATCATACCAAAAATATCTTCATTGGATTTGCAGTAGTCTTAGTACTTCTTCAAGAATATGTTCTTCATGTCCTCCCATGTTT
Source organism: Pinus albicaulis (assembly GCA_034641835.2). Taxonomy (NCBI): domain Eukaryota; kingdom Viridiplantae; phylum Streptophyta; class Pinopsida; order Pinales; family Pinaceae; genus Pinus; species Pinus albicaulis. The sequence continues at coordinate 137,867,631 of CM076578.1, read as the reverse complement.
GAATGCAGTTCCCACCTAGGCTCATGAACCATCGGAGAGCTACTCCTTTTAGAGTAAGAGGAAACACTTTCAACCTTTGATCATTAGTACAATAATCATATCCTCTACAAAATACTTCAAACTCAAATAATAATGTATCTAGATATTCATTTGTCAAACCATGAAAATTTGGTAGAGGAGATGGGGGAATTATGTGCATTTGTGTCACTCCTAGATCTTTGATAGGGAATTCGAAAGTTGCAATGTGAGCCATTTCTTACCGTAATAGAAGATGTTTTTCATGTGTTTCTTTGAGGATCTTCCTTCAAATTTTCTTTTCAATTGGTTAGTGAAATGGGTGGTGCTTACATCAGCACTCGAGTGGAATTACAAGATTTTTAAAAAAAATTCTACCTCTAAAATTCCTACTTTAATTCCTATGCAATTCTGCCGAAAAACGGGCGGAAGAGCAAGCGCTTTAATTGCTCGTTATGCAGGTTCTTACCTTATGTTTTTAATACCCAATTCTTTCACAACAGACAAACATAAAACATACATCACTCTCTGTGAAATCGCAACACTCTCCCCAGCAACGACGCCAAAATGTTGGGTGCTAAAAGGTGTCTTTTAAAACTCCTAATCACCTCACATTAATTATCAACTAGGGTAAGTCTTTTTGTTTCAAGAGTGTACACAATATGTGCAAGCTATAACCCTAGAGAGTAATGATAAAACCAATCATTGAATATAAATGAAATCATAAATCTCAAGCTGTAACTTTTAAAGGAAATAATACATCTAAGATTCAAGACTCAAACCTCTACTAAAATCATAATTAAATCTCACATAAGCAATTTTAATTAACAATAGCATCGGCCGAGAACACAGTAATGATAACTCATCTCTTCTTAGCTGATTCAATGCAAATCATACTCAATCTCTAGAAAGTAATTAAGACAGGAATGATATCACTTCTGAGAGCCTAATAGCAATAATAAAACTCTTACAGATGACTAAATCAATGCAATGCGTTGTCTAGATAGCTCATGTTGTGATCAAATGATAGCAATACAAATAATAAAATCAATTGAGAGAAATACAAATTACAAGCTGAATAGATTATCTCAATAACATGAAATAATGAACAACTAATGAAATAAATAAACCCAAAGAAATAGGAAATTATCAAACCAATTAAATGCTAGAAATATTAGAAGCATAATACAAAGAAGCAGTAGACTCCACCAGGGGTCGGGCCCTTAGCCGCCGGTGAGCACTGCTAAGTTACTTCAGAAAATGTGAGATAACAACAACTTCAATTAAATATTAATTATCGAACTTCAATAGCATTAAAATAAATTGCGTTCTCCAACGACGCAGTCTGCAATTAAGCTTACAATTTGGAAAATAACCAAGATTCCCACTTCTTCCTACAATCGTTTCCTTTTATAATCAGAAACGATGAAGAGTAAATAGTAAATGCAATCCCTCATAAAAAATTGGATTGTTCCCAACAACTTGATCAGCAAGAAAATATATATCCATCAATCATTCAACAGGAACAAGTCGAATTTGGTATTGCAACTGAGATAATTTGGAAAACAACTGCAACATCGAATCTGGGAAAATCGTCTTCAGAGAACCTTCCATTTCTCTTAATATGAACCAAATTTGGGAAAACTGCTACTTGAAAATAATTCGGTCTGTTCTGGACAAAACCCATGTTTCCGATTTTCCATATTCTTCTCCATTTTCCCAAACCGTCCAATGCAAAACTGTCACTTCTTATTTTAGCAAATTTTTGAGTTGGAATATTTAATGATGAGCTAGAGATCAAATCTGCAATCTGGACAATATCTTGGAGGCTAAAATGGCGAGTGATGTTACAACAAATTTATTAATAAACCATCATAGGTAAAATCATGCATAATAATCATCAATTTATTAAAAATAAAGGAGAAGAAATAATATTTATCCATAAAAGCATAAATAATTATAAAATGGAATTATATGATAAACCATGATAAATGACGTGATAAAGAATGGTAGAAATGGATGAAATAGGTGTTAAAATGTGATAATAATAATGACAAACTAGCGGCCCAACACAACATTTTATAGTATAAAATTATTTTACCTTAAAAATCGCCAAAATTGTATATATACTAATATAAAATCATTAGAAATATAAGTTTTTTACAAAAATATTTCAAATTTTTTTACAATTTGCATATTAGGGACTATTAAAATTCGCCAATGTTTCTAAACTTTAAAATAAACTTCCATCCCTAAAATTTTCCTTGCCAGGAAGTCTGGTGAACTTTGTTATTAAATTATTATTGTGTTAATGTGTTTGATTGTGTTTTCATTTCCTTATGATGTTTATGTTATTTGAAATATTTTTGATATTGTAGGTTTTAAACCTGAACAGAAATTATCTATGCACGAATATTATAACAAAAAATAAACAATAGCGAGAGCATAAAACATAAAACAGATAAACTCAGATATTTTCCCCTAGATCCCAAATCGGGACGACCAGCTTGATTTTTCATTATATTCCTTTTAGTGTTACAACACATATATATACATGTCGAAGCATACATAAACCCCAATCCATTAACCCTGGATTAGAACATAACCATAGTTCCCTTGACCGGATTTACAAAATACCAGGGGCTGAAAAACCATCGTACCCCGAAACCATGTGCAAAATCATGCACAAAACATGGGTGGGTCCGCCTATGAGTGGGACCGAATACCAAATTTTTTGTTACTGGGGCGCTGCCCCAGACCCTGACAGGGGGGGCTGCCGCCACCCTGTAACCCCCTTGTTGCACCCGGCACAACGTACAACACGTGGGGCTAGTCATAGAAAGAATATAACACATACCCAACATTCTCCCACTTGTTGTTTTATTTCCACAGGAGAGCTTAGTCATTGGGCCAATTCTTCAACACCCATTGTTTCTCTACATCAAGAGAACTTTTGAGTGCTTACAGACTTCGTCAATGCATCTGCAACATTCTTCAAAGTGTCCACGTTTACTAGAAACACCCTTTTAGCTTCAAACATATCTCTAACAAAGTGATATGGAACATCAATGTGCTTTGTCTTTAAATGATAAGCAGGGTACTTAGCCAAGAAAATTGCACTTTGGCTATCACAGTCTATCCTTATAGCTTGCTGTACCAACCCCATACTTGAACACAATATCTGCAACCAAACTACTTCCTTGCTTGCATGAGTGGCTGCTATGTATTCTGCCTCTGTAGTTGAAAGAGCAACTACAGACTGTATTTTACTCACCCAACTGACTACGCCTCCAAATAGGCTAAACACATACCCACTTGTAGCTCTTCTTTGGTCCAGATCTCCAGCCCAGTCTGCATCAACAAAACCACGAATGTCCAACATTCTTTCCAATCCTGGTCTTCCCTGGTAGCACAAGCCATAATCACTAGTGCCACGTAAATATCTGAAAACCCGCTTCACTGCTGTCCAATGCTCCTTCCCTGGGTTTGACATAAACCCGCTCAATACTCCCACTGCATGTGCAATGTCTGGTCTAGTACAGACCATTGCATACATCAAGCTACCCACTGCACTTGCATATGGAACACGGGACATATACTCCTCTTCTTCTTGTGTCTTGGGACACTGTTCAGCAGACAGCTTTACACCTACAGGAATAGGAACCTTCATCGGTTTACTATCCTGCATATTGAACCTCTGCAATATAGTCTCGACATACTTCCTCTGGTTTAACCAGAGCTTCCTCTTTGCCCGATCTCTCTTAATTTCCATGCCCAAAATATAATTTGCAGCACCCAGATCCTTCATGTCGAATTTGGAGAACAATGGGTCTTCAAATCTTGGATAATTTCTTTGTCATTTCCAATCAACAACATATCATCCACATACAAGACCAAATAAATAACACGGTCACCAATTAATTTAAAATAAACACAGTGATCCTCCTTGCTTCTGGTGAAGCCAAGTCCCCGTATATAGGTATCAAATTTCTGATACCACATCCTTGGTGACCGTTTTAACCCATACAGAGACTTCTTCAACCTGCATACCAGTTCTTTCTTACCCTTCACCATAAAGCCTTCAGGTTGCTTCATGTAGATTTCCTCTTCTAGATCCCCGTGAAGAAATGTTGTCTTCACATCCATCTATTCTATCTCAAAATCAAATGCAGCAGCAACAGATAAAAGTAATCTAATAGAAGTAACTTTGGCAACAGGAGAAAAAATATCACCAAAATCAATTCCCAACACCTGGGAATAACCTTTTGCTACCAACCGAGCTTTGTATTTCTCCACCTTGCCTTCTACATTCATCTTCTTCTTAAACACCCATTTTCTCTCGATGGGCTTCCTTCCAGCCGGCAACTCCACCAGATCCCATGCCTCATTTTTGTGCAAGGATGCCATTTCATCAACCATGGCCTCCTTCTAGATTTTTCCATCCTCTGAATCTACTGCCTCCCTGACAGTTCTGGGATCATCATCAGCTATAGTTAAGGAAAAACCTGAACAAAAAGCAGATGGACTATACCTTTCTGGTTGCCTTCTTTCCCGATTTGATCTTCTCACAGCTGGATATTGTGGCTCTTCCTCTTCTGAGTCTTCTTCTGTTGTAGAGTCTGATTCATCCTCCTTTAGCTCAAAATCTATCTTCTCAGGTTCCTTTGGTAGGAATTCATGTGTAACAACATCTTTCACCTCTCTAAACACCACATCTCGGCTATACACAACCTTCCTTGTTTCTGGGTTCCAAAGCTTGTAACCCTTTAAACCATCCTTATACCCAATAAAGATGCACCTTTCAGATTTATTATCCAACTCGGTCCTTTTCTCCTTTGGAACATGTACATATGCATCACATCCAAATACCCTTAGATGTGAAAGAGAGGGTTTCTTACCAGTCCATACCTCATGTGGAGTCTTATCCTCCAACGCCGATGAAGGTGATCTGTTAACTAAGTAACATGCAGTCTCCACTGCCTCTGCCCAGAATTCTTGTCCTAACCCGGTACCACTGAGCATGCTTCTTGCCTTTTCCATCAGTGTTCTATTCATTCTTTCTGCAACTCCATTTTGCTGAGGTGTGTATGGAGTAGTCTTCTTCCGTGCTATACCACACTTCTTACAGAACTCTTCAAATTCCTTCTTACAGAACTCCCCACCATTATCTGTTCTCAACGCCTTTATCTTCTTCTCTGTCTGGTTTTCCACCAGAGCCTTAAATTCTTTAAATTTGTCAAAGACTTCAGATTTCTTCCTCAAGAAATATATCCATGTATTCTTTGAGAAGTCATCTATGAATGAAACATAGTACATAGACTTTCCCAGTGATGGAACTGACACAGGTCCAAACACATCACTATGCACAAGTTCTAATATCTTGTTTGCCCTCTTAGCACCAGAAGGAAAACTCACTCGATTCTGCTTCCCATATACATAATGTTCACAGAAATCAAAATCCAGAGAACAATTAGACATACCTTCTACCATACCATCTCTATGTAGTATCCGAAGGCCCTTCTCTCCAATATGTCCAAGCCTTTGATGCCATAGCATGGTCTTTTCTCCAGAGACAGCTAGACTTTCCGTCCCACTTTCAGGAACTACAGAACTGTTACACCCATCAATAAAAGTGCTACCTTGTAGCTTGTACAGAGTTCCAGTCCGAACTCCCCGCATTAATACCAGTGCTCCCCGAACCATCTTGCAGTCATCTTTCTCGAACACTGTTTTTACACCTGCATCATCCATCTTGCTTACAGAAATCAGATTTCTGGCCAATGTAGGAATATGCAGAACACCAGGAAGTGTTCTAATCCTTCCACCTTGCAGCTTTAGCTTGACCTTTCCACGTCTGACGATTCTGGCCTTCCTATCATCCCCTAGGAAGACATCACCACCATCATATTTCTCATACTCGCAGAACCACTCCCTATGGGGAGTGAAGTGAAAGGATGCACCTGAGTCAATCAACCATGACTCATGATCTACATGTGTATTTGAAGAAGAGGCCAAATACACGTCCCCACCTTCATCCAAGGTGGTTTTTTCCTCTGCAGAAGGAGCATCATCAGATCCCTTTCCTTTCTCAGGAGCTTTAGATCTGCATTCCTTTTTGTAGTGTCCTTCCTTTCCGCATTTCCATCACACCTTTACAAACTTTCCAGGAGATTTAGATCTCCCTCTAGATTTAGATCTCCCACTCGAAACCTTATTCTTGTTTCTATTTTGGGACCTTCCTCGTACAGATAAGGCATCTCCATTTTGACCCTCCATATTTCTCCGTTTCATTTCCTCCGACAGCAAGGCTAAGACAATGTCATCAAAATTCAAGGTAGTTGTATTGCTACCTATTGCAATAACCAGACTGTCCCACGAGTCTGGTAGAGAGCACAACAAACTGATGCACTTATCTTCATCTAAGATTTTAATATCAATAGATGACAACTGACTTACCACAGTATTGAAGGCGTTTAGATGCTCTGTCACCGAGTCTCCATCCTTCATCCTTAGGTTATACAGCTTTTTCCACAGGAACAACTTATTCACCAGAGACTTAGATTGGTACAAAGTCCCTAGCTTTTCCCACAAGGTCTTCGCCGTAGCTTCCCCAGATACATTCAACAATACTGAATCTGAGACACACAACCATATTGTGCTCTTAGCCTTCCGATCCAGTTTCTTCCAGTCTTCATCTGACATTGCCGTTGGTTTAGTACCTGGATCTACCGCGATCCACTGATCTTTATCCACCAGCAGATCCTCGATCTTGAGCTTCCACAACTCAAAACTCTGACCATTAAATTTCTCGATCTCTATCTTTTCGTCGCTTGCCATCTTCTTTCACCGCAAGAATCGATCCCGCAGATCTCCCACTGAACAGGGTCTACCACAGGCCCGAGCAAAAAACCCTCAACAACAAAGGCGTCCCCTTGAAGCCGAAACAACTTTGATACCAAATGTAGGTTTTAACCCTGAACAGAAATTATCTACACACGAATCTTATAACAGAAAATAAACAATAGCGAGAGCATAAAACATAAAACAGATAAACACAGAGATTTTCCCCTGGATCCCAAATTGGGACGACTAGCTTTATTTTTCATTATTTTCCTTTTAATGTTACAACACATATATATACATGTCGAAGTATACATAAACCCCAATCCATTAACCCTGGATTAGAACATAACCATAGTTCCCTTGACCGGATCTACAAAATGCCAGGGGACGAAAACCATCATACCGCAAAACCATGTGCAAGATCATGCAATAAACATGGGTGGGTCCGAGCCTTAAGGAGTGGGACCGCATACCAAAAAAAAAAAAAAAAATTTGCCTCCCGCCGCCCGAACCCGACATGCGGCCCGCGCCCGTGACCCCCCCCGTGACCCCCCGTTGCGTTGGAACTCCTAATCCTCATGGGTAGGTGTGGAATATGAAAAGTCACAATGGAGTCCAAGTGACCTTGGAATGTGAAACCAAGAGTCACGCCATTGTATTATAAATGTACATCTTTGTATAATGGAAAATAAGAAAGCCTCACGCTTATCTTTCATTGTGTGTTTAGTCTCTTGTGTGTGTGCTCATCTTCCTCATACACCATGTGTGTGCTTCAACATGGTGTTTAACATGGTATCAGAGCGGGCGATCGCTGGCCCTACTTCAATTTGAGTGAGCCATTTGTGTTTATGGCCTGTGCATATCTGCATTTTGAAACATTTAGAGAGTCGTTGTTGTGGGGCCTTTTTGCCGTCATCTTAAAGTGGTTTTGAAGAGGAGCAAACATTCCGAGAAAGAGCGCATTCGAATTTGTTTTGAAGAAGAGAAGCGTTGGTTTTGAAGAAGAGAAGCAACATTGTACATTTGAAGGTTTATTCTAAATTTTCTCTGCAATTTCTGCTTATTAAAATCTGCATTTTCAAGAGCTACTGGAATACTATTTAAAGAGCGTTTCTGAGAGAAATTTTTTTGAGTTTTTCATTGAAAAATCTCTGCAAGTTTCTGGGTTTTAATGGAAGAAAAAGAGATTTCCATATTGTTAAATCGTATTTTTCTGGCCACGGGAAAATTTTTCCGCTCGCCGGGAGTTGAAAATTTCGATCTCGATCTTAATTTCTAGAATCAGCCGTGCATTCATCCTGGTTGTCTCCGAAAATTCATTTTAATTTTTCTCTCCATTTCCCGTTGTTTTTAAAAAATAAAAATAAAAAAAAATAAAAATTAAAAAAATTTAAAAAAAAATTCTACAACTTGGCCTACGGCCTTCCCTACCTCCCTGCAAGTCGACCCTCATTCCTCACAACTCAACGTATTACCCATCATTACACCCTACTGCACACAACTCCCCTACCTCATTGCATACACCCTATGCTCCCTACCTGCTAACCCTGCGCCCTCTTCCTTCCTTGACACTTCCCACGGCTCTCCATATTAACGCTCCTTCCCTTCCCCATCTCGACCTGCATATCTCGGCACTTGCTCTTGAGCTTACTCGCCTATCCCCACGCCATTACTCCGCCCCCATCCTACCCTATCCTACCCACTATCCCCACGCCATTACTCCGCCCTCTCTAACGCTCCAACGCACCCTCCACTCACAGCGTTGCACTCTTCCCTACGTCTGCCACTCTTCCCTTACGGCCTCTCTTAAGCATTCACTTTTTACTTTGTTATTTAAAACATGGCATTTCTCTTTTCTAATTAAAAGATCCCTCCCCTTTAACGCACTACTCTCTTTCATTTAAAAAAAAAAAAAATCCACCTTCCACATTTAATATTTCTCCTCCTTTATTAAATTCCCTCCCTTTTAAAACCCTCTCCCTCCATTAATAAAAGAGACCCCCGCCGCCCCCCACCCCCCCCAACTTTATCTCCCCTTCCACTAAAATTAATCCCCATTATAAAAATCCTTTCTCCTTTTCTTTTTAATTACTCCCCTCCCCAATCTTGTTTGAAATCGACTTTTATATTTAATTACTCCCCTCCCCTTACATTTAATACCCCCTTCCTTTTAAATTAACCCCTCTCTCTTCCATTTTTAATATAGTTCCCAATTCCCATTAATTTAATTCCCCTTTTCATTTTTAATAATTCCCATTCTCTTTTTAATTACTTTCCTTTCCCTTTTTAATTAATTCCCATTAACTCATTTTTTAATTAATTTTTAATTAAAAAAAAAAAAAAACCAGCAGAGAGAGAGAGAGGAAAGAGTGGATTTGAACAGCATAAAAAGAGGAATGACATGTGAGCAGAATTGAAGAAATGACATGGACTATATTGCAGATTTGATATTTTATGATTTGTGGCATTGATTCGAAGAGTAATTTTTTGAAGAATTTCACATTTGAAGACAAGTTTGCTATCATTTGAACAACTCTTTGAAGAAAATTTTCAGCGGCCTTAAAGGACCTTTTGCACGGTTGTTTTTGCTATACATTCATTTTGCAGAGATATTGACATTGTATTTGCATCTTCTTCATAGTTGCAATCAGTATTTGAGTTGTTGGATTTTTGATTGCCCTCCATCATTTGAGGAGCATACTTTGTACTTTGAGAATTTCTTGAGTCATTTGTATTTGTTGTTGAATCACATTGTAAACGGGTGCATTTTCGGTTGAAGCCGACACCCTTCATTTTTTGAGCCTAAGTTGTTGAAATGGCCAAAATCAATGAGGTATTAGTGTTGTTGAATGACCTCATTCATTCAAATGTTCATGATATGATAAAAATGAGCAAGGATGCTCTATGTAACATTCAGAGTTGTTTGCTAGATGCACAAGAGAAGATTGAGTTTTTGCAGTTGGAATCTCAGCTCCAACAAGACGAACTTCAGCAAAAGAGTCACCATTCTGAACCTGTTTCTGTTCAGAAGATTGTGAAGGACTCTCATCAGAAGAAAGAAGATAAAGTTCCAGATGATTCACATTCAGTTCCTTGTTCAAGAGCAGATGTACATGCAGATGCAACAGTTCAGCCTGCACTTCTCAAGCCCATCATCAGACCTTGGGAAGAGCTTGTCCACAACAAGCACAGAACTGGTCTTGGATATGACAAGGATGTGTCCTTTCATATTCCAGACTACACAAAGCCCATCATATTTCAGAGTGTCGGATTCATGTATGACAGTTCACCTGCAGCTGTTCCAGATTCTGTTCCGCTTTCACAACATCAGATTGTAACATGCCAACACTGTGATCGAGTTGGCCATATGAAAGATCACTGTTTTGATCTTCATCCATGCAAGCACTGTGGTCGGCACACTCATTCTTCAGAAAGATGCTTCAGACACAAGCCTCCTGCAAGAACCAAGATTCATCTTGGATGGATCGCTTCTTGGCAATGGGCATCAGCAGCCAAGAAGATGTTTACAACACATGTTAGAACTTGTTCACGCATATTGAACAAACTTGCAGTTGAGTTTTCGCCATCATCTCACCTTGTCCCTGACAAGGGGGAAAATGGTGGTCATGTACAAGCTTCGACGACAGATCAAGCGAGCCTGAGCCACAATCTCTCATTCCCTGTTCAGAGTTGTAGCCAGCAGTTCAAGCGAGCCTGAGCCACAATTCATCATTCCGGATTCAGAGATGTAGCCAGAGATACGGATGCCCATGAGCATACCTTCGGCTGGTGGATAACCTAAAACCATCATCTTTGGTTGGTGGATAACCTAAAACCATCACAGGTTGTATACCTCCCTTCTTTTAGTTTGAAGGTCTCTCCTTTTTTATGAGGGACAATTCCTCTAGCAGAAGCTTTCAGCTTCTTGCCAGTTTTGGAAGAGTTCTGGGAACTGCAACAAGTATTGTGTTCCAGTGTTGGCGGTCATCCTTAAACAACCTCTTTTTGCCAACATTTTAGAGAGTTGATTCAGCCCAAGTGCTGCCACGTATACTTTTCAGATTTTTATTACAACTCTCTTCTTGGACTCACACATACCCCTTCGGATTAAGGGGGGGAATGTTGGAACACCATCCCCTATGGGTAGGTGTGGAATGCGAAAAGTCACAATGGAGTCCAAGTGACCTTGGAATGTGAAACCAAGAGTCACACCATCAGAGCCTTTATAAATGTACATTCTCAGATAATGGAAAATAAGAAAGCATCACGCTTATCTTCATCGTGTGTTGTTTCTTTCATGTGTGTGCATTCTTTCTTCATACACCATGTGTGTGCTTCAACATGGTGTTTAACAACCGCATGGGGCTAGTCGGGAAAGAATAGTAACACATACCTGTCAGAGGCATTTCACTAAGTGTCACACCGCTAAATTGTACGTCAACAATACCTTTTGCATAAATACAGATCATTCACAACGCTGCAATGTCTACATTTTTCTTCTTTAAAATTTCTTCTACAACTTTGAAATCTTTTTGGTCATACCCAATCTTGCCCACAATGTATTATAAATACTTTAACTTATTTTATTTAGCTAAAGAGGAGAGTTTTATATTTTAACTTGTGATGTACATTTGATAATGAAGTTTTTAACTTAGACAAAGTCATAGTTGTATTAGTCATGGTAAATAAGAGCATCTCTCCAAACTATCTATGCATGTCCATTTGATCTATTGGTGAATCCGGTTTGCATCAAATGAGAAAATGGTCTTCTTATAATTAGATGGAGACTTAGGCAAAGGGACCTAGGCTTGTATGAAAGCCATATGCATCCTTCCCTTTTCACTATTAAGGCTTCATTTTTCTGTTTAATATTCGAGAATTTGGAGAAGATTTTTGATCATCTGATGAACTGGTTCCTACTGAATGGATGATCTCCAAAGGTTCTTAAGATGTTGAAGAATTAGGAACACTCCCTCCTGCTCATGTGCACACTTCTGGATCTCCCAAATCTATAATTTCTGGTTCCTTTTGGCTCTGCTCTTTGGAAATTGTTAAGCTTATTTTCTGCTTCTTTTGCTAGATTTTCAATTCTTTGACCAAATCTAGAGAAGTTGATGTTTCTTCCCTAGACCTTTTCTGTTGTTTTCTTTGGGAAATTGGAGTTTGCAAAGTAGAATTGGAAAGGATATGTTCCTCTGCTTCCTGCAATGTATTTTCTTTCCACTCATCCTGATTCATGAAATTTTCAATTTCAAGCCTTAGTGTATGATTATATGGAGTTGTTTTCAATTAAATCATTAGGTTTGAAATTATACTAAAAGGGTCACATGAATAGGTGAAGCTTGGCTGGAAATTAATATTTTTAAGGATAGCATCTACGTCAATCCCTATTGATCTAGTCTTGCAAATGAAGGAACCAATCTTTGATTTAATCTTGAATTGGGATTTCGTCTTCCCTGAAAAAAAATGTCGATTATCTATATTAATCATCTTCCTAATATATTCAAAAGAGAATATTTTCATTGGAACATATTTGGGTAATTTATATGGTGCCAACTCACAACCATATACTTGAATATCTCTGTAATTCTAGTATAAATAGCAGTCTCTAGTTTTAAATTGGTCACTCAAATGAAGGATTATTTTAATGTCCTGGTCACTTCTGGGCTCATTCTGGCTACTAAGAAGTTGTGCAACTAGATGGATGAATGAATCAATGAAGTCTGAAAAAGATAATTTATCTGAAATTGATCTGATCAATTATGTTTGATGAATTACTGACTGGTTAACTCCCTATTCATCTTTCTTGTTCAATGTAATAGGCAGTGAATCTCCTTGATGAAACATAAACATATGAATACGTACATAGGTGTACTTAAACATTCCTTAGGTTGTTAAATTCATCAATTGTTCATGCATATTATCAACCAAAAATTGATTGTAATTATACATGAATGCAGGTTGATGATATTTTGAAAAGATAGAAAAATAGCCAAGGATGGGTTCATCTATTGTTCTCTCATATGTATATCCTAATAAGGAAGAAAGTAGTGATATGATGTGTTTGGTAGCTTCACGAAACATGGAGGATGGATAAGGTGGGTTTTGCTTTGGTAATTCAACATCGTCAGGAAGGAAGGTCTCAAAAATTTGGGCTCTCTTAGGGAAATTAAGTTTATGATACAACTCCATAAGAGCACCTTGAGAAAAAATTATTAGAGAGTCATTTTTAGGGATCAATAACATGTTGTTTATGGTCTCTGGAGTGATGGATATTATAATTCCATTCTGAGCCACCAATGCTCTTTTGATGGGATCATACCTGGTTTGACACCAGGTGACCAGGTCTGGGAAGTACTGGGTTTGAGAAAATAAAAAGAGAGGTAGAAGGGATTCCCGCAACTTGATTCCATCTTGTTGATCCAGGTACTTTTGTTTCAGCCACAGGTGCAATTCATGGAATTCAAATTCACACTCTGTGTCAACGATTTTAAAGTACAAATCAACAAGGGGGGCGTGGTCGAGATCAATTGGGGTAGAATAAATAGGGTCTTCCTCAGAGGCTCTATTTCAGTTTTTTCCCTAGGGGGCCATGTTTTTTGTAGAGGGAAAACAAGAAGAAGAAGATGACAATTTATGCAATTAAAACTGTGTAGCAAAATGAAAAATGGATGTGGTGATGTCGTGATTATGTATCTGTAAAACGTGCAATTCAACATCAAATAATGAATGAACAAAAGTGGTAGAAGTTGGGGTAAGGTTTTATTTATAACATTGCTTCAGATTATTTTTATGGAATGACTGTTGGGGAAATGCAACCGTAGCAGTTTAATGCCAATGGTACAGGAGCTCTGGCGATGAAACGAATAGGCAATGGCTAAGCGAGCAAGTCTAATGGGACAGAAGGAATAACGGTAAGGGAGTGGAGGCACAACAAAATATACGGGTGGAAGTATTTTATTTGGTGTCGGGAAATGGTCAGGATGAAAAGTTAAATGACCGCTAGTGGGAGTGGAAACTGTCATTGGGAGGAAAGCAGATTTTAGAGGGGGTAGGTGGTGGTAAATGGTTTTGAGCGAGGGGGGCGGTGCAAAGTATTGTGGAGGCCAGATGTAGGGAAGGGCCTGCCATCATAAAATCAGCTTTTGCGGAACCTCCCCCCCCCCCCCCCCTCATTGTTAACAAGAAATGGAAAAGGGGGGTGCTAAAAGGCTTCCCCGTCGTTGAGTTTGACAGGGAAGAGATATGCCTTCGAAAGTTAATCAAAAGATAATCATAATATGAAAAAAAAAAAATTCGCTTAGGGGACTTGGGATAAAAACATGTGCTCCTTTATTTATAATTAAATTTAATAGCTAAATAAAGCAATTATCATAATTAAAACACATTTTAACTCCTAGATTAAATCTTTGGCCCTTTTAAACAAGAAACCATTCTTTTCTTTTATTCAAACTAAGCAAATCAATTCTTTTATTTCTATACCTAATACTTTTTCAATAATTTGCCTTCATTTTTAGGGCAATTATTCCTATCATTTTCTTGATATGAATAATTTATTTGTTATTAATCCTAACATTTTTTTTTTATTCATATCCAAACTTATCATTTTTTAATTTTTTCTAAAAATACTACCTTATCAAAACCAAATAATGTTACAACATCAACTCCAACTGGGTCTGCTTCCTTTTGTAGGATGTAGAGAACAAGTATATCCAAGTGCCTTCTCCTCGGGATAATGGAGTCTTTGTTGTGAAAACAAATAGACTTGAAAATTTAAACAAACCGGTATATGTACAATGATGAATGTGAATGATTCGTTTGCATCTTTAGTACTAGATGTAGTGCTTCAGGTATCTTCCAATGGTTGTTAATGAAGAAAATTTTCCTTACAAGTTATGTAAGATGAAAGTATTTTTACCCTTGAATTCAACAATGCTAAAAGTTACAAACTAGAGTTTATCAAATTTTCCATGTTTTCCTCTTTCTTCCCTCCTAACATCCCATCTCAATACTAGATCTCCTTCACTGAAATCTCTTTCTCTAGCCTTCCTATCAAAAATAATTTTCATTTTGCTCTGATATTTCCTTAGTTTATATTGAATTTCATCCCGGTTTTCATTTAGTTTAATAACCTGATTGATTCTCCTAGAGAAATCATCAAGTTCTTCATTAACTTCTTGTAAAAAATTTAAAATAGGGAAAGCTAGATTTGTAGGAAAAATGGCTTCTTTACCATAAACTAGTTGAAATGGAGATTTTCCTGTAGATATTTTTGGAGATATCCTATTAGCCCAAACTGCATAGATGAGGTGACTATCCCAATTTTTCTTATTATCTTCTAAAGTCTTCTTAATTACATTGACCGGGCACTTATTTGAGGACTCTGCAAGACCATTTCCCTGTGGATAGTATGGATTAGAATGATGTAATAATATTTGATACTTTTGACATAACATTTTTACACTACTAAATGATGTTTCATTATCAGTTACTATCTGTTGAGGGCATCCAAATCTAGAGATAATGTTTTCTTCAATGAATTTGATCACTATAGTGTTTGTGGAATTTCTAACTACCCATTTGGTGAAGTAATCCATTGAAGTTAGTATCCATCTGTGTTGATTTCTTGATGATGGATGAATTTCCCCTATGAAATCCAATCCCCACTGTAAAAAGGGTGCTGAAACCAATACTGGAACCAAAGGAAGTGCTACAAGTTTTTTCTTTCCAACAAACATTTGACATGGAATACAACTTCTAACCTTTTCTCCTACTTGTGAAAACATAGTAGGCCAATAGAATCCTTCTCTTAGTATTTTATATGTTGGGGCTCTCCAGGCATAGTGTCCACCATATATACCTACATGAAACTACTCAATAATTACTTTTGTTTCACTTTCTGTGAATAAAAGTAAAAGGATATTGAGTGGATCCTTCCGATATAAGTTTTCATTTATGATACAATACTTTAAAACCTTTAACTTAAGTGTCTTACATTGATTTCTTGGAAATTGACTAGGGCACTCAAAGTTAATAAGAAAATGTACAATATCAAAATAGAAATCTGACAGCAAGAATTTTTCATCAATATGAACAGGGACTGATTGATTTGAAGATGAAGGTTCTTGTGTGTTCTTCTCTTCTAAATCCTGGGAAGGTTCTTGTGGATTCTCCCCTTCTGCATTTAGAGAAGGTTCTTGTGCATTATCCCCTTGAGATTTTGGAAAAGGTTCTTGTGTATTCTTCTCTGAAATTTCAAAAAAAGAATTTATCTCGAGAAATTTACAATTAGATTCAACTAACAATTTAGCTAAACCTTGACCTTTTACTAACTTGGTGGTTTTGATACTAAGAAAAAATTTGAGGATTTTGGTGATCCATATTCCTCTTCTCCCATCAGTGTCTAGTTGAATATGGACATTTTTTACAGCACTGTTGGGAACATAAGCAGTAATGGTTGAGTGGAGGACATAAATTATGAAGGACTTTGAATCTTGGACTAGGGAGTAATATGTTTTTTCAATAATTTCATACTTAGGTTCTGCATCTCCCATGAATTTACTGAAAAAGGCTATAGTTTTATCATCACCATCTTCATTTTTCTGTAAAATAACATCAGCTAAAGTGGTTTCAGAGGCTAAAGTTGGAGCTTAAGAGATGGTTTTAATCTGATCAAAATCATATCTAGCAAGTATGGTCCATTTAACTTCATGATTATTTTTAAACATATCAGTGATATCCTTAAATATTTCATCATAGTTAGGAATGAATCTCCTCAGGAAGTTAATATTTCCAAGAAAGGCTTGGATATCCTTCTTATTCCTTGGAAAGGAAAGTTCTTGGATTGTTGATACCCTTTTAGGGTCAATCACCACTCCTTCCTTTGAAATGATGTGACCGGGCAATTTTCCTTCTTTGATAGAAAATAAATACTTCTTAGGATTCAGTGATATCCTGAATTTTCTACACCTGTCAAAAAAATTCATCAAGTGTTTTAATTGTTTCTGATATGAGTTAGAAAAAACAGTAAGGTCATTAAGGTATATAACAACAAATTTTTTGGTCTTACCCACAAGACCTAAGTCCATATCCCTTTGAAATGTTGCTCCAACATTTTTTAATCCAAATGGCATCCTGACATACACAAATGTACCCCAAGGAGTGGTAAAAGCAGTCTTCTCTCTGTCTTCTGGACTCACCCTTATCTGGTTGTATCCAGAGAAACCATCAACCTTTAAAATTCTATTTGCACCTGAAACGTTTTGAAGAAACGGGTCCATTTTGGGTAATGGGTAGTTTTCTTTTAAGGATAACTTGTTTAAGTTTCTGAAGTCTACACAAAGTTTTATTTCCCCATTCTTTTTCCTAACATGAACTAAGTTAGCTACCCAATCTAAGTATCTTAATGGAACTATGATCTGAGCATAAAGTAACTTCTTAAGTTCTTCTTTCTCTATAGTAGGGAGTATGCATGGATTGATTCTCCATAATTTTTTCTCATAAGGTTTTACTTCAGGTTTCAATGGAATTTTATGCTCTATGAGAGATGTATCATAAGTTTTCAATTCAGCATAAGATCAAACAAAAACATCCTTATAATTTTTAAGAAGTTTTAGATGTTCAGTTTTTACTTCCCGAGGTAGAGATGCACAAATTTTAATGTTGTTAATATATTCATTTGTTCTAATGTTATACTTTTCAATATCCTCTACAGGTGAATTTGAAAGTGGAATCTTGAGAACATCATTTTGGTCAAATAAATTCTCTAGAGGGACTAGAACCTTAGGATTAAAATTGTTTGATAATTGAATGATATTATGGTTAGCCATATTTGAATTTAAATCAGAGGTTTCATTTTATTTATTAATTTCATTCATATCTAATTGATCTTCTTCAATTTGTAAAACAAATAATTCATCAATGACCTGTAGAAAATATTTAATTTTTTCATCATCTTCAAATATTTTCCAGTATTTTAGATTTTTAGGAATATATGTCCCATATTTGACATGAATTTGATATTGCACTTGCATTTGGTATGGAATTTTAAATGAACTAACAAAAAACGCTAGGGAGTCTGCGTGAATGTTCTCGTTTCTAGGGATAGGAGTAATATTAAATGAATGAAATAAATTTTCCACTGAATCCCAAACCTCATTTTTGTAAGACCTAAGCCTAGGATGCTTTGTTTGGAAAATATTCCTAACTTTTCTAACTATGAGTTCAGAATCACTGAAACCACTTAGATTTTTCACTTTAAGACTTATAGCTAGTTCTAATCCTAGAAGAAAGGCTTCATACTCTGCAATATTATTAGTAACATCAAAATCCAGCTTGTAGGATTGGGTTATGTTTTCTTTTTTTGGTGAAATTAAAACAACACTAGCTCTAGCTCCATGTTTAGAACATGATCCATCAAAGTATAGTTTCCAAATACCAGTTTGGATATTTTTTGGGGTTTCTACAACATCTTCAATTTTAAGCTGAGAATTTTGTAAATTATTTGAAGATAATTGGAAACAACCAAAATCTTCGTCAACTGCATATATGGGATGATTTATAGCTTGATCTTATTTACAAATAGTATGAATTAATCTAACCTCTTTATATAACCTAAGGTTTTCTCCTCCATATACAGGAATTGTGGCAAAAGTAATATCCATCTGAAGACTCCCTCCTAGCTTAGAACAACAAGATCTTCATAGAAGCATTCCAAACTTAGGAGGGATATTTGATGTGTGTGAACACTTAGTTTAGTTACACGTGACCAGGAAGGAGGAATTTGACATTATAGTTTTCATCCACTACAGGATAGGAAGGTTTTCCCACAGGGAGGGAGGGAGGAGCCTACTCACAGGGATGGGAATAATACATGTGGCTACTTAATGGGGGGGCCAATACACCGGTCAACAATGTCCAAAAATAATCTTTTCAAAGGTATTTGGGCTAAGGTTACCACTAAGTCTTTTATGAGTCCTAGCCATGGTAGCAGTTTAGAATCAAAGGTATATAGGTCACGGTAAGATCGAATAATTTCCAAATTTAACTGATCCATAATAACCATTGGCATAAGATTGTGTGAGGCTGCAAAATCTAACATATAGTTATACATCAATGAATCATGTGATTTCAAGGTAACACAAAAAGGTGGCACTATATCATCTATCATGTGAGAGCTTGGACCAAATACTACTGAGAGTTTTTCATCTTGAAAACTAATTACATCCCCTTCAGTATCTACACTTGAGCTTGAATCCATTTTGTGACTTGATTTTTGTATCCAGGGTTCAATTATGACATGATTTTTGGGAAGCCGTCCAGGACTTGCCCTTGGTCTTAAATCATACCTCTTGTTAAGTTCAACAATTAAGAATTCCGAGAAGGCTTGATATTTAGACACTTGTGAATTTTCTTGATCCTCTTGGGGTATTTGATTTTGAGGGATAGGGACAATAAAAATTTGAACAGATGTATTATCAAGGCTATTAATATCTTCTATGATTGAAAGAGTATTATCGTGAGGCTGTTGATCATCAATCAGCAGAGGAGGTGGTATTTGTTGATCATTACTAGGTCTTTGAAGAATTTTTAGCTTAGGAGCTTTCTTAAATTGAGCTTGAGTTTGTGTTTGAGGTCTAGCAATATTTTGTTGGACTATTCTTGGTTGTGTTTCAATTTTAAAATCCAATTTGAAAGGTTTCTAATTAATTATATAATCTCATCTATTTTTTGATCTTCGTTTTTGGATTTGGAAGAATAAGAAGCTTCCCGAGTAGATTTCATTTTTCTTTGAGCATTTTCATCTTTGTATTTAAGCTTAGCTGAAGCAAATATGTTAGCTTCAACTTCAATGGAATTTGTTTGCATGTCTTTTAAGGTATGAGAAGTTCTTTTCCTTAGCATGATCGCAAAATAATCTTCAAAGGATTTGGAAAAATAATATTTGTTGTTTCTACTAGTGGTTTACAATCAACAGGCATATTATGATAAATTTTGTTAAATATTTTAATGAAATCAAATACTGGTTCACCATAATTTCTCTTAATTTCTTCGAATTCTGTCAGGAAATAGGCATGATCCTTTTTAACACCCCATTGATTCTTAAAAATAGTTGTTAATTCTTCCCAAATTCAAATGGAGTTTTCCCTCAATTGTCTAAACCAAATTCTAACATTTCCTTCTAAATATTGCCCAAACAATCTCATATATACATTTTCATGTTCTATATTCATATTGTCAGCAAAGTCTTAAAATGCTGCTAAATGATATTCAACAGATAAAATAGTTTCTCCATTAAACCTTGGAAGATGTTTCAAGTATCTAGCAAGAAAATCATTCAATATATTTGGAAGTAGTAAAGAATCATATCTTGCTTGAACAATAGGCCTAAAAATAGCCATACCTTGTGATGAAGATAAAGAAGATTCTGAGGTGGGGGTTGTAGAAGATGATGAGGTAGATGTAGAAGATGAAGTTGTCGAAGATGGAGGGGTGAAATAAGGTGGTGGAAGAAGTAAAATTTAATATCTTCTTACAGATCTCAAAGGTGTACGAATAAAGAATTTTTGGACCTCTTCTTCTCCTTCTTTATGTTCATATAAAGGGTTTGAATATAAGGAGAAGAGATCTTCTGGTTGAGTTGAAGTAGATGGAAAAGAATAAGAGGTGGGAGAAATGAAATTAGTAGGTTTGAATTCAGGTAAGTGTAAATCCAATTCTTGTTCTGATGTAGGAGACTCATAAGGTATTGTAGGTACTTGATAGGATTATAATGAATTAACTAGAAGAGAAGATTGGAAATCAACTCCATTAGAGATCAAGTCATTCACCCTAGGTGGTAGATCTTTTGAATTTAAAGGAAGTGGTCTAGATCTAAAAGGATCAAGAACTGAGGTGGCCTCCTTTTGAGGAGGAATATAAGAAGAAGGGGTTTTAATTCTTCTTCTTGAAGAGGCTTGTCTTACCAGTCTCTCTGGATTTGACAAAGGTAAAAAAATTCTCAGAATCAAAACGAGACCTAGTATTTCTTGAAGGAGCCAGCTTTAGGTACTGTGAAGTTGCCAGGTGAAATATTTTAACCTTACTAGACCTTTATTCACCATTAAAGGAATAGGAATATCATTGTCCTAGGGAAAATGGATCAAATTTTGTATCCCTGGAAACAACGCCAGTCTGATGTTGTCCTCTAAGATAATTCTAGGTCAATTAATCATATGAGAGCATATATAATGTTTTGTTTGTTTTAAATTGGGTTTTTGGATTACCATTGTATTAAGAAATTACAAACATATGTATTTAAACTTTTGATAATGTTAAATATTAAGAAAATGGTTGTTTCCTTATTTCAAACAGTGATTTAATATTGCATATGTGAAGGAAGAAATGGTAAGAAAGTAAGATCAGTTAAATATTCAAATTTAATGTTTAATTTATCATAAGTGTGAAAGACTGTCAAACAATGTTTAACAACTTAACAAAACATGTTTAACTTTATGAATATTACATACAATTGATTGATATATAGGGACTTACAAAAATAGATATTTCAATAAGTCATTCTCTAAAATGGATTATAACTTAAGAGGATTTAAGATAAAATGAAACACAACTTTTTCTTACCTAATTATCATCATAAACATAAAATATATGCAGAAAACAAAGTGAAATGAATACCAAAAAAAATTGACAAGGGAAAAAACAAATTGAAATAAATCCAGAATCCTTTTATTATCATCAATGATCAAATCTCATATACTTCTTCTTAAAAATTCTCATCCAAGGGTGCAACCCTTAATAACTCGAATGGAGAGTTATTTATACTAGTTTCTATCACTTAGAAGTATCTAAACCGATTACAAAAATAGTAGGAAATAGTAGGAAAATAAAACTGATGAGTGATCTATCACTGTCTTTGAGGAAACAACTGATGATGTGGCCCAAAACCTTGTTGCTGCACTGGCATGCTATTAGAGACAAAAAGTTACTCGATTGTTTCACACAAGTGATCGCATCTTCCTCACTTGTAATTTCAAGATTTACCAATTTCCTGAAAACTTCATCTACTTCTGTGTAACTTTCAAAAGTAGGCTTGTTGATGAAGAGATGTTTGAGTTCATGTTTCGTCATCAAATAAAATAAAGCTTCTAGAAAAGCTTTGCCTATCTCGTGGCCTTTAATTCCTACAAATTTAGCTTTGTTAATGGCAATGGTGTAAATATTTTTGTAGTACTCCTCCAAGTTGACTAGTTTTTCATTTGGAGCTACTAGTCCAGGAAATCTCCTCTGGTTCAACAGATTAAATTTAGTGTGAAATCTTTGGACAACAATGTCCAAATTTTGACACTTAGTATCCAATTGGTTCAACAAGTTATTTTTCTGCAATACTTTCTTTATTTCCAAGATATTAGATGTTCTGTCTGAAATATTGATCTGCTCCAACTCTGCCTTGCTTTTTAGGTTCAGTATTTTAATCATGTCTCATGCCTCTGCTAGTTTCTACTTGAGTGTTTCCTTCTCTTCTTCAATGATTATCTTGCATATGTTGATTAATTCCTCCTGCTCAAAAATGATTTTTATGGATGGCCATACTTCTGTCATTTCTTGGCTTATTTCTGTCCAGATACTCTCCTTGGCTTGGGCCAAGGTATATACCATTAGAAGCTCACTTTCTAACTTATGAACCTTTAGTCCCAATCCATGAGACTTCTTCATTTCTTCTGTGTATAGGGTATCATTTTTGTTCTTCTGAGTTTCCAAGGCCTTGAATTTCTCTAGAAGCTTCTTATTCTCTTGTTTCTATATAGTTAAATATGGTACAATTATGGTTGAATCACATGTTATTTATGTAGATTCATTGTTGTTCATGAAGAGCTAGGCTTTGTACCTGCAACTTCAATTGGTACTGCTGCAACTGGGATCATAGCAAGCTGAACTGACTATTCTTTTTTGTTGAGCAATCCTTCAATATTCTCCTCTGTATTATTTATCTGAATGCTTTTCTCAATGATGAGTTTGAGCATCTCTTCTCTGTTCTATTCACTCTCCTCTATTTCATTTGTCTGATCGTATTCTGTGGAAGGAAACTTTAGTTGTTTTCGCAAAGCTGCAATATATACATTTTTCTTCTTTAAAATTTCTTCTATAACTTTAGAATCTTTTGGGTCATAACCAATCTTGACCACAGTGTATTCTAAAGACTTTAACTTATTGTCTTTAGCTAAAGAGAAGAGTTTTTCTATTTTAAGTTGTGATTGTACATTTGATAATGTTATTCTTAACTTAAAGAAATTCATATATGTATTAGTGATGGTAGAGAAGAGCATATCTCTAGATTGTCTATGCATGTCCATTTTATCTACTAGATGAATCTGATTTGCATCAAATGAGTAAATGGTCTTCTTATAATCAGATGGAGACTTAGGAAAAGGGACCTGGGATTGTAGGAAAGCCATCTTCATCCTTCCATTTTCACTATCAAAAGCAGTGAGTAACCTGTGCTATGATGTGAAATTCATTTCCAAAACTGACTATATACATTAGCCTTCAAGGCTTCATTTTTCTGTTTAATCTCCAAGAATTTGGAGAAGATTTTTTGATCATATGATGAACTCATTCCTACTGATTGGATGATATCCAAAGGTTCTTGAGAGGCTGAAGAAGATGATGGAGTATTAGGAACACTCCCTCCTTCTGATGTGGACACTTCTGGATCTCCCAAATATATAATTTTTTGTTCCTTTTGGCTCTTCTCTGTGGAAATTGTTAAGTCAGTCTTCTGATTCTTTTGTTGGATTATGAATTCTCTAACCAAATCTACAAAAGTTGATGTTTCTTCCCTAGACCTTTTCTGCTACTTTCTTTGGGAAATTGGATTCTGCAAAGTAGAAGTGGAAAGGATATGTTCCTCTACTTCTTGTAGCATACATTCTGTCCATTGATCCTGATTCATGAACTTTTCAATTTCAGGCCTTGGTTCATGATTATATGGACTAGTTTTCAATTCAAACCTTAGGTTTGAAATTATACTGAACGGGTCATAAGACCAGATGAAGCTTGGTTGGAATTTCATATTTTTAAGGATAGCATATTCCTCAATCCTTGTCGATCTGGTATTGCAAATGAAAGAACCAATCTTTGATTTAATATTGAATAGTGATTTCCTCTTCCCTAAAACAAAATGTAGATCATCCATATTAATCATCTGCCTAATATATTCCAAAGAGAATATTCTCATTGGAACATATTTGGGAAATTTATATGGTGCCAACTCACAACCATATACTTGAATCCCTGTGTAATTATGGCATAAATACGAGTCTCCAGTTTTAACTTGGTCACTCAAATGAAGAATTATTTTAATGTATTGGCCAATTTTAGGCTCATTCTCACTACTAAGAAATTGTGTAACTAGATGGATGAATGAATCAATGAAGTCTGAAAAAGAGAATTTATTAGAAATTGATCTGATCAATTCTGTCTAATAAATTATTGATTGATTAACTCCTTGTTCATCCTTCTTGTTCAATGTAATGGGCAATGAATCTCCTTGCTGAAACATAAACTTATGAATAAGTATAGAGGTGTACTTAAAAATTCCTTGGGTTTTTAAATTCTTCAATTGCTCATGCATATTATCAGCCAAAAATTGGTTGTAATTATACATGAATGCAGGTTGATGATATTTTGAAAAGATAGAAAAATAGCCAAGGATGGGTTCATCTACTGTTCTGTAATATGGATATCCTAATAAGCAAGAAAGTAGTGAGATGATATGCCTGGTAGCTTGAGGAAACATGGAGGATGGATAAGGTGGGTTTCTCTTTGGTAATTTAGCATCATCATAAAGGAAGGTATCAAAAATTTGTGCTCTATGAGGGAAAGTGAGTTTATGATACTTTTCCATAAGAGAAGCTTGATGAAAAAGGCTAAGAGAGTCATTTTGAGGGATCAATAACATGTTGTTTATGGTCTCTGGAGTGATGGATATTAGAATGTTTCCATTCTGAGCCACCACTGCTCTTTTGATGGGATCATACCTGTTTTGACACCAGGTGACTAGGTCTAGGAAGTCATGGGTTTGAGAGAATGAAAATAGAGGCATAAGGGATTCCCACAACTTGATGTCATCTTGTTGATCTAGGTACTTTTGTTTCAACCACAGTTGCAATTCATGGAATTTGAATTTGCACTTTGTGTCAACAATTTTAAAGTATGAATCAGCAAGGGGGACAAGGTCGAGATCGACCAGGGTATAAGCAAAAGGGTTTTCATCAGAGGCTCAAGTTCGGATTTTTCCCTTGGGGGCCATGCTTTCTATAGAGGGAAAATAAGAAGAAGAAGATGGCAATTTCTGGAATTAAAACTATGTAGCACAATGACAGATGGTTGTGGTTATGTCACGATTATGTCTCTGTAAAAATTGCAATTCAATAACAAACATTGAATGAAACAAAGTGGTAGAAGGTAGGCTAATGTTTTATTTCTAACACTAATTTGGATTACCGTTATGGAATGAATGTTAGAAAATGCGACTGTAGTGGTTTAATGCCAATAGTACAGGAGCTGGGGCAATGAAATGACTAGGAAATGGCTAACAGAGCGGGTCTAATGGGACATAAGGAATAATGGTAAGGGAGTGGAGTCACAACGAAAGGCACAGATGGAAGTATTTTATTTCACATCAGGAAACGGTCATGAGGAACATTCAAATGACCCTTGGTGGGAGTGGAAACCATTTTTGGGAGGAAAACAGATTTCATAGGGGATAGGCAGTGGTAAACAATTTTGAGCCAGGGGGGGTTCAATGTATTGTGGAGGTGACACGTAGGTAAGGGTCCTCCATCGGAAAAACTTCATTCCACCCCCCCCCGCCATTAACAAAAAATGGGCAAGGGGGGTGTGAAAAGGCTTCCCCGACGTTGATCTGGGCGGGGAAGAGATATCCCTTTGAAATTTAATAGGAAGATAATCATAATATGAAAAATGTTTTGTCACTTAGCTGACTTAGGATAAAAACATGCACTCCTTTATTTAAAATTAAATTTAACTGCTAAATGAAGCAATTATAATAATTAAAAAACATTTTTTGACCCTTTTTAGAGCAAAAAGAGTTCATCTAGGGATTTTTGACTGTTTTGGAGCCATTGGAGACAATATTTTTTCATTTTGAGTACTGAAAGTTATGTAGACACATATTTTTTAGCATAATGAAATAGGCCCAACATTGGAAGTTGGACCAAGATATGTAGCCCAGGAGGGGTCAAATCCTTCATCATTTGTTGTCTTATGTTTTTTTTATGTTATTGTTGTATCTATCACTTTTCTACAAAACTGAGTTTAAAATGATCATTTATGTGTTAATGAAACTTACATAATTGCATAAAAACCCTATAAATTTCACTTGAAAATTTTAATAAAAAACCTTTAGGTTTTCATATACAGATAAGGATGTGGCCACATTTGATATGTCTGGAAACTACATCCTCTGCTTTTCTCGGTTGTTTCTCTGCTACTCGCACTCGCTCCTGGAATGCACATTTATGCTAGTTGATACTGCCAATCTGCCTCGGAAAATCGAACTTCTAAAACTCAAAGTTCCCTGAGAGAAATTTTCCCTCTGCTATGTGTGAGTTTATCTTCCACCCAACTGTTGGCGAGGAAACAGGTCTCGCAGGCAAGACCCAGGTTCAGGGGTTGAGGCCAACAAAGGAATCCGCTGTAGTCTAGAACCACACCGACATTATCACCCTACTCCGGAGAGCAAAGAGTCTCACCCGAGGCATGCCACAACCACATGCAGAAGGGGAATAGATTGATAACAGTGAAAGGATCCACAATTCATGATTAACATTGAATTGATTACATAAACGTAGTTATATACGCAAGAACATTCAGAGAGTGAACATATATTAAGAAAATAAAATTTTGAATCATCACAACCATCATGAATGCATACGAATCACACAATAGGACAACAACCTGCAATTGTATTGATATCTTCAGCCAAATCCATAGTTACATAGCTTCCGCAAGGAGAGCTTACAAGTTTGATACAGACGCCTTATAGAACAGAAAGGTAAATAAGAGAAACCTAGGAACTATAGAGATATCATGCCCAGTCTCCTTCAGTCACTCTACATTCCTTCTCCTGTCGCCTCCTTTTCTCTTTCGGTCGGGTGACTGCTATTTATTCACCCAGTATCACAACTGTCAATTCCTCTTCGCGTTCTTCTTCAGCTGTTTCCGGCTTCTCTCTTGTTGTCTGTGTGTTCTGCTCTCTATCTTCTGCTGTATATTCTCTTCCTCTGTACTCATGCATCTGCTTTCTTTAGCTATCTCTTGCTTCTTCGCCACCTTGATAGCTCCGTGACTTACTGTAGTTGCGACTGCCATGTGTCGTTCCACAACCTCCAAAAAGCCATTCTTTATTCTTTATTCAAAATATTCAAAACAAGTTTTCAAAACAAGGGCCCCAACAGGCCCCGACCACAGTTTCTTGACTCGTCCCTGAGTCAATCAGAAATCACAGTCTCTATCTCCATCGCCCCGTTGGACCCCGTGCCCTGTTCTCACTGTGCGCCTTCAGCCTGTTGTTCTTGTTCCTGTCCTCACTGTGTGCCTTCAGCTTGTTGTTCAAACAAGGGCCCCAACTACGTGACTCTGCAGAATGTTGTAGCTTTAAGCTCAGTGAAGGCCGACACAGATTGCTGCCACCCTTGCAACAGTGAATCTATTTCTTTGGCAATATTGGTGACAACAGCCTCTTCTATGTTCATCGGTACAACCCCGAACATCGTGCTAATCTGGGTTTCGGCCTCAGCGGCTAGCTGTTGCCTTGACCTGGCGCTGAATTGAAGGGGCGGGCGGAGCTCACGAATTACCCATTTGGCCATTGCTAAGCTGGCCTCTGGTTGCTAGATCTGCACTTTGAGCTCATCTTCCTGGGCATATAACTGTTCCAACCGTGTGGGGTCTGCGGTCTCTTGGATTTCCCTCGAAATCTGCTATAGCTATGCTGAAATTGGCTGCGTTTTGACTGTAAGGGCTAGTGAGAACTCCTGAAGACCCTTCAGGAGGTTGTAAGCCTCGCGCGCCATAGAGTTAAGAGTTTCCTACATTTGAGTGGCCTGGCCCTGCTTTGCTGCAACCTGGGCTGAATAGACAACCTTTGGATCGGGCAGCGTTGGCCGTGCGACTAACGCTGCTTGAAGCTCCTAGTTTTCCCTGTGGAGGCCGTTATAGGTGATCCAGAGGTGGAAAGTATGTGCTAAGACACTCGTCTCCATGACATCAGAAGGCAGCTGAGTATAATGAGCCCCTACATTCGGCCATAGCTCTGAAAACACCTGGGTGACGTTATTTATCTGACTTTCCAGCTGCTCCTGTGCCGTTATGAGTTGGTCGCGCTGTTCAGTAAGCGCTGCAATCTGTTACTGTTGCTCATCGCACCTCTGCTATAGCTCCGAATGAAGCCTTTTGGCTTGTTGTGCTGCCCTCTGGATAAATAATTATAGCTGAGCTATACCCTAGGTTTTTAAATTGGCGATCCCCGAAGTGCCCTAGTCTGGCCTCCTTTCTTGTAAGGGTTTCCCACTGGTAACTGATCGATTAGAATGCTTTGGAGGGGATGGCGGCGTGGTCTATGGGGGCACTGAGCCGGCCATATTCAAATCCAGTCATTCCTGATGATCTGTATGGCTAGTTTGTGGAAGGATAGTAGGCTCAGGCTGAGCCTCAGCTGAGTCGGCAACAATGTGTGCCCTCTGGGTAAATATATTAGTCAGAGAAACTTGGGGTTCTCCCGCGGGGTCGACCGACGGGACTACTACTGCAGTACTGGAGTCAACCTCGGCCCCGTGGTCCCCACCAAGGATTTCCTAGATGATTGGGTCGGACACGGTAGCAGATGAATTGGATGGGGCGGATGAAGTGATAGGTGGATGAACGGTGGATGGAACAATGGATGGAGTGGTGGAGGGAGGTGGAAGGCGAATATTGATAAAATCTGAGGGGTCAATGAGGGGTTCTTCCTGTATCAGTACCCCTATGCTCGGTGGCAGTGGTGGATCATCAACAATGAGGTCCACCACCGGATTTTCTTCGGTGGTGCGGGCCCACTTGGCTTGAGGGGCTTCTAATGGATCTGTAGCCTTGCTCTTCTCTCCCATCAGGGTTATAATTGGGCTTGCCAAAGTAAATAGAATAGTAGGTATGGGGGAGGTGAGAGGAGTTGTACGGGGGTGCGAGGTAGAGGGAGAAAGAGGGAACTCGAAAAATAAAGGGAAAGGAGCAGCACCGCTTGATAACCTGGGCCGCCGCATTAAAATTGCGTACCTGAGTGTTCAAGTGGCGGAAAATGGGGACGAGCGGCTCATGGAGTTCCTGTGGTGTCACCTCCGCATCAGCTTCAGTAGGATCTTGCTGCGGTAACATTCGCTCAAAGTTGTACTGGGTACCTCGTCCCGGATTTCCATCGCAACCCCCGGCCACGAACAGACCTCGTTGTGGAAGGCGGTATCTTCAAGCTGGAACTTCAACGGCTTCATGCGGAAGGTGTCCTCTAGCACGCAAGTAGGTCGGAGGTAAGTATTCCTGTGATTGACCCCGAACCACACTTGCTCGCTGTACTCATCTAATAGGTTCCTGGGTACCCTTTGCTGGATGGCCACCACATCTGTCATGAGACCGTACCAAGACCAAAATGCCTCGGAATTCACTTGTTTGGTGCTAGGATCAGCTGACACTTTCCACGGAACGAACTTCATTGCTAGAGGCTGGCCCTTTGGAATTTCCACTGGGAACCGGACAAGGGGAATGTGCCATTTCCACATGGAAAAGGCAACGATAAAATATCTGTAAATGAAGCTTGTAGCGCACTTGTAGTTTTCCTCGCACGCATCAAACAGTTCCTTCAATAGGAAGGAGCACCAGTTCAGCTTGGCACCCTGAAAAAAGTGATCTACAATGGAGATAGTGTCTAGAGTGCATTCGCCCTTTGTGTAGTGCCTCATTGTCTTGCTGGCAATGAGGTAGCATGCAAATTTGATCTCAGGATTATTGATAAGCTCCATCTTGGCTCCCTTCCCGCCCCGCTAGGTGCCATATTTGACATACAAGTCTGCGTCTCCCGACTTCCGAGCTCGCTTGGAGGTGGTCTGACATGCAGTCGAGACATCTACACCATTCTGTGAAAGCCTGATAAGACGATGGATATCTTCAACATGAGTGGGAATTTCCTTGTTCAGCCACAAGGACCCATTCTGAATGCGACTGAGGAGGAACCGAGTGCACTTCATGGCCGGTCCTGAGGTCTCGAAGACCGAAATATTTCTTTAGTTCAGCAGAGAAGATTTCTGAAGGCCTCAGAATTCTGGTAAAATTCTATTTTTTGAGTGCCCGACTATTGAGTAGTAATGTTCCATATACACCTACCAGTTGAGTGTCGGGAATTCGGAAGAGTCAGAAAGGTTAGCATCTATTAGGGTCGCATTGTCATATTTCCCTACAAGGGACTCGGTCTTATGAATTCCGCTATCGAGCTCTGGTTCTAAGACAGCTGGAATGGCTTTCGGCATTTTTTCTTGGCGCTGATAGACCTGCAGAATTCGTCTCGGTGGCCTCTCTTAGTGCTGTGCGTCTGGATACTTCTGTTGCAATTGCTAATTCTAACTGTTTCGACATTCTCATGCTTTTGGTTTTCATGCAATTTATGTAATTACCTGGCACGAGTGGAGTTGATTAGACCCCCTAATGAGTTAATTCCTGCTGGCATTCTTCTCTGCGATAATCGTGTGATCAATCGCATGCCAATGTGTATTCTGACAGTTGCTGACGGTGGCACGGGAAATGGGCAGACGCGACGGCTAAGGTTACTACGGATGATGGCAAAATTATTATGGCGAGGTTACTTCCAATTATGGTAATTTATGGTGCAAATCTATATGATCCTACGGACTGACACAAGTACTGACTGAAATGACCTGGACTGACCTTGACACGTTTATGAATCCTACGGGGATGACACGTCGGACACGCCCCTACTCGACCATAGTCGGTTGTGGTGCGGTCCCGCAACAAAGTGGTTATTGACAAGCTATGCATGAACAAAAAATACTACCTATGCTCATCCCAGTTGCGGGAGAGTTATTCAACTACACTACTCTACGGGTGCTCTCGGTTGCGAGAGTTATTGATGAAGAGTGAAATAAACCTACTCCTGGTAGGGTTTCAGGCGTGCGCCATTCACCCATCCTGGTAAAACAGTACCGTCTAGCTGAGCCAACCGAATGGCTCCGGACTCTCTAATATCGATGACGAAGTAAGGTCCCAACCAGTGCATTTGTAGCTTTCCTGGGAACTTCTGAAACTTGATATCGTATAAGAGGACCTTGCCGCCAACCTGGAATGTTTTTTTCTTGATGTGGCAGTCATGCCACGCTTTCTTCCTGTCCTTTTGAACCTTCTGGTGAAATTCGGCCAGGAACTAGGCCTCGTCCAGTTCCTGTAATTCATGTAGGCGCTCCTGGAGCGATGCTTCTTCCGAGAACTTGAGAGACGTGGCAAGTAAAATACCTGGGACAGTGAACTCAGCGGGAATCATAGCTTCCCGGCCATACACCAACTGGAACGGTGTCTGATTGGCTGCCGGACGACCGCAGTCCGCAGGGCCCGGAAAACACTGGTAGCCACTCATCTCACTATCCCGCCGGCATCACATCTTTGTTAACCCCTTTTTCAAGAATTTTTATTAAATGCTTCAATAGCACCACGTCATTTGTGGTGGTACCAAGCCGCTGATAAGAATTCAAATGTGTCCAATACACTCAGAGTTCAATGAAGCATACTGATATTTGCTTAAACTTCTGCAGCCAACCTGACACATGTTCAAAGATGAACCGCGTGCTGTCAGTGTCCGCCGTGCGCCTCGCATCGCCGTCGCTCACCACTGTGAGGTAGTCGGTTGTAGAAGGACAGAAGGGCCTTGGAGGCCTGCGACCGGGCGGTGGGTTCTATGAAGTCGACACCACTTCT
The DNA here is from genome assembly GCA_034641835.2 of Pinus albicaulis. Lineage (NCBI taxonomy): Eukaryota > Viridiplantae > Streptophyta > Pinopsida > Pinales > Pinaceae > Pinus > Pinus albicaulis. The sequence goes on along the minus strand of CM076578.1, from coordinate 137,835,744 downwards.
CGAACAGCCGCAACACATGCATCGGGTGGGGTTGGGTCGTCCATGAGAGGGCCTCTGCTCGCCGACGACATCGCATCTCTTAAAACGCCCACAATCTACGGGACCTGGCCACCATAGTCCGGGGCCTCGACACGTTCTCAAGGGTTTTTCCCCCACATGCCCTCCAACACCGCATTCTAATAAACATTGCTTCGCTGGCTGGCACGCAACTGCGCGGAACCTCATCGAGGCCCAGTTTGTATAGCTGCCCTGCAATTAGTTGGTATTCGGCGGCGCGAATGACCAAGTGTCATTTCTAGAGCCGTGTCCGAGGGCACCGGCCGTGGTCGACAGATAAGGCCAAGTAATCCGGCATAGCTTCAACTCGGTGAGGCTGTGATCTGCACCACCCACACGAGAGCCGTCAGCCCCCCTCGTCTCCAACCCGGACAGTGATCGGGGCCCGACGTTTGAATCCTCCCCAAGCTTGAAAAACACTCGAAATACCTCGAAGAGTAGAAGCGCGAAAGATCCGTCCTTCAAGATATTCAAGCGGACTGTGCAATTAATGCAGGAGATAAAGGATCCTGAATTTCCTCAGAAGGTAGGTGAGCTTCGGAGCGAGTATACTATCGCCAGGCCTCTCTGGTAGTGGCATACAATTCTTCGTACGTATAATTTTCGCCTCGGTGTTGCATCGGTGGGGCCGAACCGTTTCTCCGAGTTGCGCTGAAGACAACCCCAAGTGCAATACCGGGAAGCATCGATATGCAATATGCACATGGAATCGCTTATCCCAGTCTGGGAGAACAAGAATATTCGGTCGTCGCTGCCTTTTCCTTCAAGAGGTCAAGGGTCATCCGGGCCACTCCTCTCGTCCACCTGAATACTTCTCGACTTTTCGCAGCCTTTTCCGATGGCGTGATTCTCATGTACTTTGATAAACCAATTGTATATCCGTGTGCTCTGGCGCAAAGCGTTCGAATCAAGCCACCATTTCGAGGGCTTCGATGTGGATGATCACGGCAACCTTGGCGAGATCGACACAGACCCCTTTCTTGCACACCATGTGTCCTAACAATGTGATGAAAAACAACTGTAAAAATGCATTTTTTCAAGTTCAAGGAAATCTGCAACTGGCGACACTGATCGAACATGATACGCAACAGGGTGGCGTGCTTCTTCAGCAAACTGTAGACGATCCAATCGTCCATGTAGACTTCTAGGAACTTGTGGATATACTCCCGGAAAGCAGCGATGATAATCCGGGAAAACACGGCCGGGGCATTCTTCAAGCCAAACGGCATCATGTGGTATGCGAACGATCCCCACTCAGTGGTGAATGTCATCTTCTGCTTGTCTTCTTCCGCAATGCGCACCTGATGATAACCCGAAAAACCATCAGTGAAGGTGTAAGTTTCATTTCCCGCAACATGATCCAATACTTCGTCGCTGAAAGGAGTGGGAAACGGATCATGGATGCAGGCATTGTTCAGACTTCGATAGTCAACACAGACGAGTATCTCCGCCTTGTCCTTCTTATTCTGAATGACGATAGGACTCACCCACTCTGCTTCTTCCACCTCAAATATGAGACCTACGGCCAACATCTTGTCAATCTCCATCTTGACCTTTTCTTTGATCCGTGGGTTCAACCGATAGGGTCGATGCTTTACAAGCCTGGCATCCGGTTTCAGCACAATACGCATTTCTTCGAGGTCACCTTTGATACCCTTCAAATCTGCAACCAACGAAGGGAATAAGTCTTTGTATTCCTGGAGGAGGCTGAAAATTTCCTTTGTCGTCTCCTCGTCCCAGTAATCCCCAACTGTAGCCAATTTAGATTTTTCCTCCGTAACGATGTTCAACTTCTTTTTCTTCAACAGCTGTAAATGGACGCCTTCGGTGGTCGATTCTTCGTTGATGTTCCGCTCGCCTTCCTTCTCTTCGAAATATAGGTGCCTGAGGTCCTCCAGACTGTCATCATCTAGATCGCTGTCAATCCGTTGGCAAGCCAACTCGCGCCTGGCCTCAGGACGTGATGCAAAGGTGCTCTCATCGGTCTCTGGGTCACAGAGGAACAGTACCCCCTTGATAGCTTGTAATTCTTGGGACACCAGCTCTGTTTCTCCACCAGGAGCTGGTTCCTCGTTTCCGTTCTTCTTCTAAGTACCAGGCCTGGGGGATGGTGTCTAAGGAGTGGATGAACCGACGTACCCACAGCTCTTGCGGGTATCCTAGACTCTGCCACTGCTCCTCACAGGTCTTCAGGTGATCCCACGGATTGGAAGTCCCTTGGTACCTGTGCCCACTTCGAGGGCCTTCGTCATCTTTAAACCACGCCCTCAAAGCCTCCACCGTGACAGGGTGTTGCAGTGGTTCCTCCACCACCTAGCTGATGTGGACTATAGTGCGATGTCCAAAAGTGGTATCCTGCTTCCTTCTAGTACCATGTCCTCCACCTTTGAAATAAAGGTATTGACATCCTGCATGTTTGACAAGGTGGGGTATTCTCTGAACTCAGCGCCAATCCAACGGACTTGGGCAATGGCGGCACATCTCCATGTACTGGTATCGTACCCACCCTGCTGCCAGTCTTCCCAGGTGAGTTCTGATCCTAGCTCCGAGCTCTGAAAACTACACCAGCTGAGGGAGCCGATTGTGGTCGGGTTGATATAGTCCTCTCGCTTCCCTATAGTCATCTGATAAAGGTGGTCCATCATCTGAGCATCCTCCCGGTTAACCACAGTTTCGGTATATCGCAGACCTTGATACAGGTCGAGGGGCTGGGTGACCTGAACCTCACCATCTTCGAAGATCATCAACTCCTTTTTGAGGTCAATGATGGCATAATTCTAAAAATCCCAATCGATGCCTAGCAGAGCAGGGTAAGGATATTTGTCTCCCATAATATCAATAACCTCAAAATCAGTGTAAGTCTTTACCCCCGCAATGTTGACCTCGACACCTTCGAGTCGGCCGATCGGCACAATGCATTACTGGTTCACCATTCTGAGTTGGATTGGTGAGTAGGTTAGCTGTGGCCTTCCAAGAGCCTCCCACGTCTTCCATGGCAAGATGTTGACGTCAGACCCTAAATCAAGCATGGTATCGCTGATTTGGAATCCCGCAACCTGCGTGTTAAGCCGGAACTCTTTTCCCGTTCGTCGCTTGTTCCGCTTGACTCACTGCACATACTGGGGTGCTATGTCCATCGGTTCTCTCAGCCCCGTATTCCCTTGCAGTGCGTCCTCCAGTGTACGCTTGAGCTGGTCTCGCATCGAAGCATTATCAACAATCTTGAGGAACAGCTGAAGCCATTCCTCAATCAAGGTCCCCGTAGCGTTCTGTTCTCCGAAGCCAGTCTTTGGGGGTACCTTGAGGCCCCTGGCTCCCCCCAGCTGAGCAAAAGCCTCCACTTCCTCCTGGAAGTACCTCTTCTGCGTGTCTGGCCAGATCATTTGTTTTGGGGAGGCGGGCCGAATAGCCCAGACCGGGTCCTTTCCATGAGTGTCCTCTCTCGTCTTCTTGCTTCCACGCGTGACGATCGCTACATTCTGCATGGCCGGAGTCACGGTTCCTCACGGCTCGGAGTTTACCAAATTCGTGCCCCTCTGCCATGCCCGTTCCTCCCACTTCTTAATGAGTTCTGGGCAGTCCTCTGTTGCATGGGAATTCACGCGGCACTGGGAACACCAAGGATGTCAGGGAAGGGGACATTCTCAAGCCATGTGACCCTCCTGGTCACAGTTGTAGCATTTCACCAGACCTCGTCCCCCCGTGCGGCCTCCACGCATCCCGCCTCCTCTTCCCCGGGAAGCCTCATTCACCCTATAGGAGGGCCAGTCCAACTGATCCGTGAGTGCGTCAAGAGCCCTGCACTGCTCAGTGTTGTGAGTCGTGGAAGAAAAAAACTCACAGTACACATTTTTTGGGACGTTGGAGTACTTCTGTAGTATCGGGCACATCCGAGGTGGATGCCCCATCATCCGAAAAATCTCACAATACTCCGTGGCGGTTGGGTTTGGTTGAGATGGGAACCCCGCATAAGGCTTTTGTGGCTGGTATACCCCCTGTGGATTCATCCCCGTGCCACCCCCCGCGGGTGGACCCCCCTGGATTGCCGCAACAGAGGGTCCCACACCCGTGGCCCGCAGCCGAGGACACTCGGTTGCGACGTGGCCTTCAACCAGGCAGTGAGTGCACCAAACGTTCGGCCTAGATCATCTTATAGGATGGATCTCCTTGAGCTTTTTAGTCAGACTAGCAATTTGATGCTGTAGTCCCACCAAGGAAGGATCCCGCGGGGCCAGCCCTCCCTGATATTCCTGAGGGTAGCCCGCCATGGCCTTTATCTTCATGGCATGTTCCAAAGCATCCTGCAAGTTGTCAATATTCTGTTGGGTGAGGGGGGTTCATGTCAAGGGAAGCAGAGCCTTGATGAATTAGTTCCTCTGATGGTTTGGATTGATCGGGTAGCTGAGTTTCCTGATCGCATCCTTGAATCGACGCATCAGATCCCATGCAGTCTCTCCTTCTTTCTGCTTAATCTCCTAGAGCTTAGACAAACCTTGCTAGTCTGTCTGGGGAAGTCTAAATTCCTGGAAAAAATCCCACTTAACGTCCACAATTACTGGATTAGGATGGGCCTCGGACCACTTGATAAACCACCGCAGAACCCTCTCTCTGAGCATGGTTTGGAACTCTATTAGATTCCTTGCGTCTGGCATCTGCCGAGCCCTCCATATGGCTTCACAGAGATACTAGTGTTTCTCTACATCATCGTTGCCCCGACCAGAGAATTATGGATACTGGGTGAATGACCCAGCTATATTTACCTACGAAGGGGTAACCAGGATAAACCTTCTCGGTCCTGGTTGCATGACTGTACCACTGGGAAATGCAATACTACTAGTGATGCTACTATTAACGTATGTATGTCGCTGTCGACAATGAACTGTTGTGCAATTGACTCAATGCTTATAAACTAACAAAAATATTACTTAAAGGTTGATAGAGTACCAAGGGAAGGTAGGGATCCTTGCCGTGCAAATTTTTGGAAGTAGGGCTGCCTGGAGAGATGAATGTCGTCCGCTCTTGAAACAACCGCTGCATCATGACGTACCATTCGCCATCGGAACATTCTTCGGGCTGCACACATGCATCATCTTCGTCAGTCGTCGTCTCCCTTTCTCTCCCTTTCTCTCTTAGTTGGGCTCCCATGCACCCACCGTACTCCCGCAGTGGTCCCCTCCCTTTCCAGGGTATCCGCCTGAATTTCCATAATTCCTATCCTCTAAGACGCCTCCTCTTGATTCTTCCTGTCGTTTTCCCATTAACTTAACTCCCGCATCACCCTTTCTCGCCACTTGTCGGAGTTCTGTGCTCGCTGATGTGCACGTCACTCCCTCAATCTCCTCGCAGCCTTAGCATCCATCCCCCACTTTTCGATTCACACTTCACATAGCATCTATCCCTTCAGCCCTTCCCCCAGCACTGGAGGTTTACGCTTCCATGCTCGACTTTTGGAATTCCATCAGCCCTTCGTCCACCATCAGGGCCTTAATCCACAGCGGAATCTCCTTAAGCAGCTTCCCTCTTAACTCGGAATGGAAGATGGCTTCAGCCTTCGAGAAGGATTGGTAGCACTCTGCAGCAAACTGTTTGGTCAATTTAGTGTGTCCTAAATTGCTACATTAATTTATCAATCCGGGATTCGTAAGCTGATGAAGTGTGGCACACTATATGTGCAAGATAACCTATTTCTTACCTTTTTGTCGTTTTTTGTTTTCTAATGTGAGATGGAAATTCTAAAATAAAAACAAGTATGGTTTATGATTGTTCAAGGCAATGATATCCTTTATAATGATTTACCAACTTTAAACTTCAAAAGGAATTTGAAACATACAATGACAAAACTTGAAAGGAAATGAAAATGGGCTGCTAGCCTAATAAATCAAACAGTGAACTATGAAAACCAAACTATCCTTGCTGCTATCTAAACACAAAAGAAACTATGCTTAAATAAATCCAAGAATTGCAACAAAGTAAATCTAAATCAAATTACATCAACTTATATTCTGATCCCTCACCATTAGTCCAGCTATGGCTTTCGGAGGTAACCATAAACAACTTGAGCAATCTGATATCTAATTTGCAGAAAAAGAAACTAATATCAAACTACACACTCATACTTCAATCTCTCACCATCAGTCCAGCTGTGGCTTTCGGAGGTAACCGAAAATGACATGAGCAATTTAATATATCTAACTTGCAGAAAGTAAACTAATATCAAACTACACACTCATACTTCAATCCCTCACCATCAGTCCAGCTGTGGCTTTCGGAGGTAACTAAAAATGACATGAGCAATTTAATATATCTAAATCTAACTACTGAAGCAAATGTGCAAGACTGAAATAAACAAAGCAGTACTAGAATTAAACAAAAACTAAGAAAAATAAATTAGCAACAGAACAATATTGATTCCATGTCATTAGTCAAAAGATATGTAAATGCCCGGGCTTCCTATTTGTAATCTGAAACAAGAACACTGATCAGTTAACAATAACATAAAACATGAAATATTATGGACAGAAGTAAAATGTAAAGCATGAAAGATTATGAACAGAGATGAAGCATAAATATCATGAAAGATGCAATGTATAAACACGTGAATGACTTATGGCACAATGAACTTAAAGAAATAAAACAAGAAACTATACAATAATGCACAAAACCTCAGCGTGTGCAGGGGCCCTCTGCACCAGCCTCGGGCAACAACCTTCAAATACGAATTACGCTTGGAAACAGAGTCTTCTTATATATTAAAATGCAGTCATAACAGAGAAATGATATTACAGCACAGTGGCAACGCAATTACATTACAGAGCTATCTGGAGGCTAACTATTATGCGTATGAAAACGCGTTATTTATAACAAAGGTGATATAACTAATTCCCTAAAGTTTGTGCTGATAGAGACACGTGAACCATCACGTCCAGGGATCCAGCATCATGGCCACGGTGAGGAGTAAATCTATGAAGAGTGGATGTTGGATTTGGCTTATGGAGCCATGTACAGGTGTTGATGTGTCTCCCGTAAATTAGAAACGGTCATAAAAATCTTCACGTGACAAGAAATAGAGTCCTGTCACCGTGGGACTCTACGGTTGACTTCCACTTGGCCACCTTTGACCACAGCCTCCTTAGGTGAATTTTCCTGAGCCAATAGGACACGATCCATGTCCACATCATTTCTGACTTGCCCGTGTGGCTCGAATTGCCTGAAGACACCTGCAACATAGACTTTCACAAAATGGCTGCGGAAAGTTGCAGCAGCTGCGGAAAGTGGTAAGATTCCGCAGCTAAATGAGCAAAAATCTAAATCAAACAGCAGACACAAAACATAGTTAAAAACCATTTTATATGCTCTTTTGCAATTAATATGCAATGATATTGACAACTTAGAAGGTTCAGGTGAATGAAAAAGGTCTAGAAAGGTGTACAGGAAAGATGCAGATTTGAGACTCAACATACCCCCACTGTGAAGGTGTTGCATGTCCTCATGCAACCAAAATTTTGATAATTCTTCGTCAATTCATATTCCTTGACACTTCAGCCAATACATCCAGTCCTCTCCTCCTCTTCCTTGGTGCTACTAACATCCTGGGCTTTTTCATCAAGCATCTGAATTTGATATTAATCAGTGCTCTGCTTAACTTCTGGCATTTCCTCTTCAATTTCATGTTCTTCTTCTGCCATAGTCCCAGATGTAGCATGGTATTATCATGAATGATTTTGTCCAATTTAATTTGTTCCTTCAATGTCTCATTTTCATTTTTAATGTGTCTATTTAAAATCTCTAGCTCAAATACTTCTTGTTTCAGTGATTGGACTAGATCGTCTTGTGCTGTGTGAGGCTGAGTGGACGAAGTACTGGGACCCGTAGCTACTCTTTCTAAAGATTCTATATAATCATATACTTCTTGTTGCTTTGGGTCTATCTCAGGTGTCATTTTTATTGGGCTGTCCCCAAAATGCCGTGGAGGAGAGTTGTCTTCAAAATCTGGCTGAGAAGGACTCACATTAACATCTGGCTGAGAATGGGATGGACTATGTTCAATGTCTGACTGAGAATGAAATGAACTAGGTTCACTGTCTGACTGAGAGTGAGATGGACTATGGCCAGCTGGGGATTGTTTAGATGTTTCTTCTCCCAAATCAATAAAATGGGGTCCTTTCGTTTGTGTTTTCTTCAACTTCTCCTTAAGCCTGGAACTTCTTCTCACACGCTGTGGACCACTGTCTTTTTGCTTTTGTTTTCCTTTGTCTTTCTTCTTGGCCATAGATGACTGTTCTTGAAGGTGAACTAGTCTTTCAGATAACACTTGATGATCTTCTTCAGAAGAAGGGGTTTGATGCATAGCCGCAATACTTTTTCTCTCTTTTGATGTTTTTTTTTTTTTACCCTTGGTTTCTTTCTTCTTCCTTTTTGACAGTCTCTCTTCCCTACTAGTTATTTCAATTGTAGTAGTAGGAGTACTTTGAGTTTCATCATTTTTTCTTTTTTCTCCTACTCCTTCTTGATGTGCTACCTTCAGGAATTTCTTGAGGTTCCAAAAAGAAATTTCTAATCAAAAATTGTTCCCATGTGTCCTTCTTCTCCTTTAACTGTTTTTCAATCAAAATTTTCACAAGACCATGGTGATATAGATGTGGTTCTACATCCCCTAAATGCTTCTAAACAGTCACAGACATCTTCTTCAAAATATTTAATAAAAATTATGGCAAATTAAGGGTCTGGTTATCTAGAAAATTCATCAGCAATCGGGTATGGTACATATACATTGACCCAAAACGGCCCTCACAGGTGATAAATTTTTGAACAACTAGCAGCAAAGTAGCCCATTCCTCTTTCAAAGCATGAACAGGAAATCCTCTTTTAAAAATAGTTATGTCCATACCTGGGTTATGTAGAATCACTCTCCAGGCTTCATCACTAATGCTTTTGTTCTTAAACCAACGTTCACCCTCTTGAAGAAGTTCTGTGGCAGATGCTATAGATGCCTCATTCACCATAAACTAAAGGTCTCCAATCTCTACCTCCAGGCCATTGAAAGACCTTGCAAAAGCTTTTGTCACCTCTTTATGGTAGCCTCTAAACTTTTGGATAAATCGCAGCCACTTTTCTTTCTTCAATATATCCCTGACTTGCGGGTATCCTTCCATGAATTTAGGTCCCTCAGGTTCTGCTCTCAACAATTTACCCATCCTTCTTTCTGCTCTTTAAAAACTTGCCTGCATGAGGAGGGTTCAATGGAAGTAGGACGGCTGAGTGAACGGAAATGAGCACAATGACTATAGGTAGATATCAGAGAGTGGGTATACAGACTGTAGCGTAACAGAGAATGAAATGGGGTGAAGCGGAACAGAGAATGGTTATGTGAGCACGACGGAAATGCGGCTGTGAGATTAATAGAACAATAGGAGGAGTATAACACATCCGACAGTGTTTTTAAAATTTTGTGACTGCAGAATAAATGTAAACATGTTTATACAACGGCTACGGATTTTATGCGGCTGAAAGAAGCCGTAGTCAAATCAACTATGTTTCATTGTCACAGGTGGAATATCGGAGTATGAGTGAAGATCGGAGGTTTAATTATGGGACCGTTTGAGAATGAATGCAAGGATTGTGGGAGGATTGTACAGAGATCATGGAGTGGTTACGGAGTTTGTCAATACAATCATTGCACATAATGGAGCTTATGGTTTATAACTATATAAAAATGTGTTTTAAATGCCATTTGAAATAAATTTTTACTCATACCTTGGAATTATTTCCATTTTTCCTTGGTCTTCAATTAGTTGCTCCTCATTGATATCTTGAATGTCCCATGTATTCATAATTGGTCCTCATACCTGCATTTGATTTCATGATTATGGAAATAACATCTGGCTGTACATTCTTTTGAAAAACAGAGTGGTAGCTGCGGAATCTACTTCTGGCTGCGGAAACTGGTGTCAGCTGCGGAAACAGATGTCAGCTGCGGAAACTGACACAGCTATTATTTGGGTGAATGGAAATGAACGGATGACAATTGACTAAATGGAAATGGTCATGAAAGAGAATTTTATTGGTGAAATGGAATGAAATAGAAAAAAAATGAAGTGAAATGGAATGAAGTGGAGTGAAATGAAGTGGAATGGAATGGAGTGGGTGGTCACAAAACTTGTGAAATGAAAGAGAGATTTTTTTTTGGAAAATATAGGGTGTCAGGTGTTCCTGATTTTCACCCTACATTTTCTATATAAGACTGCCAATCAGTGATTGGTTTTCAGGCTTATACAATTTTTTATTTTTATTTTATTTTTTTTTTTAACTGAAAAGAACAAAAGCTAGGCTGGTGGAGAAGAAAAATTCTTCTGTACCAACCTGATTGCAGAATTTTCTTGAAACATTTTGACAAATTCCTCTTTTGAGAGTGGCTTATGATAAACTTTCAATCTGTGGCCATTCACAATAAGAGGAGTTTGAAACTCATCAATGGTCTTGATTTTTACCGCTCCATTGCTAAAGATCTTGTCAATCTCATATGGCCCAAGCCAATGAGTCTGAAATTTTCCTTGAAAATCTTTAAACTTGGAATCAAATAAAAATGCCCAATCTCCTTCTTGAAACTTCTTCTCTTTGATGTACTTTTCATGCCATTTAGCTCTTTGATATTGAACTAGATCAGTTCTTAGAATTGCCTCTTGTCTGATCTCATCTAGCTCGTTCAACTGCTCCATTCTATGCTTTTGGGCTTCTGATAAGTCCATCCCCAACTGAACTGCGATCTTGAAAGTCTTGACTTGAAACTCAATGGGGAGCAAGACTTCTTTCCCATAAACAAGTTCATAGGGAGAATGTCCTGTTGTATTTCTCCATGTAGTTCTATAGGCCCACAAGGCTTCAGGAAGCCTTTCTGCCCAATCTCTTCTATGTAGATGAACAGTTTTGGTGATGATACTTTCGAGAACTTTGTTGGTAGACTCCACTTGACCATTTTCTTGCGGATGGTAAGGAGTAGATCTTCTGTGCTTGATTTTGTATTCTTCCATCAACTTCTCCACCAAGTTGGATGTGAATTGGCTTCCCTGATCTGTCACAATTTCTCTTGAAACACCAAAGCGAGTAAAAATATCCTCATAAAGAAAATGAACAACTGAATTTTCAGTAGCAGATACTAATGCTTTGGCTTCTACCCATTTAGTAACATAATCGGTACAAACCAATATATACTTCTTTTGCTTAGATGGTGGATTAATAGGTCCAATGAAATCTAAAGCCCATTTTTCAAAGGGTTCAATGAGTACCTGTGGTTGCAATGGCATTTCATTTGAAAGGGTAGGTTTCCCTACTCTTTGGCAGCTGTCACACATTTTGACATATTGTTTTGCATCTTTGAAGAGGGAAGGCCAATAATATCCTAAAGGGAGGATTTTATAGGCCGTCCTTTTGTCTGCAAAGTGTCCGCCGCATGGTTCATCATGACATGCCTTAAGAATATCAGGCATTTCATCTTCCCTGACACATCTTCTGATCACAAGATCTAGCCCTATTTTAAACAATTCGTTAGAAATCCATGAATATTTTGAACTCTCCTGAATAATTTTTCGTTTTTCACTTGGAAATAAATGTGAAGGCAGTTTCCCTATAACCAAATAGTTAGCAATATCTGCATACCAAGGAGTCTTAATAGTTACTGCAAACAAGTATTCATCAGGAAACTTATCCTCTACAGGAGAATCTTCTTTAGTATTGTGAATCCTAGACAAGAAATCAGCTACTGTATTTTGTTTCCCTGGTCTATCCAACACAGTAATATTGAATTCTTGTAAAAGTAAGAGCCATCTTGTCACTCTTCCATTAGTAACAGGTTTGTTCATTAAATATCTAATTGCAGAATGGTCAGTATGAATAAAAGTTTCATAGCCTGTTATGTAATGTCTAAACTTATTAATTGCATGAACAACAGCTAAAAACTCTTTTTCAGTCACAGTATAGTTCAACTCTGTGGGAGTCAAATTTTTACTGGTATAATAAATGGCATAAGGAACCAAATCTTTTTGACCCAACACAGCTCCTAGAGCTGTATCTGAAGCATCCGTAGAAATATGGAAAGGGAGTTTCCAATTTGGTCCTCTCAAGATAGGTGCTTCAGATATTCTTGTTTTCAAAGTTTCAAAGGCTGATTGACAATCAGGATCCCATTTGAATTCACAATCTTTTGTAAGCAATTTGAAGAGTGGATATGCTATTTTAGTGAAGTTTTCTATAAATATTCTATAGTAACCAGTGAATCCTAGAAAACTTCTAACATCTCTTTGATAATTTGGAATAGGTAACTTGGAGATGACTTCAACTTTTGATCTATCAACCTTAATCCCATCTCCTGAAATATGATGCCCTAAAACAATACCTTCAGTAAACATCATAAAGCATTTTTCATGGCTTAATGAAAGGTTTGTTTCTTTACATATTATAAGGACTTTTTCCAAATTTTCTAATGTCTCTTCAAATGAATTACCATAAACTGTAAAATCATCCATATAAACCTCTACACAATCATGGATTAGATCAGAAAAAATTCCTAGTACTGCTCTTTGGAATGTTGCTGGTGCATTACATAACCCAAAGGGAAGCACTCGGTAGGCAAAAGTTCCCCATGGACAAGTAAATGTGGTCTTATCTTGATCTTCAGGTGCTACCTGTATTTGATTATAGCCACTAAAACCATCCAAAAATGAAAAATACTTTTTACCTGCTAATGTATCTAATACCTGATCAATAAAAGGCAAAGGAAAGTGATCCTTCAAAGTTGCTTTGTTCAATTCCCTGTAATCAATGCATACCCTCCATTTACCATTCTTTTTAGGTACTATAACCAAAGGAGAAGCCCATCGGCTATCTGAAATTGGATAAATGAAGTTTACATTGAGTAGTTTTTGGAGCTCTTCTTTCACTATCTCCCTAAGATTTGGATTCATCCTTCTTTGAGGTTGTCTGATTGGTCTATTGTTTTCCTCAATATAGATATGATGGATGCAAGTCTTAGGATCAATACCTTTCATGCCAGTATAATCCCATGCAAATGCATTAGAATTTTTTTGCAAGATTTTGGTTAGTTCTTCTTGTTGTGACTTTTCCAAATGTTTGTTGATATTCAATGTTTTTCCTGGAAAAATCTCAATAGTAGAACTACCAAACTCTTCCATAGAGTAAAGAGAAATTTGTCTTGATGATAAATATTCTATGTCAGATTCCAATTGAAATTGTGTGGGGTCATATTCTGAAGATATCTCAAAATTTTCTAATGTGTTCAGAATTTGACTATCCTCACTGATTTCAGAAATGGTAAAGACAGGTTGTATAGTGTCCTCATCATCAACCCATTCATTGTCTCTTACTTCTGTGATTTCTTTTGCTGGAGGATACAAATTGAATTTCTTTGTCGAATTACCATTAGAAATGTACATATCCCCAGATCTACAACTAATGAAAGCATCATCTGTGGCTAGCCAAGGTCTTCCTAAGATAAGTGGGTGCCCTCCTAGATTACTCTTGGGAGTCAAAATCATAAAATCTACTGGATATTTCCAAGAATCTAAGGAGACTGAAATATCTTCTAATACACCATCTGGTTTAATAATTGATCGATCTGCAAGTTGCAGTAAAGTAGGTGTAAAAAGAAGGTTAGGAAGTTTTAGCTGTTCCATGGTCTGTCTACTCATAATGTTGATAGCAGCCCCTAAGTCAATCAATGTGTTTGGAATTTCTATCCCATTTATATGTGTCTTGACAATTGGACTTCCTCGATCTACATACTTCTGCATGGTAATTTTTCCCATCATAATATCTGCAATCTTTCCTACCAGGTGGATTCTTCTTATGTCTTTTAGTTTCCTTCCTGGCCTTTTGAAACTCAGCTCCTTTATTGTTTTTGCTAGAATAGGAATCTCTCGAATGGCTTGTAGCAAGGGAATCTGGATACAAACATTCTTCAATTCATCTAGAAAATCATAGTTAGGCAACAAGATTTGTTTTTCCACCCCCTTGTCAATTTGTAGTCTTTCGGGAAAAGGAGGTGTAGATGAAGATGCAGGTTGCTCAACTATAGGAGTTGTGGGTGTTAACTTTTCTTTTTCTTTTTGAATGTTTGAATTTTGAAGAGATGCTTCCTCAGAACCCTCATTGATTTTAAGAGAGTCCTCCTCAGAGGTATCTTGTTCTTGAATATCTATAGAAGGTTTTTCTAAAACTCTACCAGATCTAAGTTGTACATCATTGAGAGGAACAATCATATAGGTAGGAAATTGTTGTCCTTCTATCATGTAAGTATTCTGAGGATTTTTATTGTTAGGATTTGGCAATGGCTGAGCTGGAAGTTGATTTGTCTTTTGTTGGTATGGAAGCATGAGTTGAGGATTTGGATTTTTTTGAGAAGGTTGTTGTTGTGGAAATGGAAATGAAAGTTGTGGATTTGGGTTTGGAAGTTGTGGAGCTTGTTGATTTTGAAAATATGGAGGATATTGATAAAATTGAGCAAATCTCCCATAAGGATTTTTCATTCCTTGTACCCATAGCTGATATGAATTTTGATATTTGAGCCAAGGTTGTTGCCAAGGATTCCAATTTGGTGGGGTTTGAAGATTCATAGGGTTGTTAAACCCTTGAGTTTGTTGTCCCTGCCAAGGTCTTCTTGCAACAAAACAAAGAGATTCTACTGAATTTGGATCTTCTTGAAAGACAGCTTTGAGTCTAGGAATTGAAGGACAATCCTTGATCTCATGATTCTCTGAGAAAATTATACATGTTTCTACAAATTTTGCATCCAAGGGACATTCCCTTAAAGCATGTTTCTTCCTACATTTCGGACAAAAGATGGCTAAAGCATCTGTTTCTGCTTTCTGCTTGTTTTGGATTTTAAGGGTGTCTAGTTGTTCACTAAGGCTTCCTAAGATATCAGTTTTGAATTCATCAAGCATGTTACCAATCTCTGCCCTACTTACTGATCCAGTTGCAGATTTGTTAGCCCTAATAAGAGAAGGATCCCTAGGCCCTTTTTCTGTTTTAGATTTTCCTCTTGAGAGATGGACACATAGTTCTGTTATGTCACGAAGTGGAAGTTTAGAAATGTCTCCTTTCCCCATCATGTTTAAAATATCTATACATTCATCTCTAATGGCTTTTAATATGAGGGCTTTCAAGGTTTCATCATCTAAGTTGCTCATATTTTCTCTTTTTAAGTTGTATTGAAATCTTTCAAGTAAATCTTCCAAGTTTTCATCTTCTTTTTGCATCATTTTGAATACCTCGTTCTTGTGATTGGTGGGCATACAATAGTCCAAGTATCTATCCAAAAAATTTTGTTTCATATCATTCCAAGTCCTAATAGATTGAGTGGCTAATCCCATGAACCATTTCAAAGCAGCTCCCTTCAATGTTGAAGGAAACAGTTTGAGTTTTTGAGAGTCTTCCATATAGTCATAGGTTCGGCACACAACTTCAAACTCAAACAGAAATGTTTCAAGATCCTCACTTCGCAATCCATAAAAGTTAGGGAGGACAGATGGTGAGATATTTTTCATTGTTGTATGAGTTTCCTCATCAACTATAGGGAATCCAAACAAGTTGTCTCCTTCCCTATTTCTTCCATTATTACCTTCACCATTGTTTCCTCCTCCTCTACCTCTACCTCTACCTCCAAATCCATCTATTATTTCCTCTGCCATGATAGTTTCTTTAGAGTCCTTAAATTCCTCTGGTTCTTCTATCAAGGGAGGATGAGAGGGAGTCTCTTCCTTTTCTAAATGAGATTTAGTAGGTGGTATAGGAGAATCCTCTAATTCAGCTGCTCCTTGAATTCCAAAAATCTTAAGGCTAGGGGTATATGATGGTGAATATTGTCTATGCTTTGAAGAAGATGGAGTTGTGAAAATCGAACTCTTGTCTTTAGCTATAAACCTTCCCCTAGAATCTCTTGCTCTATGCATGTCATTTTTTATTTTTTTTTTTATTTTTTAAAGTTGGGCTAATAATTCTCTTTCTGATCTTCCAGGTCACACTAGGTGAAAGAAGAGAGCATACTTAAGAAATTACTAAACCAATAACTCTCTTTTCTGATCCTCCAGATCACACTAGGTGCAAGAGGAGAGCATACTTCAAGAAGTTATCAAGTTTTCCCTTCTTTTATTATTATTATTATTTTTTTTTAAGAAATTGGCTACCTAGTTACACTTCCCCGGCAACGGCGCCAAAATGTTTGGTCAATTTAGTGTGTCCTAAATTGCTACATTAATTTATCAATCCGGGATTCGTAAGCCGATGAAGTGTGGCGCACTATATGTGCAAGATAACCTATTTCTTACCTTTTTGTCGTTTTTGGTTTTCTAATGTGAGATGGAAATTCTAAAATAAAAACAAGTATGGTTTATGATTGTTCAAGGCAATGATATCCTTTATAATGATTTACCAACTTTAAACTTCAAAAGGAATTTGAAACATACAATGAAAAAACTTGAAAGGAAATGAAAATGTGCTGCTAGCCTAATAAATCAAATAGTGAACTATTGAGCATGAAAACCAAATTATCCTTGTTGCTGTCTAAACACAAAAGAAACTATGCTTAAAGAAATCCAAGAATTGAAACAAAGTAAATCTAAATCAAATTACATCAACTTATATTCTGATCCCTCACCATTAGTCCAGCTATGGCTTTCGGAGGTAACCATAAACAACTTGAGCAATCTGATATCTAATTTGCAAAAAAAGAAACTAATATCAAACTACACACTCATACTTCAATCCCTCACCATCAGTCCAGCTGTGGCTTTCGGAGGTAACTGAAAATGACATGAGCAATTTAATATATCTAACTTGCATAAAGTAAACTAATATCAAACTACACACTCATACTTCAATCCCTCACCATCAGTCCAGCTGTGGCTTTCGGAGGTAACTGAAAATGACATGAGCAGTTTAATATATTTAAATCTAACTACTGAAACAAATGTGCAAGACCGAAATAAACAAAGCAGTACTGGAATTAAACAAAAACTAAGAAAAATAAATTAGCAGCAGAACAATATTGATTCCATGTCATTAGTCAAAAGATATGCAAATGCCCAGGCTACCTATTTGTAATCTGAAACAAGAACACTGATCAGTTAACAACAACATAAAACATGAAAGATTATGGACAGAAGTAAAATGTAAAGCATGAAAGATTATGAACATAGATGAAGCATAAATACCATGAAAGATGCAATGTATAAACACGTGAATGACTTATGGCACAATGAACTTAAAAGAAATAAAACAAGAAACTATACAGTAATGCACAAAACCTCAGCGTGTGCAGGGGCCCTCTGCACCAGCCTCGGGCAACAGCCTTCAAATACGAATTACGCTTGGAAACATAGTCTTCTTATATATTAAAATGCAGTCATAACAGAGAAATGATATTACAACACAGTGGCAACGCAATTACATTACAGAGCTATATGGAGGCTAGCTATTATGCGTATGAAAACGCGTTATTTATAACAAAGGTGATATAACTAATTCCCTAAAGTTTGTGCTGATAGAGACACGTGAACCATCACGTCCAGAGATCTAGCATCATGGCCGCGGTGAGGAGTAAATCTATGAAGAGTGGATGTTGGATTTGGCTTATGGAGCTGTGTACAGGTGTTGATGTGTCTCCCGTAAATTAGAAACGGTCATACAAATCTTCACGTGACGAGAAACAGAGTCCTGTCACCGTGGGACTCTACGGTTGACTTCCACTTGGCCACCTTTGACCACAGCCTCCTTAGGTGAATTTGCCCGAGCCAATAGGACACGATCCATGTCCACATCATTTCTGACTTGCCCATGTGGCTCGAATTGCCTGAAGACACCTGCAACATAGACTTTCACAAAATGGTTGCGGAAAGTTGCAGCAGCTGCGGAAAGTGGTAAGATTCCGCAGCTAAATGAGAAAAAATCTAAATCAAACAACAAACACAAAACATAGTTAAAACCATTTTAGATGCTCTTTTACAATTAATATGTAATGATATTGACAACTTAGAAGGTTCAGGTGAATGAAAAGGTCTAGAAAGGTGTATAGGAAAGATGCAGATTTGAGACTCAACACAAACTCCACAATATATCCATCCAAAGTGGTCTCTACCCAAAATCCACTGTGCGGGTCAATTCAGTGTCCAACCAATGCAGAGCCACCAAATCCCTGTGCACCCACTTACGGTTTATCTTCCGCGACCTATCCCTAGGCACCTTTGTCTGTAACCTCCGCAACCAGTTGTAGAGGTCGCTAGGGAATTTTCCCCAGAGGATCTCGTAGGTATCACTGGCGAAGTCTGAGAAAAGGACGAGATCCTTAAGCACCCTTTCCTTTTGATGCGTCAACTCTGCTTGCTGAGCAATGAACTGGTCCAGATGGTTATCCCACCATCTCTGTATTTCGCCTTTGAATATCCTCGATACCATGATCTAGTTCCCCTCATAACATGCAGGTCCCGACAATGGAACCATTTTTTGGCGAGGAAACAGGTCTCACAGGAAAGACCCAAGTTCAGGGGTTGAGGCCAACAAAGGAATCCGTTGTAGTATAGAACCATGCCAGCATTATCACCCTACTCCGGAGAGCAGAGAGTCTCACCTGAGGTGTGCTGCAACCACATGTAGAAGGGGAATATATCGATAGCAGTGAAAGGATCTGCAATTCATGATTAACATTGAATTGATTGCATAAACGTAGTTATATACGCAAGAACATTCAGAGAGTGAACAGATATTAAGCAAATAAACTTTTGAATCATCACAACCATCATGCATGCATACGAATCACACAATAGGACAACAACTTGCAATTGTATTGATATCTTCAGCCAAATCCATAGTTATATAGCTTCCGCAAGGAGAGCTTACAAGTCTAATACAGACGCCTTATAGAACAGAAAGGTAAATAAGAGAAACCTAGGAACTATAGAGGTATCATGCCCGGTCTCCTTCAGTCGCTCTGCATTCCTTCTCATGTCGCCTCCTTTTCTCTTTCGGCCGGGTGACTGCTATTTATTCACCCGGTATCGCAACTGTTAGTTCCTCTTTGCGTTCTTCTTCAGCTGTTTCCGGATTCTCTCTTGTTGTCTGTGTGTTCTGATCTCTGTGTTCTACTGTATATTCTCTTCGTCTATACTCATGCATCTGCTTTCTTTAGCTATCTCTTGCTTCTTCACCACCTTGATAGCTCCGTGACTTACTGTAGTTGCGACTTAGGTGTGACTGCCATGTGTTGTTCCGCAACCTCCAAAAAGCCATTCTTTATTCAAAATTCAAAATATTCAAAACAAGGGCCCCAACACCAACATTGATTCTAAAATGGAAAACTGTTGTAAAGCCCTATGCGTCCAACCAAGGAATTTTTTTAGCGAAAATATGAGTTGTTTTTTCTCCCTCTGACTGCTGGAATCACTAACTCGGGCAACTCAAATTTTTTGCAAAGTTGCAACTGAAAATTCAATTTATTTCCCGAAAATTTGGCCTGCCTGTCTAGGTACTACACAACCTCTGATAATTCTAGCCTACTTCTCCCTCTGAACAATGAAATTCTCACCTCCGCTTCTGAGATTCCCAACTAATCACTTACGTTCTGATACCATGTGAACATTTCATCTATCACAACAACTAGAAATTATTTTTGTAATTGTTAATTTATTTAACATTTTATTTGTTGTTTGCTACGAAAAATATCAAATAACTCACACTATGATTTTCACGAATAAATATTGCAGAAGAAAAATAATTCTGGACCTGAGAAAATGCTAGCACACACATAAAACTGACACTGTTATTTTTGGAAAAATGCCCTCGAAAAAACCCAACTTGGGAAAAATGGTGCATCAGCTGAGGGTTTTTATTATTATGCAACAGTAAAATTTGAATACAATCTATCGATGCCAAACTGGAAATCCAAACATATAAAAATAATGGCAAACATCTAATGAGGAATTTTCCTCACCCTATAGGAAAATTTGACACTGAAGACTGGCCTCTGAAACCCTCTATGTCTTGCCCTGTGTCACCCTCTGCATAGGCTCTGTGTAGACACAAATATGTATGACCTGGATCTCACACTAGGCTTCCTCTTATGCTTTCCACTGACTGTAGAAATGCTTCTACCATCCTTGTGAAATTATTCTGCCACCGAAATATTGAACGAATCTGCAAATCAAACTACCTATTATAGGCTATTGCGTAGCTCCTGAATTAGCCTCACTTTGGCTATCTCTGCCTATCTGTAATGCACTCAACAAATTTGGAAAACTTCCTCCATCTCACTATCCCTTTCCCTCACTGTATATGTTTCCTCCTGAAGCTCAAACTCTTCGGAAACTGACTGCTGCTACTCTGGAAAATCGAATTCTCCAAGTTCCCATCAACTTCTTCTTATAATCCTTTGTTGGAGCACTAATGGCCAAGATTAAAACTTAATCAAGGGCTAGGATCATATCGAAGTCGATCCATGTGAGTTTTAGGATGATCTTCACCTTGACTTAGTTAATTATGATTAATTAACCATTTTTCCTTTGTTTAGACTTAGAAAACATTAAAAATTAGGTTAATAGTCCAATTAAGTCATCTCTAAGTGGAATTTCCATAAACAATTTCTGGGTTTTATATTTCTAATGTATTCTAGCCTCTCCACCAAATTTTGTGGCTAGAACACATCTGATGCTATAAACAATAACACTCCCTCTTAGCGAGGAATGTGTTCTAGTGTTGCACACCCTGCCACAATACTCTGTCTTTGTATCATACTATGTCATGCCACTAATGTATGCCCATACTTCCCATAAACCAATATTGCACAACTTTTATGTTGCATCTGTGCTGCTACTAACATTTCTATGCTACTGCCAACCCTGCATCTGCACTGCAACTCCCTCTCATATGTTGTTGTTGCAACTACAACATATGCAACTGAGAAGCATCTTAAATACTAAATAAACTATGTTCAATATGATGCATATGTCACCCGTGTCCTGACTGATACTAGCCTCTGTACTATCATTGAAGAATCTGCACCACTGCTGACTTTGCATTATCATTGAAGAATATTCATTGTTGCTGACTCTGCACTATGCCACTTTTCACTGCTGCCAAATCTGCACTACACTCTCCAACATCTAACTGCAACTAGTCTGCAGTTGTCACTCTGGCATATGATTGCATCACCTCACACTGATCCATCCTACTATTGAATATTGTGGGCCCCCATACTGATCCATGAGGTGGACTCCTCAAGGACCATGTGCAAATTTGTATCTCTTTGGGGCTACAAATCCAGGTCACTCCACCTTAGTCCCAGAGGTATGACTGCAAACATCGCAAAGTCTTCCTCCAACCCGAAGGAAAACTTATCGATCTCAATTGACCCTGCCTGCTGGACCTGCTTCTCCTACTTGTCCTTCTTCCTGAAAGGGCACTACATGCTGCAGTGACCAAGCTCACCACATCTGAAGCACTTGACCTTTGATAGGTCCTTCTTCTTCTTCTCCCCCTGTCCCTCACTAGGACCCTTAGATGCGAGGGCCACATTATCATCCTCCTTCACACCCTTTCATCTGCTATTGCTACTACCACTTATGGAGATATTTAGCAGAGCTCACCTCAAATCCTCTTGGTGTAAGTCAAACCACATCCTTTCCCATTCTGGTAGCTCGTCTATGCCAAATATACTTTGGAAAAAACTTGAAAATCCTCTGAGACATTGTTTAGTGCCAACCTTACTAGCTTTGTTGGTTGAGGCGTTGCCCCAAAAACTGCAAGTTGATCTCACACCTATTGAATCATGGTGAGGAAGGGATCTATGCCTTCCCCCTTCTGCATCCTAATGAATCTCATATTTTCTTCCAGGAGAATCTTTCACTGCTCAGAATTACCCCAATATATCGTGGAGAGAGCACCCCACACCTCTTTGGAAATATCCTTTCGAGCTATGTGTGAGACTATATGGTCCCAGACTCCATCTAGGATCAATATCTTCACCTTCACCATTTCCTTCTTGTATTATTTTATTTGATCAACATCTTGGGGAACTGACACAACACTGCCTATGTAGAGCTTCAATCCATATTCATCTAACAGGAAGGACATCCTAGCCTTCCAGCTCATATAGTTGGAGGAACCCTCCAACCTATCATGATATCTAAGTCCGGTTGTTGCAACCTTTGATCTATCTGGAAGTTTCCTCTTTCCCTCTGCTTGGTTGCTAATCTACTACTAAAACTCCCTCCTAGAATACGTAATTATTCTAGTTTCTACTGCGAATCTTCTTTGATAAATCAAAATTCTGAAATTCAAAATTCCCTGAGAGAAATTTTCCCTCTGTTGTGTGTGACTTTCTCTTCTACCCGATGTTGATTCTGCAATGACGAATTTCTGCAAAACCATATGCATTCAACCAAGGAATATTCTCAGTGAAAATATGAGCTTCTACTGCTCCCTCTTACTGTTGGAATCACTAACCTAGGCAACTTGACTTTTGCAACCCTGCAACTAAAAATATCATTTATGTCCTAGAATTTTGGTTGCATGTTTAGGTACTATGCAACCTCTGAGAATTTTGGCCTCTTGCGCCCTATGAACAAATAAATTCTCACCTCTAATGGTAGAAGTGTCCTCAGACACATAATTTTATTAATAATGGAAAATAAATTATATAAAAAGTTGCAGGAGTTTACAAACGTAAACTTCTACTAAAATTGCAATTAGGAGACTAAACTATTTATAAGCTATATGTCCTAACTTAATTTATTTATGGATCACTTGAAAAAATAGCAAGTGTCCATTTACAATAAATGATCTTCTATCCAATATACTAACTTTATTCCTATTTTAGAGCCTAAGATATGACTCAATTATAGAGTCCTATCTTTGCTAACAATATTCTATTTCTAAGTGTCTCTAATATTTATTAAATATTATAATTTAATAAATATTTTTATTCTCTAATATTTATTAAATATTCTAATTTAATAAATATTTTATCCTAACTTTACATTAATATATTTGGATCATCTAATATTCCCCCCTATGATCCAAAGATACATTACAACATATACCAAGTTCATCTTTGAACTTCGTAAATTTTATTCTGCCAAGAGGTTTGGTGAAGATATCAAAGGTCTGATCTTCTGAAGGAAAATAAATCAGCTTGATGACATCCTTTGCAATGAGTGATCTGATATGATGATACTTGGTGTCCACGAGCTTTGTCTTTGAATTAAAAATCTCTTCTTAAAAAAAAAAAAAATCTACCCCACCTCAAAGTAAAAATATACTTTGAGTTACAAATAATGATCCTTATTTCTCCAAAATAAAAAATTCTTCTTATTCCTCCAAAAGCAAAGTTTTACTTCACCTTATTGCTCCAAAAAAATACAATTATCTCCCTTATAAATCCTATTACAAAAAAAAATTCACTCCTTATCTTTCCCAAATCACTCTTTAAAGACTGAGCTTATGTCCTTCATAAAAATGTAATTGATTTTCTACTAGCTCACAATTCTACAAGTTCTTCTTCAAAATTTCATCAATTACATACACTTCAATCCACCCAATGCTTATTAATCTGGAAAAAAAAAAAAAAACACTCTCCACAGGAATGGAGTTATATCTCCTACGTTGTTTCATAAATTTTCATATATCCATTCAATAAATGTGCAACCCTTAACTCACAACTCAGTGCAAAAAAATAAAAATAAAAATAAATTATGCGGAGACTGCAATATGTATGGGCGGAATCTAAATGGCTGATCTCACAAACCATATGGATGGAATTCAAATGCCATGTTAAAACAATACAAACCGCATTTCTTAAAATGGATGGCTATTTACCATACAGACATAGCATTCTATTTACAATGCTACCAATACTTCACGGTGGTAGCATTCAACCAATCTCACGCTCCTACAGCACTGGTGCCATTGCTTTACACAAAAATAGTGTTTGCCAATACAAACACCATGACTTTACTCTGCTTCAAAAACATCACGGCTTTCATTCATGTCTTCGTTTGGTGATTAGGTCTTACATTAGCTCGGAATGACTACTATGATGGTTGTAAATATGCCTTTGAGCTCACACTTGCTCGTATCCCTTCGATGGTTGAGTGCTACATGCACACGATAGTTGTTGAACCACTTCACGCTAATTCCAATGTTCTCAACAAGTATGAAAGCTCGATGCTGCACCTTTTGGAATGACCCTGAGTTGATTCATCTATGTAAATCTCTGCGTTAGTTAGCCTCCGTGCTAACAGTAACGTTTAACAAGTTTGAGATTGGGCTTAGATCTGCCTGGAAATTTCTGCGGGTGGATGTGGGCTCTTTTCACGAACAAGCTTATTCAATGGGAATAAAAACTATAGGAAGATCTCGAAAAGAATCTCACAGAAAATTGAATTTTAAAAACCAACTGAATCTAAAATAAATAAATAAATTGATTTTCATATTATAACCAATAAATTTCTTTTCCTTAAAACATTGACAAGATTGCATACCAATTCATCCTTTAGCAGAATTTTCCAAAAGTCTGCAAAGCTGAAATTTTCACCTTCACGTCATCTACATTATCGGTGGCTCTGATACCACATTAATGGCAGAAGTGTCCTCAGACACGTAATTTTATTAATAATGGAAAAGAAATTACATAAAAAGTTGCAGGAGTTTACAAACGTAAACTTCTACTAAAATTGCAATTAGGAGACTAACCTATTTATAAGCTCTATGTCCTAACTTAATTTAGTTATGGATCACTTGAAAAAATAACAAGTGTCCATTTACAATAAATGATCTTCTATCCAATCTACTAACTTTATTCCTATTTTAGAGCCTACGATAAGACTCAATTCTAGAGTCCTATCTTTGCTAACAATATTCTATTTCTAAGTGTCTATAATATTTATTAAATATTATAATTTAATGAATATTTTTATTCTCTAATATTTATTAAATATTCTAATTTAATAAATATTTCATCCTAACTTTACATTAATATATTTGGATCATCTAACAACCTCTACCTCTGAGCTTCCCGGCTGATCACTTACTCTCTTATACCATGTGAAAATTTCATCTATCACATCAACTGGAAATTACTTTTCTAATTGTTAATTTATTTTTTGTTTGCTACGAAAAATATCAAGCAACTCACATTGTGATTTTCATAAATAGAAAAACAATGTTAGAACTGAGAAAATACTAGCACACACATAAAAAAATGACACAATTATTTTTGGAAAAATTCCCCTGGAATAACCCAACTTGGGAAAACCAGTGCAACAATTGAGGGTTTTTATTATTATGCAATAGTGAAATATGAGTACAATCAATGGATTCTCAACTGGAAATCCAAACAAAGAAAATTACTTGAAAAAATCTAGTGAGGATTTTTTCTCACCCCACGGGAAAATCCAACACTAAACACTGGCCTTTGAAACCCTTAACGTCTCACCCTGTGTCACCCTCTATGTAGGATCTACGCAAGCACAAATTCGTACGACCTTGATCTCACACTAAGATGCCTCTTCCACTTGCCACTGACTATGGAAATGTTTCTCCCAGCCTTTGTGAAATTATTCTGCCACCAGAACACTGAAACGACTTCTTGAATTTGTTAATTGAACTACCTATTAGAGGCTTCTATGAAACCCCTGCGTCAACCTCACTAAGGCTATCTATGCCTCTATCCAATGCACTCACTAGATTTCAAAAAATTCCTACGAATTATTGTCCCTACCCCTCACTGTCTCTGCTTCCTCCTGAAGCTCGAACTCTCTGACAACTAATTGTTTCTACTTGAAAAATTGAATTCTCAAAGTGTCTCTGGTGTATCTAGTGTATTCTACAAGTTCCTATCGACTTCTTCTTATAATCCTCTATTGGAGCACCAACAACCAATATTAAAACTTAATAAAGGGCTAGGATCATATCGGAGTCTATCCATGATCTTATTAAGCTATGTTAGTAATGTTGTGCTAATTCATCTTTTAGATTTTAAAACAAATGCTTTTCATGTGCTTAAGGATTCAAGTTTTCTTGCAAGTTAATTAAGTATCATGAGTTATTTTATGTTAATTTTATGAACAACTTAACATAAAACATATTGAACAACAACAATAAAATGTACAGTACATCACCATACAATACATCAACACGAGGATTTGATGAAGGATTTAACCCCTCCTGGGCTACATCTCCTTGATCCAACTTCCATGGCTTGGGCCTCTCTATTATGCTCAAATTTGAAAAATGATGTGTTTACAATGATTTTTTGCTCGTGAAACCTATTTCATTGAGTCTAAAACACTAAAAAATGGTACCTTAGCGTCTTTCCGCTACTGATTTTGTCAAAATTTGGATGAGTTAGGAGTTCCCCAAGTTCCTCCATGGTCTGCTCCACAATTTGCACAAAATCTGGGCCGGTCCTACAAATCCGCTCGGAATTTGGAAAACTATCCTACAATTGTGGGATGGTTGAATTTGTTAATAATGCCCATAATAAAAATTATCAAGGTGATTAGCTCTAATTAATCCATATTAACCACTTAACTGTGCATTTAGTGTTTAGTGCCTCTTGTGCTCCGCCACTGGTCTTGGGTCCTGGTTGTATGTGTGTTTTCTTTGGGGTTGGCCCATGGGGCTAGCCCCCACTCCCCCCAACGATACCAATGTTAAAATTTAAATAGAAGTGGTGGCCTATGGAAGTTAAGGAACAATGCTAGGAGATTTATTATGTGCGCAAGTTTGTTCAGCGGAGGTCTTGTGTTCGACCCCTGCCCGGTCCATCAGTCCATAACCAAAAATTTTGTTACACCATGAGGGGGACACGTGGTGGCCCTAGGCTGAGCCACGTGTCTCCTAATCGACCAATAAAATCATGCCACTAAAACACCATTCCGCACCAATCACACAATTCCACTTGGCAGCGTGCTATTCGCGAGAGGAATTTGTTGACTAGATAACATGGTCTGTCTGTCACCCTGCCACATAGGCATGCCCAGTCAGTTGTTGACTGGGTCTGTCTGCATAATTTTTTTTGCCAAATTTTCTTGATTGGGAAAATGGACAGAACATGTTTCCGAGGCCATATGGAGTCCATTCTGTGTGAAACGAGTTGCACCGGATTCAGAACGACGAACACTACGTGGTCGTTCAAGTTACACGCCATTCTAAGAGCTTTGATTTTTTAGCATATTTCTGAGCACCTAATCATTCCTCCCCACTGGAAGCTTTTGGACCCCAAAATATCATATTCAGTTGTTGAACAGGTGAGGGTACAATTCCCTCACCTTCCCAATTTTAATCCATTTGGGT
Source organism: Pinus albicaulis (assembly GCA_034641835.2). Classification (NCBI taxonomy): domain Eukaryota; kingdom Viridiplantae; phylum Streptophyta; class Pinopsida; order Pinales; family Pinaceae; genus Pinus; species Pinus albicaulis. The sequence goes on along the minus strand of CM076578.1, from coordinate 137,808,333 downwards.
TTTGAAGGATTTGTTCCCTTGAGCCCCACTTGAAGATAGTCGACACTTCCTCTTTTTGATGTCCTTGTTCTTCTGTCAAGTATGGTATCTTGCTGAAGCTCATAAAAGAATTATATATAAAATTATTCAATAGATGGAATTTGAACATTCTCTCATTGATCTTCAATCAAAGGAGGCTCATGCAATTTTCAATTCTCCACATTAACAACAAAGTAAATTTGCATGTATGAAGGCAAATTTAGCTTGAAGGCATTATTACCAATCATTTCCAGAATTCTGAAAGGACCATAATGGATCGGTTTCATATTTTTACCTTCTCCTTAAAGCCTCTCCTTGCTAATTTGAGGCCAAAATTCATGACCAACTTGAAACTTATGATCCACACTATGTTTATCATGTCTCGATTTGTACTTGCCTTGAATTTTTTATAGTTGATCCTGGACTGTTTGATGGATCAAATGATTTTTTTCCATGAATTTATTTGCTTCATCTATGTCACTATGCCCATATATAGCCACATCTTTTCCAAATATGAAATCCAATGGCGATTTTGGCAAGTATCCAAGAAATGCTTCAAATGACAATGTTTGTGTAGAGTGTTATGCATTATTGTAAGCATGCTGAATGTAATGCAACTGTACATCCCACACCTTAGGATGTTTGATGAAATATCCTTGAAGAATATGAATGAATGTTCGATTGACCACTTAAGTTTGACCATCTGTTTGTGGATGAAAGGTTGTGCTCTTCTTCAACTTGGTGTTCATCAAGTCCCACAAGTTTGTCAAAAAATTTCCAACAAATCGAGAATCTCAAATTCTTACAATAAATGTAGGCAACCCAAAATGAAACCAAACATTTTGAAAGAAAGTACGAGCCGTTTGTTCAGTTGTGACTTGATTTTTACATGGCATCAATATACACATCTTTTTGAACCTATCTACAACTACATAAAAATAATCATGACCTCTTTTTGATAAAGGAAAACCTCCTACAAAATCCATATAATTAATCTCCAATGGATGTGAAGGAAACGCAAGTGGTGTGTACAATGCCAAATTCCTATTACTAGGCTTACTCACTGCACACAATGAAAAACCTTTAATGAAACATGACACGCTTTCAAGCATATGAGGCCAATAACAATACCTCTGAAGATTTTCCACTGTTTTTCTTACACAAAAAATGTCCTGCAATAAGAGAAGTGTGTGCTTCGCTTATGAAATTAATTATCTACCCCTGTGGAATACAAATCTTGCCCAAATGATACAACAAGTTATTATTTACATGGTATTCCAATTCCTCAACTTGGTGACCTTGACTCAATTTTGCATAAACTTCTTGAAAGCCATTATCAAATGCATATTTCTCAACTTTCCTGTAAAACAAAAGTATTCTTGAGTAAAATAGATGCATTAATAATAGGCCTATAAAGCATATCAACAACCTTGTTGTATATACATTTCTTACACGTGATGACAAAGTGTAATTGCTGTAAGAAACCCATCCATCGAAAGCACCTTGACTGCTACAACTTAGTTTTTGATTGCAAGTATTGCAATGGTTGGTGGTCGGTGTGAATGATGGTTTCCTTTCCCTTCAAATAGTGTTTCCACTTCTTCACACTTTGAACCAATGCATATAGCTCCTTGTCATAAGCAGGATAGTTTATCACTGCACCATTGAAATTTTTGAATGAAATGAAATGGATTACCATGTTGTAAGAGGGTTGCACCCATGGCATAGTCACTTTCATCGGTTTGAATCTCAAAGGGTTGTCTCAAGTCTAGTAGTGCTAGTATTGGCACTGAACTGATCTTCTCTTTCCAAGCATTGAATGATTTTTGCTACTTGCCTCCCCACTAGAAGACCTTCTTAACACTATTAAATGCATGTAATGGAGCTGCAATAGAATAAAAATTAGCAATGAACTTCCTCCAATATTGTGATGCTCCTAGAAAAATTCTTACCTCAGTGATTGTCTTGGGTGTTGGCCAATTCACAATGACCTCGACCTTAGATGGGTCTATCGTCAACTCACCTCCTCCAACAATATGTCTCGAATACACTAAAGAAGTTTTACAAAATTCACATTTTTACATATTCAGAAACCACTGTTATTTTCTTAATACATCAAGCACCTTTCTTACATGCATGGCATGTTCATCTCATGATTTGATGAATATCAAAATATCATCTAAGTAGAAAATGACAAACTCATCAAGAAATTATCTTAACACATAATTCATAATTCTCATGAAAGTAGCTGGAGCGTTGCAAAGACCAAAAGGCATAACAAGCCACTCAAACAATCTTTGTTTATTTTTTAATGCAGTCTTCCATATGTCGTCTTAAACTATTATAAATTTATGGTAACAACTTCTTAAGTCTAAATTTGTGAAATTATTTTCATACTTTAACTAATCAAGCAAATAATATATTCTTGGGAGTGGATAACGATTATTTACCATGATTTTGTTTAGTGCATGGTAATACACGCACATGCGCCATGATCCATCCTTCTTGGGCACCAACACAATTGGTGAACCACATGGCGAGGTAGATGGAAGAATTATCCCTTTACTCGAAAACTCTTGGATTTTCTTCTTGATTTCTTCACTTTCCATTATCGACATACGTTACATGCCAATATTAGGGGGTGGACAATCTTGCTGCAACTGTATCTCATGTTGGATTACCCTCTTGGGAGGTAACCCCTTTGGTTTCTAAAAGATCTCGCCATACTGAATTACCACATTAAACAAATCAGATTTCAATCTATCATCACAACCTTCAAAAGACTCATAATCCATATCACTTTTTTTTTTATCATAATAAGCACAAAGATTTTTCTTGAATTTACTAGTCTTTTCATTTGCCCTGCATTAACTAAAGAGAGATTTAGATTTTTATGATGAGCTCTCACAATATATTCCACTCCATATTTTAACAAGTGGTACTTGTTCTCATGGTGATATAAGACTACTTCCTTGGCATAGAGATAAGGACTACCCAAAACAATTCCTGATATGTCAAGCGGTACAACATCTAACTCAACTTCATCAATAAAGTTTGTGGTGATTGAAAACCAGAAAATACAATTTCTTGTAACCTATAAATTTTTATCCTTGGTTATCCAACCCAAAGGATATGTCTTGTGATGAGGTATGGTTTCCAGATTAACTTTCTTCACTAAGTCTTCAGATATTAAGTTTGCTTGAGACCCACTATCAAACAGTGTGTTGATTTCTGTATGTTTTGAGACAACTCTTACATGAAATAACTATATTTTTGTTTCTTCACTTGGAGTGTTACTGTGAAAATTTGATGAACTAATACTATCTATGGCTTCTTTCCGCTTTGTGACCATGGCTGCAATTTTAGTCTCATCACCTGAGTTGGATCAAAGATCTTGTTGTGTGGTAGCAGTTGTCTTTTGTTTCCCCTTGTTTGGGGAATTTCTTAGGCCTAAATTCTGGATGAAGCTTCTAGCAGTGGGCTTCATCATGACCCTATTTTTAATAGTGTGTACATGTGGTTTTATCCCCTTCTTTTTTAATGGATGCATTTTTATTTTGTTTTCCTCTGAAACCCTTTCCTTTTTCACCACCCTTAAAAGGTTACTTACTACCTTATTCTGGTACATTTTTCCCTCTTGCCTCAAGGTATGTAGCTTGTACATAGACCTCATCTAGACTAGTGGGACTGAACATGAAGATAGTATGTTTCAGGTAACTATGTAAACACCCTATATACTTCAGCAAGGTATCTTGATATTGCAAATCAATTCCTAACATAAGAGATCTTCTCCTAAATTCTTGAGTGTAATATTGCACATTCTAAGCTTTCAATTGTCTAAATTTTTGCTAGTTCATAATGGATTTTGCATGCAAGCTAGAGGGAAGAATTTCCTTTTAATTCCAGCCATGAAATAAGACTAAGAAATTGATATCTTACCATGTTTTTAATTTCATATTGTGTCCTTGCTTCCCACCATACAAGTGTTTCACCCTCCATTATCAAGGAAGCTAACTGAATCTTTATGTCATCCTCTTGAAGGTTCTGAATTCTGCAAAAGACCTCCAACTAACAAATCCATTTATCAAGCTTCTCTGCATTCGCTTCACCATTATACATTGGTAGCTCAAATTTAAAATCAAGTTTAAGTAAGGGTGATTTACTAGTTCCTTTTGAAATATGTGGATGAACATATGGAAGGGTTGTGGTAGTGGAAGATGATGAAGAGGAAGTTGAAGATGGTGTTGAGGATGATGGTGGAGTGGATGTTGGTTTATCACCATCTCCGTGACCTCCTCCTCCTGGAGAAACCTCTCCTCTAGGAGGCCTAGAACTTTCTCCATGCATCCTTGAATTCCTCTCTTCATAGATGACCTTTACCATCTTTGTCATATCAAAAAATGCCTTCTTGAATGCTCTCTCCTCTTCTATCATGGTAGGTTCTCCTTCATGAGACATGCTCATTGAAGACTCAACGTCAAATTGAGAATGTGTTGGTATTGAAGACTTTGGAAACCTTTCCCTTCTTCCTCTTGACCCAACTTTAGGGTTTTCAACCAGCTTCCCTTCTCCTAATCATTTGAGTTTTAACCTTATAAGAATGACACAAACTTGAAAATAATTATATCCCTTCTTGCAAAAACAAACCTAGTTGCTCTGATACCAAAATGATCTGATTAAGGTATGTTAGTAATGTTTTTCTAATTCCTCTTTCATATTTTAAAAGAAATGCTTTTCATGTGCTTAAGGATTCAAGTTTTCTTGCAAGTTAACTGAGTCTCATGAGTGATTTTTATGTTAATTTTATGAACAAATTAACATGAAACGAATACTAAACAACATGAATAAAATGTACAACACATCAACACAGGGATTTGATGAAGGAGTTCACCCCTCCTAGGCTACATCTCCTTGGTCCATCTTCCATGGCGTGAACCTCTCTATTATTCTCAAACTTGAAAAATGATGTGTTTAAAATGCTTTTATACTCCTAAAAAATGGTACCTTAGCCTCTTTCTGCTCCTGATTTGGTCGAAATTTGGATGAGTTAGGAGTTCCCCGAGTTCCCCCTCAATCTGCTCCACAATTTACCACATTTAACCTTTTCCCATTCGGGAGCATCCCACCTTCTACTTCACTTATGCCCACCCATACCTAGCTTAGTTACCCATACCCTCTCCCTCGATCAATAACATAGGTTCTGTATCGTATGATTTAGCAGGCTTCAATTACAAGGGTGGACATAACAAAATTCCCTCTCCCTTCATCTATATGGAAGGGAGGGGCTTCGATTCCTCGTGTTCTTGGTTCCATACCAAGAATAAAGGGAAAAAAGATCTAATAGAACGAGCCAGTTGGGAGGACTTCAAGGAGGTGTTTCAACAGCTACAGGGCCAAATTCATGTAGAAGAAAGTGACATTAAGGCTGACAGCAACAGTTGGTCCAGTGGACTAAGTTGCTCTATTTTATTCCATACATAAAGCAGTCATTGAAGCATCTGTTGATCCAGCGCAAGTAGTAGTTAAAAACACAAAATCTGGGCTGGTCCTGCAATTCTGCCCGAAATTCGGTAAACTGTCCTAAATTTCGCCTACCGACGACGTAAATTGTGGGACAGTTAAATTTTTTAATAACGCTCATAATCCACATTAGCAAGGCGATTAGCACTAATTAATATGGATTAACCTCTTAACTGTTCATTTAGTGTTTAGTGCCTTCTTCGCTCCACCCTCGATCTTGGGTCCTGGTGGTATGCGAGTTTGCTTTGGGGGCTGGCCCACGGGGCTAGTCCCCACTAACGCCAATGGTGCTAAAGTTAAATGTTAAATAAAAGCTACGACGTATGGAGGTTAAGGAACAATATTAGGAGAGTTTGTATGTGCGCAGGTTTGTTCGACAGAGGTCTTGTGTTCGACTCCCACTCGATCCATCTATTCCATCACCAAAAATTTTGATATACCATGAGGGGGACACGTGGCAGCCCTGGATGAGCCATGTGTCTCCTCCCCATTGGTCTCCCAATCGACTAAAAAAATCGTGCCATTAAAACACCACTTCGCACCAATAACACAATGCCACTTGGTAGCCTACTATTCGTTGGAGGATTTCGTTGACTAGTCAACCTGGCCTATTACCCTGCCACATAGGCATGCCCAGTCAGCAGTACGGAATGTTGATTGGGTCTGTCTGCACAATTTTTTTTTCCAAAATTCTCCTATTTGTTTCTAAGGCCATACAGAGTTCATTTTGGGTGAAACAAGTTGCGTCGGATTCATAACGACGAACACTACGCGGTCATTCAGGTTTCATTTCATTCTAAGAGATTTTATTTTTAGCATAATTTTGAGCACTTGATCAATACATGTGAGTTTCTAGAGAATTCTCACCTTGAATTAATTAATTCTGATTAATTAAGAAATTTTCCTAAGTTTATACTTAGGAAACATTAAAAAAATAGGTTAATAATCTAATTAAGTCATCTCTAAGAAGAATTTCTAGAAATGATTTTTGTGTTTTGGAAATCTCATGTATTCTAGCCTCTCCCCCAAATTTCGTGGGTAGGACACATTCAATTTAGAAAAATTAACACCTTTAAGGTACAAGTCAACTTTGACATTCCCATATTTGAAGGACATATAGATACATACACTGTGTATAGATGGTTCAATATGTTGGAAGGATATTTTTCGATTCATAATTTTTCCAATCGTGAAAATATTACTTTTGCACTTCTCAAAGTCGCCTACCATGTCAAGGAATGGTGGGAAACCTACTATGAACAAAAGGACGAGAGATAACCCGCATTTTTTTCAGTTGCACCCACTTGGAATTCTTTCTGAGATGCCATTAAGGAAAAATATTACCCTGTCGGGAGCTATGAATGATAAATACATAAAGTGAACCACACAGTAGTAAGAAAGGGACCAAGACGTGCCAGAGTTCACAAACATTTTTCATACCCTTCGCACAAAGTTGTGTATCAAGGATTCAGAGTGGAATTTGGTACTCAAGTACCATGGCTGTCTACACAAGTACATACAGGACAAGATGGAGTTTTTGGACATCTCCTCACTTGGCTCTTCCTATTGATACACTATCAAGATCGAGAAAAAAATTAAACAGAAGAAGAGATACTTTGTATCTACGAATCCGAAGCAAGGAAAAGGCACCACCAAAACACAGAACAAAGGACAAAGCCAAGGTGAGGCGACCCAAGACATCCTGCAGAAGTCGCAAGTAAAGAAAAACACCACGAAGAAAAAGGAAATAAGAAAATGGTGTGAGTTACATAAGAGATACACTCACAACACAAGTGAGTGTCGAGCCAAACTGTCACTAGTGGCCGAGCTGAAGTCTTCTAAATCAGATGCAAATTCTAACTCTGAGTCATAACCCAATAAGAGGATTGATAAATGGAAACATATTGTTGATGCAGTGCCTAGTGCCACTGTTTCCACCACCAAGATCTATAATATTGGGCTCGAATATTGAGAGGAGGGGTAGAATCTATTCCATTCATAGATGTGGGTGAAGTGTTCTCCACTGCAATTCATTGTCAACATCAGGACCCAAAATAGCCTCATTTAAGTAAAGGTCATGAATCGGTTGGGCCTACTGACCACAACACACCCACAATCGTACACCATTGGGTGGCTTCACCAAGAAATATATATCTGTGTCAGCCAGAAATGTCGCCTTCCCTACAACATCAAGCCCTTCATAGATGAGGTATTGTGTGATGTTTCTCCTCTTGAAGTTTGTGATGTATTATTAGGCCAACCATACTTGTGGAAGCATCATGTTGTGTATGAGTCTAGGCCGCACACTATTTTTATTACTTGGGGAAATAATTTATATAGGATACTAGAGGTAGCACTTCTTACTTCCATCTCTTTTCTCTCTGCAAAGTAATGCAGTAAGATCATTTCCCAAGCTGGGAAAATTTTCTTCCTTATGATTCACCCTCAGGGCAAGAATAATATTTTGGCCACATCTATGTCCTCTAGATAGGGCTCCTATGCATGAAAAAAATAGATGGTAAGGTCGTGGAGGAGTACAAGGACGTCTTCACCTCACCCACAGGGGTACCCCTACACTGTCAGGTCAAGCACTCCATCAATCTAACCTCGGGTGTGCCGCTACACAATGGACTGATCTATCGACACTCTATTATGGAGAATGATTTAATCAAGAGGTATATTGAGAATAATTTGTAGAAAGGGAGTATTAGGCCAAGTTCATCAACCCATGGGAGCCTGATCGTGTTGGTAGAGAAGAAGAACGACACCTGGAGACTTTGTATTGACTATCAGGCCCTGAATAAGACCACTACCCGGAATAGTTATCTAATTCCACATATTGATGACCTTTTGAACTATATCAAGGGGGAAAAATATTTAAGCAAGATTAACTTGAATTTTGGTTATCACCAGGTACTAATCGGACCCTCCAATGTGTGGAAAGCTACCTTCAAATTCAAGGAGGGAACTTTCGAATGGTTAGTCATTCCTTTGTTGTTGACGAATTCCCCTACAACCTTCATGAGGTTGATGGAACACATATTGTATCCCTTCAACAGCTCATTCATGGTATTTTGTTTGGACGACATCCTGATATTCAACCATAATTGGGAAGAGCACCTTCACCATATTCGACAGGTCCTCCAAACCCTGTGTTAACAAAAATTGTGTGCTAATTTGGAGAAATGCACTTTAGTTATGAACCTGGTTCAATATATGGGGTACATCATTGATGAGATGGGTGTGCATGTGGACCCAATCAAGATAGAAGTTATTCAGGATTGACCAGCCCCAACCACTCTAACAGAGCTCCGCAACTTTCTGGGTCTTTTCGATTTCTACCGCAAGTTCGTGTTGGGTTTCTCTCGTATCACTTGGCCTTTGAGTCAAGTCACCAAGGGAGGAGTGAAAGAAAATTTATTTTGGTCTGAATCCCAACAGAAGGCATTTTTCGAGTTGAAGCATCGCCTCTACTCTGCACCAGTGCTCACATTGTCGGACCTAAAACAACCATATGAGATTGAGACATATGCCTTCGACTATGCTATTGGTGCAATTATTACTCAACAAGTAAATATTGTTGCATATCACAATCAGACAATTTTAGACACAACCTAGAAGTATCCCACCTATAAAAAAGAGATGTATTCCATTGTGCTGGCCTTACGGCAATGGAATAATTACATTACGTGGAAGGAAACAGTCATTCACACAAACCACCGACCCCTGAAGTTAATAAAACACAAGGTAGGTTGCAGAAGGATCGCCATAATAGATTGTCCACATATATGCAATGGTTCCATTTGAACATTAAGTACAAGAAGAGAAACACCAATAATATTGCAAACTGCCTTAGCCAACTACTAGTCGTGCAACTGACCACTGTGATCAACTATTGTGGACACGAGACTTAGGAATGGCCACATATTTACAAGAGTCATCTAGAATTCAACACCACATACTAGACGCTCCTAGAAGGTAAGCATGTTCCAAACTTTCACCTCCAGGACGCACTATTATTCAACCTCGGAAACATTTTTTTACCTTCAAGTGAGTGTGCCAAGATTATTTGGGAGGCACACTATAGTTTATTTGTTGGAAATTTTTGGGTAGAAAAGATAGTGGTAGTACTATGAAAGTATTTTTATTGGCCAAACCTTAGACAAGATATTAGCAAGTACATTTACTCCTTCCGTGCTTGCGCAATTTCCAAACCTACAATCAAGAATCAAGGCCCATATAATCCTTTTCCTACTCCTAGTTGTCCCTGGGAATACATCTCCATTTATTACATATTGGGGCTTCCTTTTACCAAGCATGGAAATTACTATTTTTTCATGGTCAATGACATATTCTCTAAGATGGCCATTTATACGACCTGCAAGAAGAGTATCTCAACAAAAGGCACTTCTAAAATTTTCTTTGAATGAGTATGGGTACACTTTGGGATGCCACAATCCATTATCTCAGATCGGGATAGTTGGTTCCTAAGTCCATTATGTTCAAGCTTATGGTCGTTTTTCGATACCAAGCTCACTAAGTCCACGACCTTTCACCCCTAAACTGATGGCCAAACAAAGGTCATCACCAGGATGATCATGCACATCCTGGGCATGTACAACTCAAATCACCCATGCACATGGGATGAGAGCCTCCCCTATGTCCAACATAGCTACAACAAGGTTCTCCACAACTCAACTAACCACAACCCCTTTGAGGTGGGTTTGGGATTCCAACCATTTTGTCCCATTGATTTTTCCATACCATGTGCATCTACTCAGGGAGATTCGACTCATGTGCAGTCTGAAGCTGACAGGGCTAACAACTTCATTGAGTGCATTCAACACATCCACCAGCAGGCCTATGACATCGGACAATGATCATGATCAACATCGGGTGCCACACAAATTCCAGGTGGGTGACAAATTTTGGTTACAATTGTAGAAGGAGTGCCTTGATGGTACCCACCACAAGATTTTCCCACTCTGATATAGGCCTTACACCATCAGTAAGGCTATAGGGGAAAATTATTTTGAGCTTATCATTCCATCGTTCGTCGGCCTGCACCCAATATTCAATTTTGACCGACTGCAACCATACTTTCCCCCATTGTTGGACACATTCGATGTTGCTGAGCAGTTGACACCAATAGAGCTCAACCCAAGTTGTATAGAATAGTAAACAATAGGATCAAGGACACAGAGATCAAGAACACTCTTGAGCATAGGATCCAGTGATATCGAGTTGTCAAAGCACGTCCACTCATTCACTAGGGCAAGTGGATCACCAGGGTCCGACCATGTTCAACAGAAATTTCCTCACCTCATGGAGGCTATACACACAATGGGGAACATTGCTTCCTAATGGGTGAGGATTGATCCAGGTGGATATTGATGCCTACCTACCCATTTCACATATACCTACAATTAGTTTCATTATTTTCCTTGATTATAGCAACATTTACTAAATCTAGTAGTTTTTTGGGTTCTAAACTTCTAGAGCAGTTTGGACCCCCTAAACGACCTTTATTTGAGGTCTTCCACATGCCCATAGCCATAGGAATGGGATTTCTATAAATACTATAGTACTCATAGATATATTTCTAATGATGTATCGTATGCACCAAAATAAGATTATATAACCAAGTTATGACTTCGGGAAGTTGGCTTCCCAACTAACCCCAACGGGACCCAGAAACTGTGGGCCTTCCATCTTCTAGGGTTAGGTTTTTGGTTGTTTAGGGTTTCCATTTGTTTTTTAATAATAAAAAGGCCCTTGAGCCTTATTTTAACATAGTTCAAAGGAATTTATCCACCACATCTCTTCTTAGAGATAAGCTACCATCGCCCGAGCTAGTTTATTTCCATTATGTATGTAAGCATATTTCAGTTCTTTGATGTTAACGAAATGAAGTTTTATTTATGCTACATTTCTTTGTTTATGTTTATATATGTGTTCTGTTGCATTCCTACATAATTCCGGATCACCTAATAAATGTAGTTGCTGCATTACATAGGGCAAATGGCATGACTAACCACTCATACAAACCTTGTATGGTTTTGAAGGCGATTTTCTAGGTATATTCTTCTTTCACCCGAACCTAGTGATATCTAGAATTTTATATTAAGCACATTGTTCAAAATTATCAATGCTTCAGTATCCAAATATGTTGATATGTCCCTCACTATGAAACTTCAATGTGCCAATTCACTACCGACATGGTGATATCATGGTATGGATTACTAGGGTATCGGGAAATCTATATAACTACCATTCTTTACAAATTCATGATATTGCAATAGGCCCGATATAAAAATCAACCTTCCACTTCATTTATTTGACACCCAAACATAGTATGATGTGTGGCAAATGACGATGTGTCTTCTGCCAAATGGCACTGCTGAATGAGCTATGTGTCACTCATTTTTTCATAACTATCATGTCGAAAATGTGAAATCTAGGTGACACATGTCCTCCATTTGGCACTATCACATCATTATTTATAATGTCATAATGACATAATTATTTATGATTTCCCAATACTCCAATACTCACTGTCATCGGTTATCAGACTCAAAAGAAGGGAATTGTTGCCAAGTTTTATTCCATTGATTGGTGTTGTGCCATACCAAGGTTTCTTCGAAAGGTACTTCTTTTTTTCTTCTTGTGGATTGGTATCTAGTAAGCCCCTTCTTTTTCCTAGCTCTTGGTCATGGCTCCCATCATGCCATACTAGGAGCTATGGTCAAGACTTTCTAAACTCAAAATTCAAGTAAAACCCAAAATTTGTACCTAAGCTACTTCTAATATTTAGAGCTTCTTCGAAAAATTCTAAGGGAAATAAAACCATTTCCTTCAAAAAGGTAACTTTAATCCTCTTCATCTCTATCTCTTAACTAATAGAGAGAGGAATATAATGTTTCATATCTTTGGAGACACAAGGATCATTCAACCAATACTATCATACAAGTCTCCCTTCACCAATTTAGTTTATAATTCGTAATTAACATCATATTTCATCCATTCATAACACATCATTAAAGGAATACTAAATAACATTTAAGAAAGTTATGCTAGCCACTCATCTCAATATGCCTACAAATTCAATGCAAACTATCCATTAGCTTTAAGTTCATCATCACATGTACACATAACAATCTAACATATCAATAAACATGGCACTTTAAGAAGTAATTGCATTTAAATTACAACATGATAGATTTCACTTATCTGATTCAATTAAACTTGTTGGAAATTGAAGAGAAAAACACCACTCTCCACCCAATCGTAGGAACTACTATATTGAAATTTTCTTACAACTAGCCAACTCTAATATATATCTGATGTCTAAAGGATGCTTCACTCAGGGAAGTTCAACAAGGTTCAACTCCAGGAATATAATATTAAGTACATTCTCCTTCACCTGCAACAAACACTAAGGATGCCAATTCTCAAGCATTGATTTTGGGCTACTCACACAACAAAATATGGTCGCTAAAGGTCCACACAACATAAAAATAATTCTCTTCACTTCTTCCTCTATTCCCTCAACGATTTTGCTTCTCTTTGTTGCCTCTCATGCATATAATAACTAGATATATGAGTTCCTCTTGGTCTAATTTAATTAGTATGATGGCCCCTCATGGGCTTCTTAAACTAATGCAATTTAGGCATGGGATCCCTCACCGACCTACCATGACCAAAGTAGATGTTCTATCTCATTCTTCCCAATTCAATATCTTGTAGCCTCTAAGGTATAATTTTTAAAACACATGTTTTCAAGTATCCCACACACAAGGGGTTTTGAGTTCACACTCACATAGTTTCCCCTAGTTATTAATATATGACACATACTTCGCTTGTCTCTCCTTGTCTCTAATGGTGAGGCTCTCCTCACCAATGTTGCCTCTCCATGTAATAGTTTTGGAGTACCTCCAAGGGATGTAGAGTTAACTGAGGCTCTGTTGTATGGTATGCAACCCCATACTTGGGGAAGTTAGGTACCTCCTCCCCCATAAATCTCATAACTTCTTAGAATTTCGTAAATAAACTATAAAATAATGGATTAGAATCGTTAAATTCATATAATATAGGAAACTTACCTCTCCCCCTTATAGGCTTCCTCACACAAGCTATTCTTTCAAACACTAGGATTTGTTTAGGCTAGTCCTCCTCTGAAACTTCAACAATTTACAATTTCATTTAATATGATATATACATAAAATATGTTTGGAAAGCTCTCCATGCTATCCCCGCATCATCATCATCCTTTAATTATATTTACAAAACTAAGGGCTTAGAAAGGGGATACTATAGTAGGATTTTTTTGGATTTGGGATCCATTTCTCTTGGAAAAATAAATGGGATTCTAAACCTCCGTAGTGCTATGAGAACCTTATGCATAATTTATTTTCATTAATAAAACTACAATTTTTTCTCTTTGGAAAAAATAAATTTGTTATGAAGGAGCAACAAAACTCATAAACAATTTTTTAACAAAAAATAACTATCACTGGTATGTATAAACTAGCCTAGATCCATCTAAAACCTAGGTCTATCAAGAAATAAAAAGGATCACATTTCTTAATGTGTAAATTTTGTAATCATTTAATTCCATGCCACGAATTAATTCCTTTATATTAAAAGAAATTACACATTAACAAATTTCATCCCTCTCGATGCTTGATAAATATGGGTCTAAGATAGATCTATGTTAGTTTATTTTTTTTAAGATGTTGTCACATACATATGTATGTATGAATGTCATTATTTTTGTCATTTAATTTATTTTTTGTTGTTTAAGATGGATTTGACTCATATCTTTCTAGAATTTTTAATGTATTATTATGTTTATTTGTTTGTGACAACTTATTTTCCATACATGATTGTAAATCACCTCCATCCTCTCAATGTAAGAATATATTTGTGTAGGTATATAATGAGGTTTTAAGCATCACAAATAATGAATTTTTGTATTATAGTTTAATATATGAAATGGGTTGGTTCATGTTGTTAGTGACATAATCCTTCAGGTTTATTATTGGACATAATTTGGAGGTAGCTGAAATATTCTTGAGGAAGATAGGCTCCATGCTTGAATTATGTTAGTTGAGGAAGATTAGTCACCAACCATATTTTCCATAGACTATATATTTTTTCATTTACTCATTAGTGGTGTCATGATTATGTTCTAATTACATGGTTTCCACTTAGAAATACCTCTTTTCCATAATAAGCTCTACTTCTAAGTAGACTTGAGAATTTATTCTTGTCATTTCTCTACTTGTATTAAGCCCTTGACAAAGTCCTGTGCAAAGACTAAACAATAAGATATATTTTATCGTTATATTAGTGTAGTGGGATAGACCCTTTAATTGTAATTGTACCCTTTGTCTCCTATTTATATACTAAGCATTCCTAGTTTTAGAGTCATACTATCTTTATTTGTACATTGATTCATTGTAAAAGGAGGTTGTCCCCTGAAGCTGGATTGTTATTAATTGAATTTATTTTTTTTTACAATTTTTTTCAAGGTGTTTTCTTCATGTTATATCTCAAAAAACCACCCCGTTGGGTCTACTAGAAGAGAACAACATATTTCAAGATAATATACATTAATTGATCTATGGAAGCTCAATAAAATACATCTTTGGTGCCTTCAATTCTCCCCTGCCACTAGAATCCAACACTACTAGGCTCAACAACACTATGTATCACCCGACATAGCAAAATAGAAGGCTAACAATACACCAGTTACACTGAAAAGGAGAACTAGAGAAAAAATTTAAATGGATAAGTTCAAACACGGTCAAATTTGATCACTCTCAATGGACAAGGATGAAAGGGTGAGACATGGTCACACAAATTTCTATATTCAATGTGCCCATTTCTTAGAGATGTATATGAAAGAATTGTCTCCATAGATCAAAATGGAGAGGAAAGTATTACATGTCGAAGTGTTGTTGGATCTCAAACTCAAAAGTATTCCTTGAAATAAGCCACTACCATTGTCTAGATGAACAATGAGTTCTGGTGAAATGGAAACCATATGTAGGGAATGCAGAAGGCACGACAATGTACCAACTAGTTATGGTATAATATAATCATTTTATGCATTTCCTCACAATACCATTATCTTTTGTTTAGTTTATATTTATACATTTTATTTCAAATGTGCAATTGCTAACGATTTTTGTTGAGTGTTGGTTTTTGTAGATATGTTGCTTGTTTGTGTGTAGGTTTTTAGTGTAAGAAAGCAAGGAGTGAGTAAGTCCAATGATTCTTTCAAATTGGTAGCACTAAATAATGGCTTCTCTAGATAGAAGGTATGCCCTATTCCTCTATTGTGTGATTTTTTCATATGCATGCATGTTTGTGGGATTTTCTTAATTGTAACCTTGGTTGTAAAATTTAGCATCTGAGAACGTATTGGGAAACATTAATAGAATAAAGTTTTCTACTAATGTAGATGAAATATTTCCTTAAACACTTCATAAAATTTGGTATAATAACCTACAATCCTAGGGGTTTTCTCCTTCAATGAAGACATCTTGGAATTTTTACTATAATTTTTTTTGGGAGGTTTTATATAGAAACAATCTAGGGAGACTAAGGTGAAATATCAAGTTACTAGTGATGAAAATTTCAATTTCAGGTTCTTTATACTTTTAGAGATATAGCCTATGGAATGTAGGGTTTGTGACTATAGAAATTGGCTTTAAAGGAGTCATCATGGAATTTTCTCTCTCTCTCTTTTGAGAAGTATCACATATAACAATTTTTTGGAGATTGATGAGAAATATCATGGTTAAGTTTTGGTTTTCTATACTTTAAGAGTGATAGTTTATGGAATATAGGGTTATGGCTAATATTGAAATCAATTTTAGAAGAGTTATCTTGAAATTTTCAATTAACCTCCTTTTGTTAAGTTTCAAACTCAAAAATTTTCAAAATCTTAAGAATATGTACTTAAATATATATATATATATATATATATATATATATATATATATATATATATATATATATATATATATATATATATATATATATGTATGTATGTATGTATGTATGTATGTATGTATGTATGTATGTATGTATGTATGTATGTATGTATGTATGTATGTATGTATATTCTCCAAATTAGGGTTTGAAAGTTACACGACTTACAAAAGGCATAACTTTCAAATGGAAGGTCTATTTAAGATTGATATTTTGTGATAAAAATAGTGTATTATTGTTTTCTCATATGGAAAATAGTTTAACAAAGTAAATACCTCTATTTCATAAAACTTCTTTAATTCAACCTTGGGAATGTTCACTCCTTTTAGAAGCCATCCATAATAAACTCCACTAGTGGAGTTAAATACCCCTAGAAAATTCTTATTATTGTAATGTTGTTCAAAATCGATACTAAATTTATTTTTAGGAATCCCTTCAAACACATTATTAATTTTAGGGAGTCTATCATCTAGGGATTGTATGATATTAAGTTCCAATAATTCTATTTTCTTCTCCATTTATTCCTTATTTTCATCCATTTTTTGTTCCATGTCCTTTTTAATTAATTTTTGCATATGTGCCAATTCAAACTTCATTTCTTTAACCTGATTTCCAACTTAGATAGCTAGTATTTCACATTTTCTATTTCTTCATGAATCATGGATGAGATTTTTTTGAGGTTTAATTGAAGAATTATTTTTTGATCTTTCTTTGGAAACATGTGAGAAAAATTTACTAGATGTTGAGGATAAGGGAGTGATACGTGCTATTTCTACTTGATATATATGTAGGGTCCAATAGTAGTACTCAATCCAGTATATTAAGGAACTAAATAATAAGGCTCAACCATTCCCTTAGCTATACTACTTGACTACCCATGTATTAGAGAGTTGTCTCTCTAAGTGTTGTTCTTTATGTACTATAAAAACTAGATGGTTGATTAGATTATCTAAAGCTTGTTCTAGGTATACCTAACTAAAGGTACATGAAAATGAGATTCCATATATAGGTATTCTCTGATGTGATACTACTCTGAGGTTTACCAATAAAGGTTGCATGGATTTCCAAATAGGTGAAACCATGTGTCTACTTCCTTGATTGTAGTTTTACCCACTAAAAGGCTATGTTACATAAATATGTTTAAACATCTCTCAATAAATAGAAAAAAATGGAAAAAAGAGAGAGCTTTTTAACCCTAGAAAAACCTCGTAAAATCACTAGACAATAACTAATAAAAAACCCTAACTTCCAAAATATATACATTATAAAATATAATGAGTCAAAAAAAAAATTTCCTACATTTTATTCATTGTTTCATCTTAATATTTTTAAAATTTTAAAGTTTGAGGCTTCATTGAAAAAAGGTTACAATGAAATTCCAAGATGAATTTTTTAAAAATGATTTCAGGATTAGTCAAAAGAATATATTCCATAGACCATATCTCTGAAAGTATTACAAACAATAAACCAAACTTTTAACCACTTATACTATAATAATTCTCTTTATTCTATGAAAGGAGAGGCTATAGGTGTTAAGGGAGCTCAATTTTCTAAGTGCATCTTACTCTTAGAACAAGAGGGTTTCAAAGTTAAGGATTTATAGGGTGGGATTGATAAGAACATGCATGTGACTAAACTATGAATGAAGCAAGTGTGAATAATCACAAGACTTCCATGCAAGGATCAAATTTTAGTAGGTTGGGCTTGTTCCGTTGGCTTCTCATAGGCACATGTTTTTAGATTATTATTGTTCCAAGAAATGGAGATAGACATTGATCCTTAAAATCACTACATAATAACTAGTAATAAAACCCTAACTTACAAAATATATACATAATAAAATATAATGAGTCAAATCTAAATTATTTTCTACATGTAAATCACTATGCCATCTCATTATTTTTAAAATTTCAAAGTTTTAAGCTTCACTAAAATTGCATATAGTGAAAATCCAAGGTGACTCTTTAAAAACTGATTTTAGGATCATTCACAAGTATTATATCCCATAGATCATATCTATGAGGTATAGAAAACCATAAACAAAAAATTTAATCACTTATACTATAATAATTCTCCTTATTCTATGGAAGGAGGAACTATGGGTGTTAAGGTAGCTTAAGTTGCTAATTCCATCTTCTTCTTAGCGAAAGAGGGTTTAGTTAAGGATTTATAGGGTGGGGGTGATAAGAGCATGCAGGTGACTAAAATATAAAAGAATCAAGTGTGAAAAATCAAGATAATGATGTACAAGGATCAAGTTTCAATAGGTTGGGTTTGTCCATTTGCTTCTCGTAGACACATGTTTTTATATTATTGTGGTGCTGGGAAATGGAGATAGAGATTGATCCCTTGAAGAAACTAGGGTTTTCCTAGCCAAAAATACATTGCCCCTGGATAGAGAATATGATATCAATGCCATTGGAGTTAAAATTCTCAAATAATGGGTTGAACAATGTGTTGTTTCACCATTATCAATTGTTCATATATGGGGCTTATTTAGTCACTACACATTGTGTTTTCAATGAGGACAAAAAGTTTCATTGATGTAAACGGGGTTTCCTAAGGAAGAATTAGTATGTTTCATGGATTGAAGGAAGTAGTATGACAACTATATCTCTTGCATTCCCTCATCAGTTCAAATCAAAAGAGGTGTGAATTTTATTGAGTTTTGAACCTATGGATAACATGATTGGATATTCCTTGTAGAAATTTATTAATATTGATATGTATTACCAAATTCTCCTGATCTAACAAATTAATCTTATGTTAAATACGAAATCCTTCCACTTAATTCTTTGCAGAAATTAAATCGCCAATTGCAAACACATGTGAAGAAAATCAATCACACATAAACACAGTCGTTTAACAGGAAAGCTTAAAGCTAAAAACCCCAACTATCATATATTATGTATATCAATGGAATCATGTAATAATCTCATACAAATCTTAGTACATCAAGATCTCAGTACAATCAACAATCATTACACACTGTCATGCAGAAATTTGCATATCTATGCACCAATTTCTTGCCTCCTGACAGCCTTCCTCCACTGCACAATCCCTGCTCAAGAAGACCCCTAAATGAATTCAAATTGGCCTTGCCTTGACTGCACAATCCTCATTGGCAACTCCAATGTGTGTCAGATGCATTGAATGCATCACTATAGTCACAACGGATAGTCCATCTCACCCTTTCACCTATCTCTCCACTGGGTCTCCATTGGAACTAACATGCAAGTAGTTAACTGTTGTATTTGTTCAGTTGTTAGTGATTTATTAGTTGTGAATTAATTAACTAATTAATTCACTAAACTCTCACTAGTGTATCTTTCAATTAGACTAGATACAACTAGCTCAACTAAATTTAACTCACTTAACTTAGTTAAACTAAATAACAACTCCTATAACCATTCTTCCAACTCTGGCACAACTTTTCCACTTCAGTTCTAACTGAGTCCTCCATGCATGAGTCACCAAAAACCCTAGGAATTTCGTAATTACTTCAGCCCATTGATTTTCCAAATCTGTTCACTAAAATAAAGTGCTCCAAGAGAATAATTTGATATCTATTATCGGATTATTATTAAGAGCTAATAATAATCAACATGCACCTATTTTTAGATTGACGATCTATAAATAGACTTCGCCCAATATTCTAAAAATAGAATTTCATCTATTTTTCACATTTTACCAACCATCTACAAATAACTCTTTGTATAGAATATGCTCACCATGTCTAAAAATAGACATACACCTAAAAATAGCCTGCGGGCCCCACTTAGTGAAGGTGCTTAATTTTCACTAAGCTCATCATCTTGTTGAATCTCAACACTCCCTCTCAACAAGATAGGGATTATCCTTCACTCCAATCCTGCCTTTATGGTATTCTAATTTTCTCTTGATGAGTGCCTTCGTTAGAATATCTACATCCTAATATTTCGTATGAATGTACCGAAGCAACATGATATTCCGTTGCACACAATCTCTCATATGATGATACTTGATATCAATAAGTTTAGATCTATCATGAAACACAGGATTAATTGAGATTTTAATGCAACTCTGATTATCACAATGTATCACTGTAGGATCTAAATGAGAACCGAACAAACCAATTAGGATCTTCCTCATCTAGATAGCCTCACATGCAGCTTGACTTTCTGCCATGTATTCTACTTCCGTTGAACTGAGTGACACGAATATTTGTCTCTTGTTGTACCAAGAAACTGTTGTAGATCTGATACTGAAAACTCCTCCTGATGTGTTCTTTCTGTCCGTTGGGCTGCCTACCCAATCTACATCCGTGAAGCCATGTAACTTCGCCTCATCCATCTATATGTACCATAAGCCATACTCAGATGTTCCCCTTATATACCTCAGGACATGCTTGCCCACCTTCCAAAAGAGTTTGGTAGGCTTAACCATCACTTGACTAAGCTGGTTCACCATATAGCATATGTCTAGTCTTGTATTAACTAAATACATGTGTGAATCCACCAACTATCGATAAACAGTGGCATCCACTACCTCTGCTGATGTAGCATCCTCTTTCCTCTAATTTCCTGGAAGAGGAGTATCCATGGGCTTGCAGTCCTCCATCTTAAACTTACCAAGTATCTCCCAAGTATACTTTCCTTGAGAAAAAAACAGTTCACCTTCTCGCTGCCATATTTCCAATCCAAGGAAATAATGAAGGAGGCCTAAATCCTTCATCTCAAACTCCTTTGCAAGATCTTCCTTGCATGAGTGTATCAACTTCTCATCACTCATTAGTATTAAATCATAAAAATAAATAACAATGATTAAAATCTTACCCTTCACCACAATTTGGTACAGGTTTGCATCCGCCTCACTCTTGGTGAAGCTTAGTCTGGTGAAATAGTTGTCGATCTGTGTGTACCAATCATGTGGTACTTACTTCAGACCATACAACGCTCTTTTGAGTCTGCATGCATGCAACTCGCTACTGAAGATCTCAAATCCTTCAAGCTGCTCAATGTACACCTCTTCCTCAATGATCCCATTAATGAACGCAGTCTTTAAATCCATCTGATGAATGTGCCAACCCATTTGCGCTAAGAGAGAAAGGATGGTCCTTATGGAATAATATCATGCGATAGGTGAAAAGGTTTCTTCATAATCAATCCCCTCAATCTGTGAGAAGCTCCGGGAAACAAATCTTTCCTTATACTTCTCGATGCTCCCATCAGTAGCTTGCTTTACCTTGTAGATCCATCTTGAACCTACCACTGATTTACCTACTGGCCTTGGAACAATCTCCCAAGCATTGTTTTTGACAATGGAGTCATACTCCTCCACCATGGCATCTACCCATGTGGGCTCCTTCGTTGCTTCTTCAAAATAAGATGGCTTTTTCACGACACACTTGCTCATAAGAGCCATGTATCCAGTAAATCAGTCAGGTAACTATCTCTGTCTGCGAAATTATTTAGGGACTCCTACATTCTGTGCCGCATCAAGCTTCAGTCTCTCAGCTTCTGTGGTACGATTTCTGCCTGTTATGATGTTTGGTTCTGCATGAGTGGACTCCTCCACTCTATGAATCTCCTCCTATGGTTGATCCACATCTAGAGGTTCATCTTTGGGAACAAGAAGTTCCTCCTCCGCATATAAGTGTAGCTCCCTCTCAAGCGACAACTTCATGGCTTTCACCTCATTGAATTTTATATCCCGTCGCACCACAGTCATTCGACTGTTTGGAAAACACACACGATGATTATGGGGTGTTTCTGTGTACCCCACAAATATCCCAAATTCTGCAGTCGGCTCCAGCTTCTTCCTGGAATCCTTCGTCACATGAATGTAAATAGATGAGACAAAAATATTCAAATGAGAAATATCAGGCTTCTTACCAGTAAAATATTCTTCAAGTGTACTCATGCCAAGTACTCTATGAGGACAACGGTTTTGCACATAAACCACAGTGTTGCATGCTTCCGCCCACAAGTGCATCGGTAGGCAATGGTCATGCACCGTAGCTCGTGCAGCACCCACGATCGTTCTGTTCTTCCTCTCCGCGACCCCATTCTTTTGTGGGTTATGAGGTGCTATGAGTTCTCTATGAATTTCTTCTTTGCTACAGAAGTCTTTGAATTTGTTCGATATATATTCACCACCATTATCACTTCGCAAAGCCTTCACTTATTTCCCCGACTCCTTATCCACAAATGCTTTAAACTTACAGAACTTTGAGAATGTTTCACTCTTCTTCTGCATGAAGAAGATCCAGCATCTACGAGAATAGTCATCAACAAAAATAACATAATACATATGTTTTTTTGTTGAAGCAACCGAGAAAGGTCCACACACATCTGTTTGAATTCTCTCCAGGATCACCGAAGCATGATTATCCTTCTCATGAAAGGTTGTGTTCACAAACTTACCCATAGTACATCCCTTACATCGATCTAACTGCGCAAGAGTACCCTTGGGAAGTCCAATAGAAATTTGCTGCAAAATCTTCAAGGCACCATGGTGAAGATGACCCAATATCCTGTGCCATAACTCTCCCTCATCCCGGCTCACCACTTCTTCTGCTTTTCCCATCATTGCAACGCAGCCATCTACCTCCAACTTGTAGATATTCTTAACTAAAATACCTATCCTATTGGTTTGACCTATTGTTTTATGTCGCAGGAAGGCTTTTCCCTTGCTGAAAACAACGTCATAACCTTTTTCCTCCAATATAGCGACCGATACCAAGTTCTTCTTCAGACCTGGAACATGCATAACATATTTCAATAGAAATGGTTTACCTGACTCCCTCCCAAAGGTAATGGTTCCAATTTCGGTCCTGTTGTATGGTACAAATGTCTCTATATGCATTTTGGAATCCTTCTCCTCCAAGAATCACTAAACAACTCATGTGTCATATGGAAGAGCACCATTAAGATACCATTAGACCACCATTAAGCAGAAGCCAGCTTCATGAATCGAAAATAAAGTTAAAATTTCGAGGCTAAGGCCTCTCCAGCTGCAGCTCCAGCAGCCTTCTTGTTATTATTTTTCTGTGTGAAGTTAGTGGCGAGATGCCCATGTTCGTGACAGTGAAAACACTTCACCTTGGACAAATCCAGCTTCTTGCCTTTAGCCTCGATTTTAGATGGAATTTCTTCCCCTTCCCTTTCCTTTCTTTGGCATCCAAACTGCAATTCTCTTCATCATCATTCTTTGATGAAGATCCATCCCTGGTATTCTTCCTTATCTCCTCCTGCACAAGATCCGACCTAAGTCGCTCCCAATCTGGCAGTTTCTCCCGTCCATTGACAGAGTCTGCATAGCTATGCCAACTCTTTGGAAGCCCAAGGAGAGCCAAGCTCACCAATTCATCATCCAAAACTATAATCCCCATAGTTCCCAGCTCATCCCTACATTGGACAAACTTCGTGAGATATTTTAGAATATTGTCGCCCTTCTCCATTTTGATTTTTCTGAGCTTATCTTTCAGCGCCAACTTACTATAGTCAGTGTTGCTTTGGAAAATACCTTTCAAAGCCTTCCACATTGCAAATGGAGTGTCTTTCTCATGAAGGCTTGACACAATATGGTATTTCACACCTTCCAACAGAATTATTCTTGTCTTTGCTACCTTCTTTTGCCATGCGTCAAGTAATGCAGCATCGCTAGAAGTAGGCTTAGGAACATCGCTATCGATGAAATCCTTCAGTCCATTATCTTCAAGCACTGCCTCCATCCTATCCTTCTAGCCTATGTAGTTCGAGCTACCCTCAAGGGCATACTCCAACCGCAACCCATTGAAAGACATTTCAATGAATACTCAACTGTCGCACCAAGAAATTTCTGCAGCAAATTCGAATTGTCCACCAGCGCAAAACTCAGCACCTCTTCACAATTGCAATCTCCAGTGATTAACACTACTCTAATACCATGTAGAAATTTATTAATATTATTATGTATTACCGGATTCTCCTGATCTAACAAAATAACCTTATGTTAAATACTGAATCCTTCCACTTAATTCTTTGCGGAAATTAAATCACCAATTTCAAACACATGTGAAGAAAATCAATCTCACATAAACACAATGGTTGAACGGGAAAGCTTAAAGCTAAAAACCCCAACTATCATATATTATGTATATCAATGGAATCATGTATTAATCTCATACAAATCTCAGTACATCAAGCTCTCAATACAATCAACAACCATTACACACTGTCATGCAGAAATTTTCATATCTATGAACCAATTTCTTGCCTCCTGACAGCCTGCCTCCACTGCGCAATCCCTGCTGAAGAAGACCCCTGAATGAATTCGAATTGGCCTTTCCTTGACTGCACAATCCTCATTGGAAACTCCAATGTGTGTCAGATGCATTGAATGCATCACTATAGTCACAAAGGATAGTCCATCTCACCCTTTCACTTGTCTCTCGACTGGGTCTCCACTGGAACTGACATGCAAGTAGTTAACTATTGTATTTGTTCAGTTTTTAGTGAGTTATTAGTTGTGAATTAATTCACTAAACTCTCACTAGTGTATCTTTCAGTTAGACTAGATACAACTAGCTCAACTAAGTTTAACTCACTTAACTGAGTTAAACTAAATAACAACTCCCATAACTACTCTTCCAACTTTGTCACAACTTTTTCACTTCAATTCTAACTACGTCCTCCATGCACGAGTCACCAAAAACCCTAGGAATTGTGTAATTACTTCAGCCCACTGATTTGCCAAATATTTTCACTGAAATAAAGTGATCCAAGAGAATAATTTGATATTTATTGTCGGATTATTATTAAGGGCTAATAATAATCGACATGCACTTATTTTTAGATTGACGATCTATAAATAGACTTCGCCCAATATTATAAAAATATAATTTCATCTATTTTTCACATTTGAAAAACCATCTACAAATAGCATCCTACAACTTATAGAATATGCTCACCATGTCTAAAAATAGACATACACCTAAAAATAGCCTGTGGGCCCCGCTTAGTGAAGGTGCTTAATTTTCACTAACCTCATCATCTTGTTGAATATCAACACTTGTTAGACCTTTCCAACGATATATCACATTCTAAAAACTCCTCCCAGGTGATAATTTATGGCCATTTGAAGATAAACATTAGTTAAGGGCCTAAACTAATGGGCCAAACCTACAAACACCAAATTTTTTAAACAATGTGCATCCTCTGGGTGGATCTATGGTTCAATTATCATATCTACAGTGGACAATGGCAAAATTTGCACTAAAGTTAATGTAGTTGAAAGTCAAGCATCTCTACCCAGATTGGATGAATTACATGGTCAGATACATAATTAAATGATAGAATATGTGTGAAGGTGCCCAAACTTTAACCTTCATGATGAGCTTATCTCGTAGCGACACATGGAAACTACTAATTGGATGACATGGTAACTGTGATGTATCCCTCTTGCAAAGTCAACTATGATGTGACAAAAAATACGACATGGAGATATTCGATTAGACAGACGAGATGATGTGGCACTAAAAAGGATTGAAATTTCATAAAGATGATGTTAGTTGGATTACATGGAACCTTTAGGGACTACCACATGGTAGGGACAAATGGTTGTTTTTGATTGGTCAAATGGTCAAAAATGGGTGACATGTGGCACCCATCATGGGTTTCCATGTAGCATGATGAAATTTTGTGATCAACCATGGACCCCTTAAGACACTATCATATAACATGGTCATATGATAACCTAAGGGTAAGGCCTAAAGGACGAAGGCATAAACATTAAGGAGAAGGTCACGTCGAGCATGGTCATATGGTCACAATCCAAAGGATTAAGGCATAGAGATTAAGAACAAGGTCATGTCTAGCATGGTTGTATGCTTTCTTCCAAAAGGACCAAGGTGCAAAGGTTAAGAATGATGCTATGTTGAATGGTCATGTGTTGGTCCCATATGGTAAAATCCCCAATCTACAAGTTAAATAGTGGGTCGGCTCACATGAGCCTGGGACCATGCCCTCATATAAATATATATGACCTTGGTTCAATATGAGACACATTAACGTTCGAGATATACATCTCCGATCACATGTTCGAGAGTCAAGTGTTGTAGTGGTAATAACATTTTGAAGTTGAATCAATTATATTGGTGGAAGGGATGAGCCCTAGCGCAATTGTGTTGTATAGAATGTATGATTATTGGTTCTAACTTAGACGAGCTACAACATGTTGATGCTTTAGTGTGCCATGGTTAGGGACAAAATATACACATATATGCTTACTCTTGATAAGTAAAGACTCACCACTTAGTTCAGTTGGTCGTATGATTTGGTTTGTTTCGTGAAGGTCGGGGGTTCGAGTTCGACCAAACTAACTCAAATTTTGTATATATGGGGTTATTGGCGTACCTGATTTGAACATTCTATTGAAAATTCAGACATTTTGTAAAGCCTGTAAAATACCATTTTGTAAATGCGCTCATATTGTTCCATTCGGTTGTATGCTTAATTTTTGTATAGGTTATATAGCTTTAAATAGTTTTTTAGGGTTTTTTGGCTCATATTAAAGCCAAATTGGATTCCAGAAGACGAATGAAGATTAATGTTTAGTTGTGAACATATCTAAATGCATGGAAAGGCTTGATGATGTATTTTTTATATTCAAAATCAGAGTTATATGTTTTTGAGACTTATGAGCAGGTTGCAGTACATGGTCTAAGAAATTTCTAGGAAAGTTTTTTGTGACTAGGTTGATAAATAGGTTGTGATAGAGTATGGACAAGATATGAAATTTTGATGAAACAATTATAACAAAAACAACATGATTAGTTTGAAGAATTATATTGATTGAAGTGTAGGTGGATCTAGTTTGAAATATTATGAAAAGTGGCCCATGTGGAGTTAAAGAAGGAGTTGGGTGCCTCCACTGAGGTTGGTTACTTAATTAGGTTGAAGGCTACATCAAGTCAAATATTTATCATTTATGATGTTGGTGCCACAATAAGTTTGTAGCCTATTGCAACTGGATTCTTTCAAATTTTGAAGGTTGGGGCCTTAATCAAGTTGTAACCTATCGTAATTAGTTGCTTGCACATCTTTGGGGTGGGTTCCTCTAGTAGGTCTGTGCCTAAAAATATATGTAATGAATTGAAGAATAAGAATAAAATAATTTCCAATTTTCAGCTGTATGGGTTTCCATGTAAAATATTGTGTCCTCATGTGTTGATGTCATGATGGCCTCTTGATGCATTTATTTATTTATTTCTATGATGCAAATGGTGATGGTACATCACTACATGATTGTTTATTGATACAATGTTTTAAAATGATGAGTTTTCCACCACACTAATTCACTCCCCCTCTTAGTGTGATATTTGGTCTAACAAGTGGGATCATAGAAAGTGCATTAAGGAACAATTAACTACTAGAAGGTTGATTTCAAGGAAATATGGCCTTGATAAGATCAATAAACAAGCCTCCTTTGTTTGATGGATCCAAGTATAATTTTGGAAAATAAGAATGGAAACTAATCTCATTTCCTTGGGAGCTGATTTTTGGGAAATTGTAGAAACCAAGTATAAATTTCCTAACACTTCTCCAAAAAATATATTTGTTAAGGAAATATATACATCCAATGCACAAACTAAGCATGCTATCTTGAGTGGTTTGACAAGTTTATAATTTGTCAAAGTAATGTTATTCAATTCGGCTCATGATATATGGAACAAGCTTAAATCTTATTATTAAGGGGACATGAAGGTAAAAGAATCCAAGCTACAATATTTTAGGGAACAATTCAAAAGTTTGAATATAGAAGAAGATGAGGATATTGGTTCATATTTTATTCAAGTAGACAATATTGTCAACTCTATTGCAGGTATAGCTGAAGAAGTCAAGGATAGTGTCATTGTTTGAAAATTTTTGAGATCTCTTCCATCAAGATTCAATCCAAAAGTATTAACCCTTGAATAATTAACAAACATGGATAAAAAAAGTATGTATACACTTCATGGAACACTCTTAGCTTATGAGATGAGGATAAAGAATGAAAAATTGGGAGTCAAGGAAGGAAGCAATATTTCAAGCAACCAAAGAAGGGAAAAAACATGAAAATCAAGAAGACTGAAATTTTGATGAAGAAGAATCCAATTTTTCAGGAAGTAGAAAAGAGGAATGTTATAGGAAAAATGACCTCCTCATCAACTCAAAGGAGAAGCTGGAAACATGGAAGGAAGAAAATTACCTAGACAGAGACCCATTTTTCCAAGGTAACACACCCTAGAGACAGCTAGGTCGAGTTATAACGCATCCGAGACATTCAAAGGGAGTGTTAGTGCCTAGTTTAACACTCTGTCTTGCCTAAGGGGAGGCATTACCCATGTTTTCATGAATAAAGGGACAAATCCTGTGGAAATGGACTGAAATTTCCTACTTTTTCTCAAAATGAGTAAGTCCAAAAGCAGCAACCTGCGGTGCAGACCTCTTATTGGACATTGATAAACACAACTGAGCATATATAAAGGGAAAAAACAAGGAAAGGCAAGGAAAAATCATGATTTTTCCTCATTCAAACTGATTGAGAAAATTGGCAAGGTCTGTCCTCCCCAATTCCTATAAATTGGAGGCTTGGGCTCTTGGTCAAAGGTCGAAGGTTTGATCGCGTGCAGAGCAGAGCTTTATTGTTGAGTGTGAGGCTTAAGGATCGGAAAGGTTCATTGGGAAATCTTAGCCCAAGTATCATTACACTCGAAGATAGAGGAGAGAGAGAGAGGATTCGTAAGACTAAGGAAGGCTTGGTTCAACCAGCAGTTGTAATCTTCCTTCTTATATATTAATAGGACTGTATCTGTTTTGTCCATTTGATGTTTCAGTGTCACATTTATTCTTTATTTGTCTATGAAGCATGATATAAATGGCTCAGATTTGCATAGTTTAATGTTGATTATATTCTTGTTTAATTGCTAATAAGTGATACCACTATGAAGATTACATGCATGCTTTGTTTGTTTGCAGGATCTAGACTTGGAGTCGGTGAGGAAGGACTTCAGCCACACCACTTAGCACTCTCCAACGGATCTGCTATTCACAAAGAGGTAATCCTTCAATATCTCATTTCGTCAATTATGCATTAGTATAAACATGTGTGCAATGTCTTTGTAGCTATACAGCTAATCTGACTGTCTACCTCGGGCACCAAGAAGTCCCGAGATGGGTTTACATTAGCTACCATTAGCTACCACCCAATAATTTTACCCCTAAGCATAATTGGCGACCATACTGGGGATTTAATCCTTATTTCCTGGATTGTTTATTTATGAACCTTTGACTCTTTCCCTCTATCATTTCCCACTCTTCTCACATCCCCTTCTGATCAGTTCATATACTTTGTGACCATCCCAGTAGCTCACAGTGTCCATAACAGACCCTTCCCAACCATTTTTTACAACTTTTCCTTGAGTAATGCACCCCCTGTGCGTGTTCCAGTGCGTTATAACATTGTTGATTCTTAGGAACATTGTGTTAGTCCTGTTATTAATGCTCTGTAGCCTCTGCTAACATTTTTACCTAGTAAAAAATTATTGTTTACACCTTTGTTGTGTTTCCCTTGGCTATGGAGTTGTTGGCTGCCATATTAGCTCATGTATTTTGGTCCCTGTGCTTGGTTTCTTGCTATAATTTTCATTTTTCTTGTTTAAAAAAGTTAGTGTTAGTTGCATTCAATTTTTGAAGAAGAAAAGCTTTTTTTAAGTTTTTATGAACATAGTTGATTTCTTTATGAATTTGTTTTGGTTTAAAAGTTGTTAGTGATGATAGATAGATGTCTGAATATTTTTTGGTTGAACTGTGTTATTTGAATGTTTGTTGCTGCACGGATGTTTGAAATATTTCTCCCTATAGAATAAGCTCTTCATCGAATTGAATATTAAAATCATTTTTTGCATGGTTTTGAGTCAGAGTCTCATTACATTTCATACGTCCACTCCCCCTCCAAATATTAATAAACAAGTACACTAATAAATCAAGCGCTAATAAAATAAATCATATAACTCTTTTTATGAGCTCACACCAACAATATTTTAGGCTACGATCTTGGGATAGAAGTGATAAAACTACCCAAGATCACAAAATTTGAAACTAAAGTCATTAAAGAGTGAAAAATCCTGCTGCACTCATACTATCAGGGCCAATCCACTACTACCGGAGTTAAGCACGAGACAAGACTAGGGTGCATGAGAAAGTATTCTGCCTTCGAGTGCATAACAGTGGGAGTTCTATATATTGGGGTTCCCCTATGGGATGTCGAAACTAGATCGGGGATCTAGGTGTTATGCCCATATAGCATGTTGTCTACGACCATGACCCCCCTGATAGTGTTTGTGATTTGAGGTATCTTTAGTTTCCATACTCTTAGGGACTTACACAAGGTGACTGGGGTGGGCTACCCTGGTACCTGACACAGATGGACCTACTCTATCTTCGATCTTTGGGAGGGTACTCGTCTCCACGAGAGTGCTTACAGACATCGTCTGAGGTTCGAGAGAAGCTCAAGAGTAACCGTAACTGTACATTTGACCAGCTCTCTTTGTATGCCATTGTGGTATTGGGTTTCATCTCCAGCAAATGGTAGTACTCAGACAGGGTCTTACCCCTTCTCACTGCTTGATTGATTGATTTTAGGGGTTCTTTTTTCTTTTTTAGGTGTGTGGTTACTATCACTGAGACTTCATAATACATCACAATAAAATTTGATAAAATTAACAGGTCATTGTGGTGTCCTTCGAATCTGGTTGTCTTTATAAGTGGCAGCAAGGTCTCCCTCCATTGACACTGGGGGAGGAGTTGAGTCTCGGTGACCCAGTTCCTTCTCCAGAAGAGTAGTCCCCAGTGTTGACCATTGATTTTCACATTGATCCCTACCATACAGAGTTTCCAGAGGATCCTTTCACTGAAGTAGTCATACCTCCTTACAATCCTCCTCCCACTGACCCATTGGGGCTATTGTTAGTTCAAGTAACACCAGTGCCAGTCATGTCTTCTGTTGCACCTACATCCATTTCACAATCGGTGACCATTGGGTCAGTGCCGTTGGTAGGCAAGTCGGTTCCACCACCATCTCCCACACTAGTTTTTAGTTCTACCCGACTAATTGGCAACCCCAGTCACCAACCTATACTCAGTCCTAGTAATCTAGTCTTCACAACTGCAAGCGGACCTCCGAACCCTTCGGGATCTGCTCCTATAATGACTGCACCTGGACCCATAGTTTCTGCTCCTGCTAGTAGGGCTACTTCGGTTCCTTTTAGCAACCCTTTCAGTTGGAATCCATTGTTGAGTTCAAACCCCTTGGCTACTATGTCAGGGGGCAGTGTCACCAATACCTATATGCCAGGGGGCACTTCGGTACCCCTACATTCAGTGGGACAAGCAAGACCATCAATTGTTAACGCCATTCCTTTAAGTGGTCAAAATTCAGGTGTAGGGTCTATGTCGATGGTCAATTATGTGAATAACAGTATGCCACAATCTAACTCTATCACGTCCATATGGGCGACCCTTCCCCAAAACCAATCGGGGCAAGGGGGAAACTATTACACTGGGGGCAACTAGCAGTTTACCCCCAGTACAACATCCCCTACGGACAGCAACCATACATATCTACACCTCCACTCACTGGAAACTTTTATCAACAGATTCCTACTTATCCCATTGTTAACACATTGATGGGCGGACCCTATGATCCAAATGGTCAGCCAACACCTCCTTGGCTAGAGTCGGGGAAGACCATGCAATTGCCATTTTTGGTAGCATTAGACATCCCCGACCTCTAAAAATTGACCAATTATCCTATCAAACACAACCCGCTCTAGCCTCCAGTACCACACAATATTCCGTCTGACATCCCTAAGTTAAAAGGGAAATAAGGGGAGGATCTGACTACGCACATCGCCACCTTTCATATATGTTTTTTCTCTAAATCCATGGTGGACGATAGTATCTGGCTCCAAATTTTCCCTCGCAATCTCATAGGCAATGCTTCCAAATGTTACATTGAGTTACCACGTGCTACAGTCAATACTTTTGGTGCCTTAGCAACAGAATTTCTTAATAACTTCCATTACCTATCTGATACGAAATCAGAACTGAAATCTTAACCTCATTGTGCCAAGACACTGCCACCCATATCTCCGATCATATTCATGAATGGAGATGTAAGCGAAGGTTAGTCAAAGCGCTAATCCCAAATCATCTGTTATCGAACTAGTTTTGTAAGTAACTCTTTCCACCCTTGCTAAAGACATTTTCTTATCTGGTGCGGTCACGGAAGACCAATCCAACCATTGTGCACAGTATCTAGATCTCATCTATTCACAATCTGGCACGTTGTATGAGTTACTCCCCCATGCCCCTGGCAACCCGAATCCTCCCACTACTTAGTTACCTGGAGCGCACACTGATGAACTTGTTGGCGCAACTTCCAGTGTAGCTATAAAACAACTTAGTGGGAAAGATTCCCAACCATCTTCGGCTACCACCGCCCCTACCCAATCAGCTGCTCTTCCCACCGCTGAGGTACACTCTGTGTAGTCTACAAAAAAACCTAGTGGAAAGAACAAGAAGAATAAGAAAAATACCGCTGCTTCTAAAGATCAGCGCCATACTCAAAATAATCCCAATCAGAGAAACACTGCTAAGAATGAAAAATGAAAGGAAAAATCAATGATATTCCTTTGAAAAATTTGTGCGGAGGACCTCTTGACACACAAATTTCCTCAGCTACAATAATGCACAGATTTTATTACGCAAAAGGACTTCGAAAGTACACCTGTCGTCCTTCACAATCCCTTCCCTAATCCACAACACCAACATCAACACATGGTTGCAAACCTGCCACAACCCCCCCAAAGGGGAAATGGTGGTACTCATCCTTCTTGTGAAACATCGTCTTCCATTTATGGCATGGAGACTGTTGAACTCCAAACCTGAGCTAAAATCTATGAATATCTAGTCATTGAGGCTCAAGAACCTGGTTCAAATTCAAATCAACTGCTGCCTAATGATTTGCATATTGAAAGGCCCGCTGTTGACCCTGTCATCCGTCCCCCCAAAGGGACCCTTCGACACACGACTCATAACACCTTTGCGTGTTCTTCCCAGAACTATAACATTGTAGAAGACTTGGCGCAAGCACCATCAGCTATGTATGCACTCGAATTCTTGCAAATCTTCCCAGCACAAAGGAAAGCTCTTCTTTCGACCAGTGGTGGAATTGACCCCCGGGATTCTATGCTAGCCATCTTCAACATGGAAAAATTCAAACCTCGCCTTTCACCCCAACTTTCTTTCCAAGTTCAATTTGTGTCGAAAGGGAGACAAATCCATTGCACTGTCATAGATGAAGGTGCTTTGACTTGCGTAATTTCAACTACGTGCTAGATCGCTTTGGGCTCTCCAACTTTGTCTTCACCGTCAAATTCCCTCAAAGCTTTTGATGGCCACACTTTCCTCCCAAAAGGCTACCTTGCTAGCTACCCCATTACACTTAGTGGGAAAACAATAACTGTGGACATAGAAATCGTAGATCTTCATCTTGACTATTATCTTTTGTTGGGTCGCAGTTGTTCTTACATAATGACTTCCATTCTCTCTTCAGTTTTCCAACTCATCCTTTTTCCATTGGATGGGAAGATAGTTACAGTGGAATAGTTATCCTTTTTCACCCCTGATTATTCTGGATTTCCTAGCAGCATCTTACCCTTAGTAGGGGGCGTTCTTGACTCTTACGTCAGTGTCGGTACCAATCTTCTGAAGGCATCTTCCGTGATGGGTTTTTTTCCTCTCCCGCCGCTTGAGGTTCCACACACGATTTCAATGATATCCACAATATCAGATGGCTCTATTAATCCTTGGATACTACCAACACCTTTAGAAATTAATTCCTACGGAGATCAGATGCCACTATCACCAGCTGAGTTGGCTTATCAAGCCATCCAATCAGCATCTGAACCCTCCACTACTCTGGTTTTGATTAAGGGTACCACCCTCTCGCCCACCACAGTTCCTTCTAAGGATCTCCTCTATGAAGTCCTAACTACGGACAAAGTTATCTGAGATATCATGTCTCTAGAGGAACGACCTTGGGGAGAGTTTCATCATCGCACTTCGATGTCTGATTCGGATGCGACCACTATCCAAATCTCATCTTTCGACCCACCTGATATCAATCCCTCCGCTTACATGACTGTTCAAACTATCGATGAGGAAGTGAAAATGGGAAATATTTCTAAGAATATGCTCATATATATCTCGGTCAAAACAAGTATCGTGGAAAATATATAGATTGGAGCCGATTTCAGTCCTGAGGAAATTGCACGCTACATGCTTCACAACGAAATGCCTGACATAGATAATTCTATAGTCAAGCACGAAATCAATATTTATTTATGCCAATGCCAAGCCTGTTTGGCAAAGACTCCAATCTATCCACCCTCGTAAAGCAACAGCTATCAAGACAGAAGTCGAAAAACTCTTACACGATGGTTTCATCTATCCCATTCCTGACGGAATGGATATCTAATCTAGTTTCCGTAGATAAGAAACTAGGCACCATACGAGTTTGTGTTGACTATCGTGATCTAAATGTTGTTTTTCCAAAAGACAATTATCATACTCCATTCATAGATAAGATTATTGACCATTGCACCAGATGTGAATCTTTCTCCTTCATGGATGGATTTTTGGGATATAACCAGATAGCAATTAAAAAGGATGACTAGCATAAAACCGCCTTCATTTGTCCTTGGGGCACATTCGCGTATTGTAAACTCCCATTGGGTATGAAGAATGCACAAGAAAATTTTCAAAGGGCTATGGACTATGCATTTCACGATATCAGAAACATTGTACAAGCTTACTTGGATGACCTTCTAGCTCACTCCAAGAAACGAGCCCATCACCTTACGCATCTTAAAGAAATCTTTTCTCAGTGTAGGTTCTACAACATACGTCTGAATCCGCACAAGTGCATATTTTTTTTTGAGTTTGGACGTCTTCTAGGTTTCATTGTTTCCAAGCACGGGATTAGGGTTGATCCTGATAAGGTTAAGGAAACCATTAAATTACCTGCGCCACAATCCACTCTGCAACTCCAATGTTTGTAAGGGAAGGAAAACTTCTTACGTCGTTTCATCGGAAACTATGTTGAGATGAGGAAAGGCTTCATGTTCTTGCTCAAGAAAGGGGTACCGTATCTGTGGGATGATCAAACTCAACTTTCGTTCAACGCCTTGACACGGGTTCTCATTTCCAGCCCACCTCTTAGTGCCCCCAACTATTTGCATGACTTTCTCCTCTACCTGGCAACCTCACCATCCTCGCTAGGCATGGTTTTGGTTCAAGTTCACAATGATGATAGTGAGCATGTGATATATTATCTGTCAAAAGGTCTCATTGGACCTGAATTACAATATTCACATGTGTAGAAACTATCTCTCGCGGTGGTCTTCGTTGTCACCCGCCTTCGACACTATATATTGCTATGGTAGACTATCGTAATTGCTTTGGAGAATCCCATGTGACACGTCTTGTCTCGTCAGATCATTGGAGGAAAACATTCCAAATGGATTTTAATCCTCCAACAGTTTTATTTGGTTTTTCCTACTTCCAAAGCAAATAAATCTCTAGTCTTCGCTGATTTTTTTTCGGACCTTCCGAGAATTGACCCGGAAGAAGTAGCTTATGATCCATTTCCTAATGAATTTTTCTATCTAGTCAATTCTCCTGATCCTTGGTATAGGGACATTCTAGTTTACCTCCAATCTCAATGGTTCCTCCCAACTCTCATGTCAGACGACCGTCGTCGCAATCGTCACCAAGCGAAACACTATCTCGTGTTGAACGATACTCTATATCGTCATGGTGTTGATACATTTCTTCGATGTTGTCTCACTCTTAACAAGGCAGAACACGTTTTAAATGACTGCCATTCTAGGGTGTGCGGTGGTCATCTTTCTGGCATAGCTACTGCCCAGAAAATCTTGCATGCAGGATACTATTGGCCCACTTTGTTTGTCACAATGGTCCATAAGTGCCATCCGTGTCAGATTTTTATGAAGAAAATGCACGCCCATCCTGCCCCTCTTCATTTGATTATCTCTATTGGTCCTTCCACTAAATGGGGAATAGACTTCGTCACATGCAATCCCACTTCTTTTGATGGACACAACTACATCCTAGTTGCGGTCGACTACTTCACAAAATGGGCTGAAGCCATTCCCACTTTTCGGGTCGATGGACAAATCGCCGCTCTCTTCCTGTTCAATCAGGTCATCTAAAGTTTCGGTGTACCCCGCTCAATTGTCACAAATCATGGTTCACACTTACGTAACCAAATTTCTGGAGTTAACTTCCATGCTAGGTTTTCGACAAGATCAGTCTTCATCCTACTATCCGCAAGCTAAGTTTTCGCTAAATGGGGAATATACTTCGTCACATGAAATCCCACTTCTGATGATGGACACAACTACATCATAGTTGCGGTCCACTACTTCACAAAATTGGTTGAAGCCATTCTCACTTTTCGAGCCGATGGAGAAACTGTCTCTCTCTTCCTGTTCAATCAGGTCATCTACCGTTTCGGTGTACCCCGTTCAATTGTCACAGATCATGGTTCACACTTTCATAACGAAATGATGATGGAGTTAACTTCAATACTAGGTTTTTGATGGGATCAGTCTTCGTCCTACTATCTGCAAGCTAATAGTCAATTCGAAGCCATAAATGGCATCCTCAAGACCATGATTTGATGGTTATTCGGAAATCATAAAATCACATGGCGTTAGAAACTATACTCTGCGTTATGGGCATACCGAACATCGGTGAAGAATGCTATAGGCTTCACGCCATTCCAACTAGCATTCGGTTTGGAAGCAATTCTTCCAATCGAGTGTGATATTCCATCAGTTAAGCTAGTTGTTGAACTCCTACCCGGTACCACTATCGAGGAAGACTGCTTGCTCTCGCTCAATCAATTGGACGAAACTTGTCAAGATGCCATACTGACACTCAAATCTCACAAGCACCGAGTAAAGGCTCAATACAACAAATCTATCAAGCCTCGTTCTTTCCAAGAATGTGATCTCGTTCTACTCTACGATCAAAGACACGACCTCTTGGGCACAGGAACACTTTAGCCATTATGGCTTGGTCCTTACGTCGTCACGAAAGTCCTTTCGAAAGGATCTTATGAACTTCAGGACTATAATGGGATTCCACTCGCTGAGCCCCGCAACAGGCTCTATCTGAAGAGATATTTTCCTAGTGTCCCATTGGGCATATGCTTTGTAATTTTATGTATTTAAGTTTTGTTTTTTTGTTTTGTGTCTAGATATTTTGGGTTTTTGAGTGTTTTTCTCATATAGGCTCTCTTATTTTATGCATATGTCTTTGTCATCCTTACCATACGTCGA
Source organism: Pinus albicaulis (assembly GCA_034641835.2). Taxonomy (NCBI): domain Eukaryota; kingdom Viridiplantae; phylum Streptophyta; class Pinopsida; order Pinales; family Pinaceae; genus Pinus; species Pinus albicaulis. The sequence goes on along the minus strand of CM076578.1, from coordinate 137,770,361 downwards.
ATATGTGGATGGTGCCAGTCGTCACACACAGCACATTGCATTAGCTACTTGGGTCCTCTATACACCTGAGTCAGAACTACTTGGTTTCGGGGAAATATTTCTTGGCGATGCCACCAACAATATTGTTGAATACATGTCAGTGATACAACTCCTCACATAAGCTGCATCTCGAGGCATCTCCAGTCTGGTGGTCAGGTTAGATTCCTAGCTAGTTGTTATGCATTTGAAAATTTGTTATCGCGTCCATCATCCAATCTTATTTTGTTATTACTTAAGGGTAAGACTCTGGGAACGTTAATTTCAATTCATTACTTTTGAGCACATTCCTAGAGAATCTAATACATTAGCTGATTCATTGGAAAATTATGTGTTAGATTGCCATTTTTCGCATTTATTATAGAAAGAGTCATGCACGAGTGTATATTTTTCCATCATAAAAAGAAATATATACATAAAAAGTAAAAAATACAAGTTCAAAATCTCCAAAATATGTATCTGTATATATATATGTCGTGTCCAGTCAAGTTGCATCAAAAAACCTTCAAAACTTGGGTGTTTTACAAAAATTGGCTCTACGAAGCCTTGCTCTAACATCTATACATCCATCAACTAATCCTCTTAAGGCTACTGCTCATGGTAGCAGATAACTACTCTGGCTAACCTCCCAAGCGGCACCAAGAACCTCTCCGACACACCCATTGTGTGTTGCTGCAGGTGAACAGGGATCTCTCTCATGGGAAGAGGCAGCATGCCCACGCTCAATCCTTCGAGGTTCTTGGCAACCTTGTGAAAACTGTGTGCATCATCAATCTCTTCGGCGGCTGTCGTAGCCTCTGTTGCTGCTCCAACCCCAGGTAGCTTCATTCCTCGGTGTCCATATTGAGGGGCTCCGGCTGGACAAATGGGTGCCACATCTGTGTCAAGAAATAAACTTCATATCAAAATATTTTTCACCCATTAAACAAAAAAATTGCATAAACACTCAAAAGACAAAAAATATTTAAAGTTGGTTTTTTTCCTTCTTACCATCTGGGCCCCACTGAGTGCCTGGTGGCAATCTCATCTCTAGATCCCCTGTGTAGTTCATCCCTGCATAAGGATAATCTTCGATCATCAGGATCTGGCCATTTAGCGATTCCAAGAATGCATCATCAAAAAAGTGACAGATTAGACCCTCTCGAGTCTGTGGCATCAAAGTAGACCAATGACCCTGTCTAGGCTCTTGCCATCCCATAATATCTGTGATCATCCTTGGCCTCATGATAGGCACCCGCTCTAGTATGAAGGAAACTCTTAGTGTGCCAAACCCAAAATCTCATTAGGACCGGGTGTTACATGTTGTCAATTCTTCTCGAACCCAGCGGACAACACCTTCACGCAAGTCAAAAACCTGTGATTGCATACAATTCAGCGCCAATAATTCCTAGGCCTTAGAGGCCACGTGCTAACTCTTGGCCCCCACCAAGCGAAAAATCATCCAAAAAAGAGACCTCATCGATCTCGAGGCCACCCACGCTATGGGAATCTGGTTGCTTACCGATGTAGTGTTGTTCGTGTAGTGAGTCTGGATCAATCCCAGAGTAGTGCGGGGAACAGCTCTCGAACCTGTCAGATTGGGCCTCGGTCCTCTGCATGAAAGGCTGGTCAAAAATTATATGTCGTCCTTCTCAATCGAGAGTTCATGACCCTCGATGTGAAAGACATGTTGCTGCTCCTCCCACTACTGGATTATCTAGCTCAAAAGGTCTTCATGCCCCATCATCATCTCTAACCGAGCATACTTTAGTAAACCGCATCTTTGCAGAACAAGTAAATTAGCTGGATCAGTGACCATTTTGCGTTCTTCCCGTTCGTGCTCTCTCTCGTGCCAAATACTCATGGTAACAGCTTAACACCTACATAAATAAAGTTTCCAGTAGATTATTTTTAGGCATAAACACTTCAAGATTGGGCAAACCATGTTTAAAATTTCTTTGGGCCAGCTAACGTGGGCCCCAGTGCAAAACAGGGTAGTGCGTGTAACACAACCCTATCACTGGGCACCCGCGTTACCCGCCTAAATTTTTTAGGGCCTGTTAAAAATCCATTTTTCAACCATTAAAAATAATTAAAATACCAATGGAAAGCTAGATTAAGGCTTAATCTCTTACCTAGACTCGCGGAATCGAAAACTATTTCCCAGATCGCCCACAATCGACAACAAAAGTTTCACCTCTTTTTTCACTCCAGAGCTCTTCAGAGCACTCAAACAGTGAAAATGAAGGTATGTTGCCTTCTTATACACATTATGGAGGTATGACTCACTCAACTAGTTTGTTAAAATTGGTAAATTTACATTATTTTTTGTCGCAACTATTGATTTTTCAAAGTCACCAACGCTTTGATGAGTTGTTAGTGCTCATATGTAGATTTTACCGTGTTCGACCCGGAGCGAGCCTTCTTTTTAGGGAATTTTTCTAGCTCGTAAAACTAAAGAAACCCCGAGTTTCCTTCGTCAGGCTCATTAAACTACCTTGATTAAGAACTATGCGTCATTCCTTTCCATCTTTTTCTAGCTCGTTAAAAAACTAAAAAAGTAACCGAGATTTTCTCTGTGGGACTTGTTAAAATTTCACGGAGAGGATCAAGTTTTTCTTCGTCTGACTCGTTAAAACTTCACGAAGAATATTGAGTTTACTTCGTCTCCTCGTACTTATAACAAAATGAGGAAAATGTCCATTGAACATAGGTTTATCACTTTATTTGGATTCAATGAACTAATTTATGGAAAAGGAATTGTGTCAGGCTTAATATTCTCCCTTTGTCACACCCAATTATTAAACATGACAAAGGTAACCCCTAGAGTTGTCTTTTACGATGTTTTTCAGACTCCCTAAATATGAAAAGATCACCGAGTTTACACATCTAGACTCGTTAAACTTAATCAAATCGGGAATTTTTTTTTACAAAGTGGATACTTCTTCTGTTATGCTTTGAAAGTCGATTTTGCAGTAAAAAATCTGGAACATGGCACTTCCCAGAAAATTTACTCGCAATTAGTCGAACCCTACCATTCTATGAGTTTAACCTTCATATGTTGATGCCCCTGCATTGGTGAATCCTTCCACTCTTTGGTGTTCATAAGCCTAAGTTGCATGGTACCCTGTTACAGTGCCTTGTATTTTTCAAGAATATCTCACTATCTACTTCTTCCTATATCAGTTAAGCCATCATATGCCAAAAATCATTTGTCGTCATCAATTACTACCATTTTCTCTTGATTATCCAAAGAAAAAAATCATATTTTCCCATTTCATGTCGACTGATGTAGGACGCCTCTGTGCCTACTTTTAGATATATCTCTTCCTATCGAATTCAACATCTTATCTTGGAATTTGATCCAGAAACACATCAGTACCTGGGAACTTACAGACCTCAATGGCAGGTTACCTTGTGTTTGATTGGGGGTTCTCATCATTGGCTCCCATTCGAATGATTCTAGACATCAACATCTTTTGTTCACACTCGCTAGATTGCATTGTGCATCTTGGGGACCATCATCCTTATCGGTGGCCACCCTTGTGTCTGTTAACAGATTTCATCATTGACTGGTAATCAGACGATTTCCCGCATGTTCGACTACAAATCCTTCATTCACATGTGCGGAAATATGCAGTTTAGTGAAGCAGCAACCAAGACCTTGGGTTGAGGCTTACATCATTTCAGCTACGTTTCCTCTCCCAAGATGCGATATTGTTTTCAGAGACAGCTTATCAGATTTATCCTATCATGCCACAAGCTTCCACATTGTGCTTATCAGTGGACATACCGGTCACAACTCTTTCTTAGAGAAATAATTTTGATACAGCTACTGAGCATGGGAATTCCCGACTCAGGACAGATACTTATATTTCTGACACATTGTGTTGTTTCAGGTTTTCCTCAGTCCTCCAACTCCTCTCGCTCTACCACACATATTATAAAGTATTCCATCCATCTTCTTTGCCTCTGACCTCACACTCTAGGAGGCATATGTTATAAGACAAATGACCTCCTCATCAACTCATAGGAGAAGTAAACATGGAAGGAAGAAAATGACCCAGACATAGACCCATTTTTCCAAGGTAACGCACCTAAGAGACAACCAGGTCGAGTTATAATGCATCCCATACATTCAAAGGGAGCGTTAGCGCCTAGGTTAACACTCTATATTTCTTAAGTGGTAGCGTTAACCATGTTTTCATGAAGAAATGGACAAATCCCGCAGAAACTGATTGACATTTCCTGATTTTTCTCAAAATGAGTCAGTCCAAAAGCAGAAACCTACGGTGTAGACCTCTTATTGGACATTTATAAACACAACTGAGCATCTATAGAGGGAAAAGGCAATGAAAGGCAAGGAAACATCATGATTTTTCCCCATTCAAACTGACTGAGAAGATTGGCAAGGTCTGTCCTCCCCAATTACTATAAATTGGAGGCTTGGGCTCTTGGTCAAAGGTTGAAGGTTTGATCGTGTGCAGAGTAGAGCTTTATTGTTGAGTGTGAGGCTTAAGGATTGGCAAGGTTCATTGGGAACTCTTAGCCCAAGTATCATTACACTCAGAGATAGAGGAGAGAGAGAGGAGTTAGAAGACTAAGGAAGGCTTGGTTCAACCGACGGTTGTAATCTTCCTTCTTATATATTAATAGAATTGTATATATTTTGTCCATTTGGTGTTTCAGTGTCACATTTATTGTTTATTTGTCTATGAAGCATGATATAAATGGCTCAGATTTTCATAGTTTAATGTTGATTATATGCTTGTTTAATTGCTAGTAAGTGATACCACTATGAATATTACACACATGCTTTGTTTATTTGCAGGATCTAGACTTGGATCCGGTGAGGAAGAACTTCAGCCACGTTGCTTAGCACTCTCCAACGGATTTTTTTTTCACAAAGAGGTAATCCTTCAATATCTCACTTCGTTGGTTATTCATTAGTATAAACTTGTGTGCAATGTCTTTGTAACTATACAGCTAATCTGACTGTCTACCTCAGGCACCAGGAAGCCTCGACAGGGATTTACATCGGCTAACACCCAAGCATTTTACCCCTAATCAAGGAACCAAGAAGTTCAAAGGTAAACTACCGTTCAAGTTTTTTGAATGTGGAAGAGCAGGGCATTGGCTGAACCTTGTGTCTGATGCAAAGAATGCAAAAGTGAATTATAGTGATTATGAACCAAGATTCAAGTCTAAGAATAAAAATAATAACTGAGGTGAAAAAAAGAATAATTTCCTCCCAAAAGAAGAAAAGTGACTACTAAAGAAATGAAATTTTGACTGATGAAGAAAGAGGTGAGATATTGTTCTTCACTGAAACAAAAGAACCTGAAGTAAAAATAGATTATGAAGGATAAATTAGAAGTGCATTAAAGGAAATTAAATACCTTAGAAAGAGGGAAGGTCAATTAATGCAACAACTCCAATAAAAATATATGAATCAGAAGAACATTATTTCTCTTAAGGTTGAACTAGAGGAAGCTAAAAGGATAAATTATTTATTATCATAATAGTTGAATGAGAAGGAAAAATTTTGAGAAAGGCTAGAAGAGAAAGCTTTTCTTTTGAAATAAGAATTGGAATATCTCAAAAAAAACTTAAAACTTCACACAGGGACTGAATCTTTAGATGATATTCTCAACATGCAAAGGTATCCTCTCATCAAAATAGGTCTAAGTTATTAAGAAAGTTGTGATACATACAAGAATAAATCTCTTCCAAGAACATCACAAGAATATCATCCCAAGAAGCTTGATCAAACATTCATCACATCCAACAACAACTCATTTGAAGATCCTAAGGAAGAAATGAATCAACCCAAGCATATTCATTTCAATATATCTAATGATTCTAGGAATGATGACAAGAATCAATAGGGTATATCTAATTCACAAAAATGAAGGAACCAAAATGATAGAATGGAATCCCCAATGACTAAAAATCTTCACAAAGGATCCACAAGCAATAATGAAGTAGGTGTAACAAATAAATAGATGTATGAGGCTCTTCCAAGGAACAACTTCAGAAAATCGAGATCACCCTATACCTAAGTTATTTGCTTATTGTTTTTCATGTTCAAAATTTGGCCATAAAGCATAATATTGAGAAACCTATGATACGATCAGTTATAGAGGATATGACAAATTACATAGATTAAGGCATATGGGACAAATAATAAGTACACATCATTCATTTCCATCAATGTTGAGGCCCAATATTGTCTGTCACATATGTCACAATGAAGTACACACAACATGTGACTACAAACTCACCTTGAGATGGTATAAGAGAGGAAGACTCACTTTTAATCCAATAATAAACACTATGGGATGGGGAATGAAATAGGAAAAACCAAGTTTATATCTGACCCCTCAGATCTAATCCCTTGGTGAAGGCTTCTTCAATATTATGACTAGTTGATTTGAAACTTGAAGAGGAAATTCAATACAAACAAAATTATTGCTTAGGTATGAGAGCATAAATATGTTAATAAGTAATCAACATTGACGTGGCATTGATAAGTGTGACTTGATGATCAAATATTAGATGTAAAAGAGTAATAATATAGTATGATAACAATATAAAGAAATATGAAGATGTACATTATCATATGAAAACATATTGATATAGGAAGATGTTATTTATTAGGTCCACTAGAAGCATGGTTTTAGAAGTGATGTTGTCAGGTCCATAATAAGGTTCAAGTTGAAGGACAATGATAGGTAATCACAAATGTACAATAGGATCATGGACCTAGGGGGTGACTCTATCAGGTCCACATGATAGTTCAAGGGAAATTAAAGAATGCAGCTATTGACAAACATGATAGACATCTACATATGAAGAAACTGTGATCTCATGGAGAGACTCTATCATGCCCATAGGAAAGTCTAGGAATAGTTGAAGAGCATAGGCAAGAACTTACAAATGAAGGAAGAATGGTATTACGAGGAGACTTTATCAGGTTCACAAGAAATTCTAAGAAAAATTGGAGAGAATAGGTAGGTTCCTATAGATGGAGGAAGCATGTTCTCAAGAGGAGATTTTATCAGGTCCGTAGGAAAGTCTAGGAACAATTACAAAATATTTTGCATGCACTTACAACATGGTCTCAAGGGGATAATTCACATATATTAGGATGAAACCCACACACAATAATAAAATAATTGGTATACAACCATGTCCCTTTTCCATTGATGTCAAAGGGGTGAATCATTGATGCAACCATTGAAAGATGTAGACATTGGTAGATACAAACAAACATTGAGCACATATATTGGAGGAGAGAGTGTAGACATTAATGCATACATTGACAGAAGCAAGAATTATTTGCACACATATACCCCATACTGGGCTCTATAATGTAAATATTTACCAATCCTTTACATAATATAAATTGAACATATTAAGCCGACGTGTAAAAATGTTGGCAAACTTTCTTACATTACACCTAACTGGGTTGTAGAACACCTCTCAACTCAAATAGAGAGTTTAGAAATTAAATTTATAATTCATACAAATTATTTATAACACAATATATGGGTGATTCGTAGGTGTAATGTAAGAAATATTGTCAACATTTGTAGATGTTAGCTTAATATGTTGAATTTATATTAATATGTCCAATTTATAATACATAAAGGATTGATAAATATACACATTTCGGTTAAAAGTAATATAGATCCTCATGTAGTGTCCGTAAAAAGTTAACAGTAAAAAAATAATAAAATTCAATTTGTTACATTATAATTATGTTTTTATTAATTAAATTATGAATCACTTCTTAGATAAAAGAAAATCATAATATACATATTAGGTTAAAATATATAAGTAGCAAAAATAAATTAAGATCCACTTGAATAATGATTCACAATATTTAAATTTAATTGATAAGCACATAAAAACTTTAACATTTACAATAAACTTACAATATAACAATATGTTTATTCATGTATGTCCACTTCCACTTTTCCATATATATTATTAATTTGTAAATAGGCTTTGTTACAATACCATGGCTCATCAATACAACATGGTAAAAAACCATCTCTCATTTCACAATCAAAACATTTTATAAATATTTTATATGAATTTAATTTTATAACTTTTTTTTATTATATCTAAAAGAAAAAATATTATAATCATTTTTGAGATATATCTACACCTTTATCACTTTAAAATATATAAGATATAAATAGTAGCTATAAATAAACATCTATTTTACCATATAAATTAAAATAATAATTTTGTAGCCATATTTAAATTTCATTAATAAGCACATAAAAACTTAATGCTTACAATATAAAAATATTTTTAACAATGGATATTCACCCCCACTTTACCATGGATATTATTAGCCATACCATACAATGGGCCAATATGATGCCTCATTAATACCACATGCCCAAAAACCATCTCTCATTTCACAATGAAATTAATACTTACAATATAACAACATTTTTAACCATGGATACTCACCCCACTTTACCATGGATATTATTAACAATACCATACCGTGGACCAATACCATATGTTAGGTCTCTATATTACTAGTGTAATCCATTATTATTGTTAGTGTAGCCCCCTTATTGTTATTGTTGTACCCCTATGGTCCCCATATTGTTATTATTATGCCCCATAAAAGCCCACTATTGTTATTGTTGTGCCCTTACATTATTATTATTAGGTCGACTAGGATTATAATGTGACCCCGTGGACTCCTATATATTTAAAAAAGATGTTTTGTCACTTGTATCATTCAGTAATTGTTCATTTATGTAATGTAAAGGATTTTTCTGCCTCGAAGAGGCTTATTTCTCATTCATTGATCTATATTTTCTTCTATTTTGTGAGTTGGGTTCATAAAATTTGGTATCAAAGCTTTGGATTATATGGTTTCGTTGCTTCAAACAAGTCATCGTGAAAATTTCGCTATAATTTTTATTCTACGAAGGTTTGGAAGCTAAAAAAAAACCCATTTACGCCAAAGAGGAACTTCGTGGAAAAATTTCAGATCTTGGTTCGAAATATTTTCGGAGATATGATCTGTGGAAGTTAGGGCTTTTACAAGCTCCCGAATTTCATCTCAAAGAGGTGACCTCGAGAAAATCGTCATAACTCTCTCTCTGAGCACTGGATTGGAATTATGTAAAAAGTGGTCGAAAGTACACGGACTGTAGTTTCATTTGTATCAATTTCATAGACAAAGGAGGAAATAATGACATGTGGCACACCGTACAAGTTCGCTCTATTGAATTAGTCCATAATTAGGGTCATTGTGGGAGATTGGACATAACTGTGTCTTGAAGAATTCAAATAAGGTCAAACTTGTGGCATTGGAAAGAATATTTAAAGGTCTGCTAAAGGACTAAAGATAAAATATTGTGGATTTCAAATTACAGAGATACACCAGTTTCAATATCGAGTTCCTGAAAAGAAAAAAAATATGTGTATTTTTTTGTAAATTGCATAAGTCTTGTTTGAAAAATGTGTATTTTTTTTTAAATGGCATATTGAAGCATAGATATCAATATTTGGTTCTAAAATGCCCCCAAAAAATAATTCAACGCCCATTAAGCCCTCAAAAGGCTCTACTATGACTCATGAAGAGGAAGAAGTGCAACATGATATATCAAAATTGAAAGACCAAGAGCAACAAATTTCACTCTCGCAAAGAGTAACAAAAAATGAAATGGAAGCTAATATGGATGGTTTGAAGAAAGACATGGAAGCTAAGGTGGATGGTTTAAAGAAAGACGTGGAAGCTAAGATGGATGGTTTGAATAATGGCATGGAAGCTAAGATGGATGGTGTGGAAGCTGAGATGGATGGCATGGAAGCTAAGATCAATGGAAAAATGAAAGGTATCATGGAAGACATGAAGAGTGATCTAAAATTAGACATTGAAGGTTTGAAGGAAGGGTTGAAAAGTTGCTACAAGAAATGATTCCTAATGGAAAAAACGTAGTAGAGGAAACTCATGATGAGAAAAAAATAAATGTTAATTGTGATTTCATAAACTCTAATGTTCGATTGAAGACCCACCATCTTCCAAAGACTGATATGAGGAAGTTTGATGGTAAGGATACTGTAACATGGATACTACAGATGGAGCAATATTTTGATCTCCATAATGTGAAAAACACACAAAACGTACACATTGCAACTTTATATTTAGAAAAAAATACATTTGTATGGTATCGATGGCTTTTCTCTCACAAAAAAATTGTCACTTAGTCAATTTTCATGGAGGAAATGATAGCACATTATGAGGATACAAAGAATAACACCTTCTTTAGCCAATTGATAAATCTCAAACAAAAGGGTTCAATGGTGGAGCACATTAAGGACTTCCAAAAATTGGATATAAGGGTAACTGATATTCCAGAGGAACACAAGATTTTTGTCTTCATATGAACTTTAAAGGATAACATCCAACATGAGGTTCACCTTTGGGAACCTGATTCATTGGAGAAGGCATCATAGGTTGGAAAGAAAAATTGAAAGTAAAATTATGGCAACAAGGAAGCCTACCACTCACATCTATAAATATGGAAGTTTTTCTACTCCTATAATTCCACAACCAACAAGGTTGACACCACTACAATTGGAAGAAAAAAGAGAAAAAGGTCTTTGCTACAATTGTGATAGAAAATACACTAAAGGTCTTAAGTGTGCTGAGAAGAAATTATTTTACATATATTTTGAAGAGGAGGAAGAAAATAAATAAGAAACTTCAAAAGAAGAGGATATACACTAGGAACCAACCCTAGAGAAAGAAGAAATGAGCCCGACCATATCCTATAATGCATTGGCAGGAATTACCACTCCTCAAACTCTCAAGATAGAAGGACATATCAAGAAGAAAAATGTAATAATGTTGATTCATTTGGGTAGTACCCATAATTTTATTCATTATAAGGTAGCCAAGGAATTGAATTGCTTCCTATACCCAACACCAGAGTATTAAGTGATGGTTGCAAATGGAGGAACTATAAATTGATCTGGAAAGTGCCATAATATCAAGCTAACCATGGGGGAATATGTATTAAATAGTCCAATTCTTTCCATTCCAGTGGGTGGTGTTGATGTTGTACTAGAAGTATTGATAAGGAGATCATATCCATTGTTCAAAAATGCTAAAAAATGAAAGTGCTCAAAAGTGTTTGCAACCTGAGCGATCGGAAAGGTCTCATCGCTGTGATTCGGGTGCCGCACACGGTTCGCAAAACAGAGGTCGTATGCAGAATTTATGAAGGTTTGAAAAGCCCAGTAAACTCCAAAAAAATGACTTTGACCAAGTTTGACTTAGCATATTGAAAATTTTAAAATAGAATATTCCAGGGAATATTCTTGGAATATTCCTTAGAATATTCCCTAGAATATTCCCCCAAATATTCCATGCAGACCAGTCAGAGTTCGACAAGTGGCAATCAAAGATTGGATGGAGGTTTGAATTTTTGTATTTTGGGCCAATTAAGGGCTGCCAAATGGCAGGCCCAGAGGCTGCCACGTGGCCCCAGGCCGGAGGACTAATGGTCATTTAAAATTTTTGATAGACCACGAGAGTCAAACACAGCACCTGTTGCCAGCTAACCATACGCCCGACCACCACGCCACAGATTTATTTCTTAACCCATAAGGGTTGCTACATATATTTAAACGTTAAAGTTTTATGTCGCGAGGGTTGGGGAGGCCAGCCCCCCATACCATATGACCACTCGCACATGACCATGATGCACTGTCAAACCAACGGCGGTTAGTTAAATGCGACTTCGGTGGTAAACACAAATGATCACATGGTAGGAGTTATGGAAAGTTAATGCGGCGGTTAAAATAAGTGTTTATCCTGATACCGGTGGCTCCGACAACACCTGTCACATGGCAGGTTAAAATGACATTCAGTTACAATGGTTTGCGAAACCATAATTCAAGGTTCCAATTCCACCTGTGGAGTTCTAACGGTAAACACAAACAACGGGGGGTCGACATGTGACCACCCCACCCGCCTAACCGTTACATTTAGAACCAAATAGTCAATCCAGAAAATTTTATGGCACATCCCCAAATTTAGGGTTTCTGTTAAATTTAACTGCGGATAACTCAAATCTTCCACATTTAGTGGAGTTTTTTAATGAACATTGGGCAGATTGTTGTTTTGGCCATAACTCCTTGGATATTCGACCAATTTTGATAAATGAATAGTCAATTTTGGGTATTCTCGACATTTTGAACACATTGGTAGAGGTTTCATAGCCATCAAAGGTCATCCTTTGTAGGTTTATATTCATGAGAGGTCAAGGAGCCACCAAAGCCACTAGGGTGTTTTCATTGTATTGAGCATCCACTCTCTGTTTTCTGCATATGAATAGTCATTCCCGACTAATTCAAGAATTCTAAAGCTATTTTTACAGAGAGCACAACCATTTGAGGCTTTTATTCACATGTACTTACCATTTTTGAGCAATAAGACATGAGGGACATGCCATTAGGAGCTGGACCAACAAATGTAGCCCAGGAGGGGTGAATTACTTCATCAAATTTGTTGAGTATTGTTACATATGATTTTTAATTCTCTGTTATTTACTGTTGTATAGTGTTATATAAGCAATTTACATGCTTTAACCTCACAAAAAAAAAAAAAAATAAGTAAGATAAAACCATTTGTTTCGCCTGCAAACTTCAGTAAACCTTATGCACACAATTTAATTATTTTTTGGATACTTAGCACAAAAAAACTAATACATTCCATTCAGATCAAGTACAATGGTTACAATCTTTGGGGACAGTAACCTTTAATTTTCAAGATATTTTCTTGAAAAAAAATTCAGAAGGAAAGGAAGTTGAATTACGAAGTATCATAGGGAAGATGGGAAAGAGAATAAACTCCAATGTAATGAAAAATATTTTGAAGAAATAACAACTAGGTATAATTGCACAATTATTCTCACTAGAAGTTCCAACATCAAAATCATCTATTTATCTAGATCTCCAAAGATTCTTAGAAAACCATTCCAAGGTGTTTGAAACCCCCAAAGGACTCCCACCTATTCGTGATCATGATCATGGTATTCATTTGATTCCAGGAAATGTTCCTCCAAACATCAAGCCTTATAGATATCCTTATGTCCAAAAGAGTGAAATTGAACATATGATTATAGAAATGTTAGAGGTTGTTATAATTCAACCTAGTCAAAGTTCTTTCTATGCTCCAATAGTATTGGTTCACAATAACGATGGATCAGGCGCATGTGTCCGGATTATGGGGAGCTCAATAAGCTCACTATTAAAGATACATTTCCCATTCCCATGATTTATGAATTATTGGATGAGTTACATGGAGAAATTTATTTTACCAAGTTGGATCTTCATTCAGGATAACATTAAATTAGAATGAAGACTGAAGATATTATGAAAAAAACATTTCGAAATCACGAGGGTCATTATGAATTTTTGTTCATGCCTTTTGGCTTACCAATGCACCTTCTACATTTCAAGGGTTGATGAATTCCATTATCAAACCCTACCTTAGAAAAATTGTATTAGTATTTTTTGATGATATAATAATCTACATTAGGTATTGGAAGGATCATGTTCAACATGTTGACATGGTGCTCAAACTATTGGAGGAGAAACAATTATATGCAAAAACCTCCAAATGTTTCTTTGGAGTACAAGAGGTGGAATATCTGGGTCATATTGTATCTCAGGAGGGTGTTAATGTAGACCCTAACAAAATTAAAGCCATTAAGGAATGCATATTTCCCACAAACATAAAGCAATTGTGAGGATTTCTCGAGTTAACAGGGTATTATCACAAGTTTGTTAAGAATTATGGGAGAATAGCAGCACCTTTAACAACATTATTGAAGAGAAATGCATTTTCATGGACTCCTGAAGCAACTAAATCCTTTGAACATTTTAAAGAGCCAATGTGCCAAGCACTGGTCTTGGTTATGCCAGAATTCACAAAAACATTTATTGTGGAATGTGATGCCTTAAGAAATGGAACTAGTGTTGTTTTAATGCAAGAAGGAAGACCCATTGCTTTTGAAAGTCATCCAATCAAAGGAAAGTATTTACAGAAAGATATTTATGAGAAGGAAATGTTGGAAATAATACATGCACTAAATAAATGGCGACCTTACCTAATTAGAAGACACTTAAAGGTAAAAATTGATCATGATAGCCTTAAATACTTTTTGGAACAAAGGCTATCATCAAAAGAGCAGCAAAAATGGGTCACAAATATGTTGTGTTATGACTTTGAAATCATCTACAAAAAAGGGAAGCTAAATGTTGTTGTGGATGCACTCTCAAGAAAGGATGAGGTGGAAGCATTGCTTTGTGCCATTTCTATTATCCAACCAGATTGGATAACCGAAGCAAGGGAGGAATGGAAGAATGACAAAGAAGTGTGGACACTCATTCAAAATTTGCAGCAAGATCTCAGTACATTTGATACATTTAGTTGGAAAAATGATTCCTTATGGTACAAATATCTCTTATATCTTTGTAAGAATTCCCAACTAAAAAAAATATTATTTTGGAATTGCACACCTCTCCCTTAGGAGGAAACTCAATATTCTTAAAAACTTACCATAGGGTGAAGAAAGAATTTTTTGGGGATGGCCTTAAATCTGATATTCAAAATTTTGTGGTTGAATGTTTGGTTTGCCAGCAAAATAAAGTTGAGACAATTAAGACCCTGGGTCTGCTACAATCTTTGTCCATTCTAATTCAACGTTGGGAGGATGTTTCAATGGATTTTATCACAGGTTTACCTAAGTCCGAAGGAAAGAGTGTAATCATGGTGGTAGTTGATATACTTACAAAATATGCAAACTTTTGTGCATTATCTCATCCATTTAAATAAAATACAATTGTTATGGCATTTATGGAAACAATTCAAAAGCTACATGGAAACCCAAAGGTTATTGTAAGCGACAGAGATCCCATTTTTGCTGGAAATTTTTGGACAAAATTATTTTCGTGTTTGGGTACTCAACTAGCTCATAGCTCATTTTATCATCCTCAATCCAATGAGAAAACTGAGATAGTGAACAAATGTTTGGAAGGATATCTTTGTTTTTTTGTATCTGATAAACAAACACAATGGGTCAAGTGGTTACCTCTGGCTGAATGGTGCTATAACACTTCCTTCCATACTGTAGTAAAAATGACCCCATTTATGGCACTTTATTGATATCATCCACCGTCCATCACATTATCTTTAAGAGAAAATTCTAAGGTTCAAGCAATGGAAGATCACATCAAGAATCAAAGGATAACCTAAATTTGGCACAAAATCAAATGAAACAACACACAAATCAGCATCGCAGCGAGAGAAGTTTTGATGTAAGATACTAGGTATTTTTACGGATACAACCATACCAAAAAATGTCCCTCAAGCAAGCTAACAAGGATAATAAATTATCTCCAAAGTAATATAGTCCTTACAAGGTGTTGCAAAAGATTGGTACTATAGCATGCAAATTGAAGCTTTCTGCTTCTTCTCGAGTGCACCTAGTTTTCCATGTTTCATGCTTAAAGAAGGTTATAGGTGACAAATTTCCAATGCAAACAATATTGCCAAAAATTGACGAGGAAGGAAAAATCATATTGGAACTTGAAACAGTCATGGAAACAAGAACTCGATAGCTACGAAATTGATCAATTTCAGAGTATCTCATCAAGTGGAAGAACTTACCCACTGAAGATTCCACATGGGAGGATGAGAATTTTATACAGAAGTATCCAAAAATAATCAATCGTTGAAGACAACACTTTTTTCAAGGAGAGGATCATGTTAATTCTATATATTACTAGTGTAGTCCCTTATTATTGTTAGTGTAGCCCCCTTACTATTATTTTTTTACCCCTATAGTCCCCATATTGTTATTATTGTGCCCCATAAAAGTCCACTATTGTTATTGTTGTGCACTTGCATTATTATTGTTAGGCCGACTAGGATTATATTGTGACCCCATGGACTCCTATATATAGAAAGGAGGTTTTTTCATTTGTATCATCCAAGAATTGTTCATGTATGTAATGTAAAGGAGGTTTCCCCCTCAAATAGGCTTATTTCTAAGTTCTTGATCTATCTTTTCTTCTATTTTGTGAGTTGGGTTCATAACACCATCGCTCACCAATACTACATGCCCAAAAACCATCTCTCATTTCACAATAAAAATATTTTATAAATATTTTTTTTAATTTAATTTTATTACATTTTTCGGCTGAGAGACACCCTCCATCCTACTATGGAAGAGATATTGTAATGTCCTATTTTATTATGTTATCTAAACATTTTTACCTAGTCAAATTATATAAAAATGCAAATGAAAATAAAAAATGAAATTGCTAACTAAAACATTTTGACTCATTGAAATTACATAAAAATAAAAAAACTAAAAATATATATAATTAATAATTAAACCAGCCTAGATCCACTTTAACTCGAGATCTATGAAGCTCCTAGAGAGATCAAATCTCTCGAGGTGCAAATATTTCTTCAATTTTTACACTCAGAAAATAAGTTTACACCTAGAGATATTTGATCCCTCTGGACGCTTGATAAATCCCCAATTAAGATGGATCTAGGTTAGTGCATTAAGAATGATCTAATTCTTTTAGATGCAAACTTTTTAGAGTGCAACATTTCTTGTAAAAATTACACTTCAAAAATTTTAATCCCTCTTAGTACATAATTAGTACATGATAAATAATGAATTAAAATGAATTTAAACAGATGTATCTTATTAAACCCTCTTCAAAATATACATTTTTTTAAACTTGCACGATTTTCACTATTTCTTAAAATATCTCATTGAAAAGTAACTCTAATAAATGACAACATTAAAAATAAATGAACATTAAAAGACCCTATTGGATTTGAATCTACGACTTCCCCATTCAAAACACGCATCGGGATGTAGAAAATAGGCGTTGGGATGTAGATGTTATGACATTCCAATTTACATAATTATGGAAAAAAAAGCTAAGAAACTTCTATATTTATAATTAAAAATATTAACACATAATAAAAAAAAATTAATTCATATTTTTAAAAAAAAATTTAAACATGTATATCGACCTTTTTTTCTGAGGTATAACTAATTTTTTCTCATTTTTACATATATAACTAATAAATTCTCATTTTTTCATACCTCCTTTCATATATTTTAAATAATCATATTTAATATTTAAAAAATGCGAAGTATAAACTTTTATGGTGTGTTTATTGTATTTCATATTTTTGTTAGTTGAGATATTATTAATAATTAAGTTCATACGATTAGCTCTTGGAAATATTAACTCCTATTTGTCTTGTGCTTAATATTTGATGTTTCTCATGTTTGTATTGTTTATATTATTTAGGAGATTGTTAAATATTAATTCCTACTTGTCTTGTGCTTAATATTTGATGTGTGGCTTGTATTGTTTATATTATTTAAGAGATTGTTAAATATTAATGCCTACTTGTGTTGTGCTTAATATTTGATATTCCTCATCATATGTAATCTCTATGTGATTTGTGTGTTTTTATTATTTATATTATTTAGGAGATTGTGAAATGTGTGTTTGTATTGTTTATACTATTTAGGAGATTGTTAATTATTTAGATTTGAGAGATTTAGTCCAATTAAAATAGTTCCTACTTTATTGTTTGCTTGAGATATTCTCTCAATTAGTTAATTTTATAGTTAAATAGTGTATCTACTTTGTGCCAACGCTTGATCTATTTATATGTGTATAATTAATTGATGTTTAGTAGAATACAATAATAACTTTATGTGCAATATTTCTAAATTGGTATCAAAGCTAGTAGCTCTGGATATAACTCCCTCGTGGTAGGGCCTAGGAGTATGTGAGAGCTGTGGGATTAATTTGTTGTAGAAATAGGTTAGCGTGTATGTGCCTACGTAGATAGTTTTTCTGCAAGAATTCTATTAGATATGAGTGTTGAATTTAGTGGTGAAGTAGGGGTGGTCGATCTTTGGTGGAGTGTAAAATGCTATTAAGGGAAAACTAGTATGTGCATTGAAGAGCAAGATTGTTGTTCTTAACGTCATCAAGAACAAGAAGATATTTGTTGCAGTGTCCCAAAATGATAAATTCCTTATTTGGACATGAAGTGTATTAGAGCTATTTCAACAACAACATGGCATTGACCATGTCTCACACTTTGAGAAGCGATGAGATACCTTGTGAGTGACACAACATTTTGCATTGGAATTGGATTATCTATTCGATGCACTTATCGAATCAAACTCGTCAATACATAACTCTATAAATGTTGTTTGTGTTATAGAAGGGTGAAGTTCTACATGCTCAGATGTGGGCTAGTAGGAGGACGAGATTGACTTTTTGGTGGATGCTTTTATCAAGAGGTTTCACACCAAAATTTATTTGCAAAAGTAGTATTCCTTCAAATAATATCATATTTTTGGGAAACTATTTTCAATGATGCTTATCCATTTGATCAATGAACATCTTGTTGTGCATGATATTCTATTCAACCTTGTGTGACAACAGGTCCAGATTTGTATATCCTTTAGTGCATGTGAACCAAGGTCGATAAGTGACTTGGCAATAATGAGAGAGGAAAAAGCTCTCATGGTGAGATTTATTGCACTTGGATTTGCCTTCCTATCTTAGTTATCATCAGCTTCACAAGGTTGTTTATGAAATCATAAGTAGACTATAATGATCCAATTATTAGAGTTTCTTCTACTGCATGGATTTTGTAAGCATATTGCTCCTCCATGGTAGTAACAATGACATATACACTAAGAAATATGGATGGATTCATTAATGCATTCATAGACATTTATGTTAGTAAATGAAATAAATAAATGATGAAGGTCATGTTGTAAGATTGACATTTGATACATTCAATATCTAGACTATTTTCCTAGATAACCGACAAATACAACGGTTGGCCGTGCATTTCACTTGATGGAAGTATGTCAATAGAGTGGCTAGTAGTTCAATCATTACAAACACAATATTGATTTAGTAATCTAAAGAAAAAGTATTTTGAAAGGATCAAGTGGAAGTATAACTCAATATGGATGGTTGTGATGGAGCTCAATCAATGAGATTTCAAAATGAATAAAGATGTTGATGAAGAATCAAATGGAAAACGATCAAGACAATGTACTCTTTAAGGGAAAGTGTTGGACATATTAAATCCTACTTGTCTTGTGCTTACTGTTTTTGTTTAATTGTATTATTTAGGAAATAGTTATTTATTTGGATTTAAGATTTAGTTATTTATTTGGATTTAAGATTTAGTCTAATTAAAATAGCTCTAATTTCATGTTTGGTTGAGAAATTCCCTCAACTACTAGATCTTGTAGTGAAAATAGTATATATTGAGGCATGTATGTTTCCACATGTAGGAATACAATGTTGATCAGAGCTTCTGGAATCTTGTGTATTCAATTCAAAAGACCCAACTTTTCAGGTGAACACTTCACCCATATTTATTGACAATATTGATAATGAAAAAAATCACTCATCTCGTTTAGTTGACAATTTGACAGGATATATATAAAAAAATATTAAAAACCTCTTCGTGTGCAAAATATATTTTCATTAAAAGAGACATTCATTATACCACCTTTTTTAATATGAGACAACAAATAGGCAAGTGGGCTAAAGGGTTGATGCCCGTTGAGAATAGGCCCTGAACCATGTAAAATCTGTTGGAGGAGTAATCTCTTTGATCATTTGATTTAGAATTCGGACTGACACTTGTTTGTGCGGTACCTTGAATCTGGTAAATTGCTTATCACGTCTTATCTTATCTGATAATTGAAAAAAGAAGAAGGTCCTTTTAAAATCATATTCAAGATGTTTTGCGTTTAAATCGGATGTAGGTTGGAAGACTTTTTTGCATCTTACTTTTCATGTGGCATTGACGGTTTTCAAATCTTTAAACAATAACTTTTAGAGTGGAATACAATAGATTTATTGAGTAGGATACACATCATCAAACTCTACTCATATAACAAGATGCACCCAAGTGAGAGAATCCAATTTAATTCGTTATAACAAACATTGATGCAAATAGAATCCTCTGAAAGTAGGGCACTGATAATTTAGATGTCCGATTTGAATTCCTTAATCTACTTTGAATTTTATTACATATACATATTTAATATAGCGTGGGAAAAATAGAATATTCAATCGAAGACAGCATTCATTATCCCTCTTGTTTTATGTGACATCAAATATTATATATTGAACCTAACGGTTGAGGCACGTTGAGAAAAGTCCCTGAACCATATATTCTCTCTTATCATCTCTTCTGAAATGGGACGGGCAATGATGGTACAGTTCCTTGTGTCTCGTAAATTGCTTGCTCATCACTTCTTATCGTGTCTGACAATTTGAAAACAAAATATCCATTTTAAAGTATAGTGTCCGATAATTTAAAGGAAAAACATCCATTTTAAAACTATATTCATGATGTTGAAGGATTCTCTTATCGGTTGATTCAGAATTGGGACTGACACTGGACTATAGAGTATCTTGGACCTGCTACATTGCTCACACTGATAATTAAAAATAATTAAAAATCTCTACTTAAAAAAGTATGGATTAATTATATATCATTTAAATGTAAAGTGTGAGAATCAGTTTTGAAACATGCAAATTATATATATATATATATATAGTTTTATGATAAAATATTGTGTTGTTTGATGTAAAGAAAAAAAATTAATGAAATATTGGAAAGTAAAGTAAGTTGTAAGAGGTGGATGATAAAAAGTGGGTTAGGTTTCTTTATGAAACCATGGGCTTTATTGGTTTTTTTTTTTACTTTTCACCCCTTCATTAGTTCATGTTCGCTGACTTAACTCTATCAATTCACATCTGACACAAAACCTAGTTGATTATTTTGAGGACGTAATTTATGGGGTTCATATTTAGGCACTTCAATTCTCTACAACCCTCAACCGATCACATCTTCAAACAAATAGCAAAACATTAGATATCCAAGGCTAGAGAGGAAGTCCAAAGCAATTTTTAGATCCCGTTACCAATCCATCAAATCCATTATCCTTCTCACTCGAAAGGACAACAATCCTTTCTCCCTTGGATCCTCTAATGATGGATCAACTATAGCCTTTCCATCGACCAATATTTGAGCCAACATTTTGGCTTGAGATATTAACACCTCCAATCATAGGGCTACCTCTCTAACTCCTTGCCATGGTAGTTCCTCATCAGGCCCTTTAGCTTCCCTCCTTGTGACACCCTATGCCAATTTGTTGTCTATTGGTTTATGAGTCACTTCCTTCCACTAGGCATGTTCAATGGTAGCAGCCCTATCTAAAGCACCTTTCTAGGAAATGCTTCCATGATACCACTTATAAAGGATCCTACTCTGTAACCCTCGAAAATGTTTT
The DNA here is from genome assembly GCA_034641835.2 of Pinus albicaulis. Lineage (NCBI taxonomy): Eukaryota > Viridiplantae > Streptophyta > Pinopsida > Pinales > Pinaceae > Pinus > Pinus albicaulis. The sequence continues at coordinate 137,748,909 of CM076578.1, read as the reverse complement.
AAGAAGAAAGTTGAAGAGCCTAACCTTGTTTTAGAGGAGTGAATAAAGATTTATGGCATACAAAAGATGGAGGATGTTGTTGTTGTGGGTCATTTTCCCATTCTAAAGATGATGATGGATCATGCTTTGAAGAAGTGGACTGATAGGAATTTCTCATATCTTCTAGGTTACACTCCTTGCTATATAACATTGGAAAGGGGCTAGATGGTGTGGATAACTACCTCTGGAGAGGATTCCTAGAAACTTTTCCAGTCCCACTCGCACTAGGGATAGCAAGCACTTTTCATGCAAAAATGGAAAGTGGGCTTTGATGCTTGGTAAAAAATAGGATGTCATCCATGTATTGGTTTGCCTCCTTAATCTTCCTATGATTACATGAGTATATGATGTGTTTTGGGAAATTGGTAATAGTTTGGGTTTCTTTTATGAACTAGGCATTGTATATAGAAATGGGGTATATGGGCTTGTTCCATATTTTAGTGGGTTTGAATTTATTGAAAGGACTAGTAATTTCCATTTCTGTTAGTGGGGATGATCAATTGTTTATACAACCTATTGACTATAACTTAATACCTATTAAATGTGGAAAATGTCATGTTTAAGGCCACCTAAGGCCCAACTTCTCTTAGTTACCCAAGCACCAAAAATGGGTCAAGAAAAATGCTTAGAACATGTATGTACCACAATTGAATGCCCCACCCTTAGGTCCCTAGAACTCAACAATTGAGGCTTCTTCAAACAAGACACTGGAAGTGGAGAATTCGACTTCACAAGCGATGCTCAGGGACTCTCTAGTACCCATCACTAGTTGCCCAAGTATGAAAAATGCTTCTTCTTTCATCATATTTCCTTCCACTTCCGATGATCATATTTTTAAATTTTTCCTTCCTTGGTTCTAGGTCCTTCCAGTTTGCTATATGGATTGTTGGTGTTAAATTGTAGCAAGAAAAGGCTTCGTTTGACTTGGGCCTTAGTCAAATGAAGAAATTCGAATTTTCACTTCAACGGGATGAGTTGTCAGGCAGTTAGCAGGAGTGGCATGGAAAAATCACTCAGTTAAGTCTGTCATTTCGATTTTGTGAGCTAGAAGTAGAGTTGTGTGCAAGTTGGTGGCTAAGATCTAGCTATCTAGAGATGTTATCTTTAGAGAAAGTTAGTTATCTAAGCTCTAGTCTTGAATAGAGGTAGTATGAGTTCATTAAGTAGTTGTAATTGTTGCAAACTGAACCAACTCTCAGTTAACTAGTCAATTTACTAAAAATAGCCCTAGTCATGCATGCAATTTGAATTTCCTAGTGAATTTGAGAGAAAAGACATAATGCAATCATTATTGTATACTAGTGAGTATAGAAATTTTTTGGCATGTAGGTAAGCTAATTATCTTGGATTTGTGCAAGGAAATATTATCTTCCCTATTATTTAGGAGCAAGACTTGTTTAAGTAAATAGGAGGAAGCATGAGGCCTATTTTGACTAAGTATCGGCAAGAGAATACTTAGGAGGAGATCATAATTGGAGTGCAGATTGAGCTTCAACCATTTAAACATTCATTTTAATCGAACATTGTTATCATCCGATATAATACAAATAGATGAGGGGTTTTTCCCAATTGGGTTCCTCGGTAAAAATGATGTTCATTGTGATTGAATGATTGCTTGTGTTTCTATTGTCAAATTTCCTTCTTCAGAATTTAGTAGAAGATTTAATTTGTGTTTATTGATTTCAATTTGATTTCATTAACAACTGAAAATTTCAAGTTATTTTTACATGGTAACATAGCAATTGAAAACTACATGAAAACCAGGTCCCTGATCATCTCTCAAAGAAATTGCAAATAACAGAGTTTGTGGTGCATGTATTTCTTCAGTGCAAGAACAATTTCTTTCAATGGATTGAGGCTTGAGTATATATTGGAGGGAATTTCGAATTTATGTGCTTGGAAAAATAGAATGGAAGTTGTGTTGGATGACTATAGAGTATTAGAGTACACACAAATTGATATTCCAAAACCAGCAGCATCAGATGCACAACAACTAGCTCAATAGAAGAAAAAGCCTTTTAAATTGAAGACTTCATACTTATTATCTATGTGTTATATTGTTTCCATGACTAGAAGCAGGCATGAAGTGGGGGGTAAGAGGGGGCCAGAAGCCCGCTTACGCTTGTGCCAGGCGCAACCCCCCCCTTTTGGGGGGTTTGCAGGGGGGTGATAACCCCCCTCCACAGGGTCCGAGGCAGCACCCTGGGAAATTTTTTTTAGACCCTATATTAGGTGGGTAGACCCGCCTATGGTTTTGTGCATGGGTTTGCACATGGTTTTAGGGATGATGGTTTTCTGCTCATGGTATTTTCTAGATCCAGTCAAGGAAACTATGGTTATGTTCTAATCTAGGGTTAATGGATTGGGGTTTATGAATGCTTCAGCATGTATATATATGTGTTGTAACATTGAAAAAAATATAATGAAAAATCAAGTTGGTAGTCCTAGTTTGGGATCCACGAGAAAAATATCTGTGTATATTTATTTTATGTTTTATACTCTCATTATTATTTATTTTTTGTTTTTTAAGAATTTGTTTACAAATAATTCTTGTACAGGGTTAAAACCCACATTATTCATCCTCATTATCATTAATTTCCACATCCTCACTCTAAAAATCACATATCGTGAAATATAACAATCATTTGCTACTTTTAATTTAATTAATATCATCATTGAATTTTTGAACTTTTAGGTAAATTCCTTTTATTCAATAGACTGGCCATTTTTTCTCAATGTTAATATCTATTAACAATATTAAAACAATATAACTTTTCCCAAAAATATCCATCATCCATCTTTACCTTGTTTTCAAACTATTGTGCTACCAACACTAACAAATGTATCATTCTACTATGTTCTTGCTCTTCATCAAATATATTTATAAACTCATCATATCCAGCTTTAAACCCATTATATTCCCTCATGTATGAGGTTTGAGTGAAAATTTGGTTTTTTTTTTTTTTAATACAAATTTATACTAAACTTAAAACGTATAACTCATTTCAATTTGCGTTATTTTACACGTTAATGTATAACAAACGAAATTCATACAAATTTTACCTTGCATTATATGCTATATTTAATTTATCCTTTAATTTAATTTAAACTGTAATATATTTGTGTGCCATATAATTTAAGATTCATATATTTTATTACATGATTTTTTTAGGTTTTGTGTATTTTTTTAAGTTTGTAATGTATTTTTATATTTAATACATTGCCAATATTTTATAGAGAAATAGAATTTAAAAGAAAACAAAAACATATTATTATTTTTATACTCAATAGGATTATATATATATATATATATATATATATATATATATATATATTTGGATGCAAGCTTATTTTAGAGTAAAATATTTATTGTAAGGATTGCACTTTAAAGAATTTGACCCTTTTTGATGCATGATAGTCACCAAGTAAAAATGGATTTAAGCTAAGTATATCTTGTTGAGTTATCTTCAGAATAATTGTTTTTAATGAAAAACTTGCAAGATTTTCACTATTTCCTAAAATATTTCATTGAAAATTAATTCTAATAAATGATATCATTAAAAGGCCATATTGAATTTGAATCTACGACTTCCTCATTAAAAATAGGCCTTGGATGTAGATGTTATGATATTTCAGTTTACAAGATTATAAAAAATATTGCTTGGAAACATAAATATTTATAATTAAATAAATTAATCTATAATAAAAAAAATTAATTCACAATTTTTTAACTTTTAAAAATTTCCTAAACATGTCTATCATACTTTTTTTCTAAGGTATAAAACCTAGAAAAAACTATATATGTTTGAAGGCTTTCTCAAAGTTAATTTACATAGATAACTAATATATTCTCATTTTTTCATACTCCAATATATTTTAATAAATCATATTTAACATTTACAAAATATGAAGTATAGACTTTTATTGTGTGTCTATTCCATTTGATACTTTTGTTAGGTGAGATATTATTTATAACTAAGTCCATATGGTTAGCTCTTGGAGATATTAACTCCTATTTGTCTTGTGCTTAATATTTGATATTCCTCATCATATGTAATCTCTACGTCATTTGTGTGTTTTTATTGTTTATATTATTTAAGAGATTGTTAATTATTTAGATTTGAGATATTTATTCCAATTAAAATAGTTCTTACTTTATTGTTTGGTGAAATATTCTCTCAATTAGTTGATTCTATAGTTAAAATAATGCATCTACTTTATGACAATGCTTGATCTATTTATATGTGTATAATTAATTGATGTTTAATAGAATATAAATAACAACTTTATGTGTTATATTGTAAAATTTGTATCAAAGCTAGTAGCTCTGGATATAACTCCCTCATTGTAGGGCCTAGGAGTATGTGAGAGACGTGAGATTAATTTATTGTATAAATATGTTAGTGTGGATGTGCCTAAGTAGCTAGTTTGTCTACGAGAATTCTAATAGATAGGATGGTTGTCTTCAGTGGTGAAGTAGGTGTTGTCGGTCTTTGGTGGAGTGTAAAATGCTCTTAAGGGAAAAGTAGCATGTGCGTTGAAGAGTAATTTTGTTGTTCTCAACCTCATGAAGAACAAGAAGATATTTGTTCCAATCTCTCAATGAGATGAATTCTTTGTTTAGACACAAAGCATATCAAAGATATTTCAGCAACAACATGGCATTGATTGTGTCTCGCACTTCAAGAAGCAATGAGATGTCTTGTGAGTGATACAACATTGTGCACAAGAATTGGATTACCTAAATTTACACAATTTTGATGTCTAAAATCCAACCTCTAAGAAATATTATAAAATTATAGTGGAAATAATAAAATAAGATTAGATTACATCATCAAATTTTAGAGGGAAGAAAGAAAAAACTATTTTTTTGACTCATATTTTCAACTTATCTCCCTACGATTTTACTCAAATTTCGAGTGGGAGCACTCATTGGATGAAAAAAATTAATTCCTCATCCAAGGATTATCTATGTTGCATACTTTTGATGGACCTTGCTATACATAAAATGAGAAATACATGAAAAATGTGATAGCAATTGTAACAACCCTAGGTTAAAAACTTCATGTAATAAAGTTAATAAAGGAAAAATAAGACCATGGTCATGGGACACGTATTACAAGATGAATATTGGGAAAAACATCATAGAGTGGGTGTTAATTTGGTTTATTATGGCTAAGGGAAATTGGCAAAGGAAATGACAAAAGCTTTGGAAAGGCAATATGCATTAATTGACATTTTATTTATGAAAATAATGGAAAATAAGAGAAAGGAAGGTGAAAGGTCACATGTTGCATGTGAGGAGGAAAATGAAGGAAAATAATGGAAAATTGAAGAAATTAGAGGCCTCATTGATAAAAAGGCTTATGAGGATCATTTCACAGCTTTTGTCAGTGTCATGTTTTTTCAATTCAGTTTTGAGCTCTCTCTCTATTCTCTCTACTCTCACATACTCTTGGACACTTAGAATTTTCTTGGAGCATTCTAGCATTGAATCAAGAAAAGAAAAGTAAGTGAAAAGAAGGAAAAGGGAAGCAAAGATCAAGAATGGAAGAGCAAGATCAAACAACTACAACGGGATTACTTGTAGGTATCGAGTTGCATGTATGATTTCCTTGCTAATTTTGGCATGCATGATACATGCATGTGTTTATTTGGTTCTCTTTTTTTCATTGACATGGGTTTTTCTAGGTGTGATAATGATTTTCATTCGTGCCTTGCCATTTTCTGATAACCATATTGTGATGGGATTCTCTTCTACTTGGTTGAGCTTGATTGTCGGATGGTTTCGAAACTAAGTGGGGTGGTCTCAAGAGAAGAACACAAGGCCTAGGAATCCCTAGATTGGTGAAGGTGGGATTGCGATAAAGCTATATTGTGTGTACCTAAGTGGGCCTAGGAATCCTTGACCAGTGAATGACAGGATATACAGTAAATCCTGGAGGGGTGTGCCCCCGATTAGTCCTAAGCATCCTCGCCCCATGAATGGCAAGATATACAATAAATATTAGAGGGTGGAGTCTCGATTAGGCCTTGGAATCCTCGAACGATGAATGGCGGGATATACGGTAAAGCCTAGAGACTAGAGATATAAAAATTCCTCACAGTTTAGGTGGAAATATCTTGAGGTGTCCATACTTATTTAGGGCCTAGTGATCCCTTGGTGGGATTGCAGTAAAGCATGAGGAAGGCTTGATTGCTTTTATTGTGTGTCCCACATTCATGCTTGGAATATGGCATGAGGGTGATTGGCTGAAAGAAATATTTGGTTCATCCCAATCTATGGTCGAGTGGTACATGGAATTCCCTGACCTAGTTTCATTTTTCATATGTTAATAAGAGATATTTTCCTCTCGTGTGTTATGTATAAATGTGTTTTTTATTATGTGATCTCAATTATTATTCTCTCATTGATATTTAATTGGTTATATGCTTGTTACAAACATGGTTTTATGACAGATCTTAGTCATGGTTCTCATTATGTTTTGTTTAGTAAATGAATGAACAATGAATTTATGACTTAATAGATGGTAATGCAGCTATTATGAGAGTACATCAGTCCTTTTTGGTGATTCTAAGATAAGTATGAAGTCCTTATTCTTAAATGTGTTTATATGAATTGTAGATTACATGTTCATGATGTGTTTGACGAATTTCTTATCATGGCCAAGCCTTGTCAGATCAGATCCTTGTTTAAGATTTTCATTATAGGCCTTGTCATCATGCTATATATCATTTATGGAAGTTTCTTGAAGTTTTGGGCAGTGGCCTAAGACTTGGACCTAAAAAAGTGGCTCAGAATCTGGGGTCGTTGGCACATAACTGCCTGAAAAAGGCTACAGTCACATGAATTCATTTTTTTTGCATGAGACAAGAGGGTTTTAGTTGCATTGAGGGATTTTTTATCAGTGTGACTAGGGCTCTAGTCAATAAAACAATAAGTTATATCAGGGGTTGAGCACCTAGAAGGGTTGGTTGGCTCCTGAAGGTCCTCTAGCTAAGCAATGTTAGATTGGTATTTTCTTATATGTTCCACTTCCTTAAATGTACTTGGGAAGTTGAATCATATCATAGTAAATTTTCGTCAAATGTTTACCTTAGTGGACCGGTTAGCCTGGGTAAATGTAGGAGGAGGGTGTTATAGATTTGTATCAGATCAGGTTTCATTCTTTTTTGGTGGTATCTAGTTTCTATTGTCTTTGTGTGATATCAGATACCACATAGTGGTATCAAGGCATGGTTCACCCCTTGGAATAGATGTGAGAATTGTGTTTTTCATGTATACATGTCGATTGCATATTTGTTCCTTATGATGTGGTCCATGTGACTGTTGTGTATGTAAGGTGGTGATCACTGTTACAGTTGTGTTGTCATGTAGTATTTGATGATGTTGTTGTCATGATGTGTTCGTTGTGAATGTATGTTGGTTGACTATGCATATGTTGTCCATGTGGGTATGTGCATGCCTTGTCATGGCTATAGTTGTCGTGCATGAGGTCATGGTATGTTGTTTGTATTTTAATGCATGGTAAATGGGTTACAATTGAGTTGATATTGATATGTTGATTGTGATTGTGATTATAAATGTATCGTGCTAATCCAATTGATCTTCCAAATGAGATATCCTCCCCCGGACTATACTAAGGTATGTCAATTATGTTTATATTTTTTCTTTAGCTAACATGGTATACTTGCAAGAAGAAGATCAAATATGACTAGCAAGATGGTATACTACAGTTCACAAGATAGGTACTCTACTAATATAGAAGACACTTTGAGAAGTTTGAAGGCAGAAATAAGAGGTCATAAGGTAGATGATGACAATATCATTCAAGCACAGGAGAAACAAGAAGAAGTTAATGTATACATTCTTTAGAGTTTGTCACATTTGCAGAGGTAGGGACTGCTTAGGATCAATCATGGATAGGAGGATAGGACTAGTGGAGCATATGGAAGTTGGTCTGATGGTGGCCACAAGTCGGATATATATGGCACGATCAGAGATGGTAGGTTATTGGACACACCGGCCAAGAGAGGTGATGGACACAAGTTCTATTCTAGTTCTGGTTCTGACAGGTATCATGATCATCATTGTTATCATCTTTATAGGAGGAGTTACAAGGGATATATTCCAAATGATTTCAAGAAACCCAATCCACCTACATTTTATGGAGATTTGAAGAATTCAGAAGATTCAAAGACATGGTTACTTGGGATGAATAAATTCTTTGAGTTGCATGGTTATAAAGAGAACATGAAGGAAAAAATAGCTATCTTCAGCCTCAAAGGGAAAGCAAACATCTGGTGGGAAGATGTGAAGTGGGGTAGAGACATTAGGACAAAAGAGTTGATTTGGCATGAATTCGAGAGACTTTTCAAGAAGAAGTACTTGTCAGAGAGGTACTGCGCCATTAAGGCCAAGGAGTTATATGAGCTAAATATGGGATCAATGAAAGATGACGAGTACATGACCAATTTCTTAGAGTTATTGAGGTATGAACCGTATCTTAAGGATGAGAAAACCAAAGTTCAGATATTTTTCAGTGGATTACCATTAGCATTTAGATATTTGATTGAATATGATGAACCTAAGTCACTTGGATAAGTCATTGGTAAGTTGAAGCATTGTTATGAGCAATCAAAGTGTAAGAAAAAATCTCAACAAGGATGGAAAGGAAAAGACAAAGCTAAAGGTAAATGGCAGCAATAGTGAACAAGACCCTAGGATACATGTGAGAAAGAAAATTTTACACCTTACAAGAGGTTCAATATAGTTGAATAGACATGGGTCACAACCTAGAGGGCAACACAATAGAGGCATTGGTAAGGGACAGTTAGAGTGTTGCACATGTGGCAAGGAACATCACAAAAGGGATTTTCTGCAAAATCAGGGTGGTAAGCCTCAAATCTACAGTGCATAGGAAGTGCACACTGTTGGGGATGTTGGGAATAGCATTCCTTGGATCTATGCGAGATTGGATAATAGGAAGGCAGACCACCAGAAATCTATTATCGAGATAGACAATAAGCTCTTTTATCAAGTTGTTTCTATTTTGGTTGACCCTCGATCTAATTATAGTTATGTTAACCCTAACTTGGTGGATAAGTGTAGTTTGAATAAAGAAGTGCACGTTGAATCTTTGTTAGTGCAGTTGGCTACAGGTACAAAGAAACAAATTTCATCATTAGGTAAGGGATTGTGCATTTGAGTTGAATGGTATGCCTACATTATCGCATTTGAATGTACTTCCATTGGGATCATATAGTATGCTTTGGGTATGGACTGGTTGTATCTTCATAGGACTAAGGTGGATTGCTATGATAAGGCTATTGAATGTTTGGATGACAATGGGGAAAAAAGAATTTGACAGGGTAAGAATAAAGCTACGTCAATTAGAATGGTCACATCTATGCAGGAAAAGTGCATTCATTGGAAAGGGTGTGATTTATTTGCAGTTAATATTTCCAGTGATAAAGGTAAGGATGTTGAGGATGCAAAGGTCTTAAAACCCAGTTCTATAGAAGTTTCAGGATTTATTTTCCGCATATATTTTATAGTTTACGCCTCACAGAGAAGTGGACTTTTGTATTGATTTGGTACCAGGGGCACCACCAACATCGAAGGCACAATACATGATGAGCACTTAATAGTTAGTAGAGTTGAAGTTGTAGTTGAAGGAAATGCTTGACAAGGGATACATTAGGAAAAGTGTATCACCATGGAGTACACCAATGTTTTTTGTGAAGAATAAGGATGGTACTCTCATGTTATGCATTGATTACATGCAGTTGAACAAGGTAACCATTAAGAACACGTATCAGTTGGCAAGGATTGATGACTTGTTTGATCAGTTGAAGGAAGCAACATTGTTCTCGAAGATTGATTTGAGATCAGGATACCATCAAGTACACATCAAATAAGAGGACATTTAAAATACAACTTTCAGGACCAGATATGGGAATTATGAGTTTGTTGTAGTTCCATTTGGTTTGACTAAAACTCCAACTACTTTTATGTGCTTGATGAATAGTGTGTTGCGTCCTTATTTGGACAGGTTTTTTATTGTGTTTGTTGATGATATATTGATATATTATAAGAATGAGGAAGAGCATGTTGAACCTTTAGAGGCAGTGTTGAGATTGCTAAGAGAGCATCAGTTGTATGTCAAGCTTAGAAAATGTAGTTTATTTCACACAGAGGTACAATACTCGGGGCATGTTGATTCCAGGGAAGGCATAATAGTGGACCCATAAAATATAAAATCGATGATGGAATGGGAAGCTACTAGGAATGTGGATGAGGTAAGGTCATTTATGGGGTTAGCAGGTTATTACAGGAGGTTTATCAGAAAATTCTCATAGATTTCTTATCCTATCACAGCATTTCAAAGGAAAGGTAAGAAATTTGAATGGATAGACGAGTTTGCAACAATTTTTGAGCAGTTGAAGCAGTTGTTGACAAATTATCTATTTCTTAATATTGTAGATACAAATAAAGTTTTTTTGGTGTGCACGGATGCTTGTAAGAGAGGAATTGGTGGAGTCCTTATGTAGGAGGGATAAGTGGTATGTTACGACTCAAGGAAATTGAACGGGCACGAGTAGAATTATGTCACACATGCTCTTGAGTTAGCAGTGATCGTTCATGCATTGAATATTTGGAGGAACTACCTCTTAGTAGTTGGCTTGTATTGATGAGCGATCATAGTGGATTGAGATACTTATTTTATCAATCAAATTTGAATGTTGCGAAAGCTAAATGGTTGGAAAGGATGAGTGAAATTTACTTCAAGACCAAGTACATTAAAGGAAAAGAGAGCCGGGTTGCAAATTATTTTATATGGTGGATACAGGTAAATCACATAGAAACTATGAGTTCATATGGGACAGATCTACAGGATCAAATCTTACAGGCAGGAAAACGAGATGACAGGTACAAGGATATTAGTCATAAGCTACAACAGGGTACAAGTGATCACGATGTGGACTATCATCTCATAGCAGATGGTTTGGTTATATTTAGGGACATGATTTATGTGTTGGACAAAAACGAGCTCAAGAATCTTATCTTGACGAAATTTCATGTTAAGCCATATTCAAGTCACCCAAGAGATCATAAAACATTGAAAACAATGAATAATTTATACTATTGGTTGAATCTTAAGAAGGAAGTGGAAAATTTTGTGGCTAGATGTTTAGATTGTCAACAAGTAAAAGAAGATTGTAAGCATCCAGGTGGTTTATTACATCCTATTTAGATTCTAGAGTGGAAATGGGAATTCATTTCTATGGATTTCATCACAGGTTTGTCGAAGACATCTAGACAACATTATTATATCATGATTGCGGTGGAAAAGTTGAAAAAGGTAGCACACTTCATTCCAGTAAATACTATGTATTCAGCTAGTGACGTGGCACATGTATTTATATTAGATCCTGTGAGGTTGCATGGCGTATCGAAGAAGATTGTGTTAGACATGGATGCTAAGTTCACTTCTAGGTTATGAAAATATTTATCTACAATTTTCCAGGTTTTGGCCTTTAGCATAGTTTATCATCCACAAACAGATGGACAGACAGAGAGTGTCAACAGGGTTTTGGAGGACATGTTGAGAATGCATGTGAAGCATCAACAATGGAAGTGGGAACAGTATGTTCCATTGATTGATTTTTCTTACAACAATGGGTAGTAAGAGTCACTGAGGATGATTCTGTTGGAGGTACTATATGGGTGGAGTTGTAATACCCCTATCAGTTGGAGTGATCCATTTAACACAGGTGTTGATAGGACCAGATATATTGGCAGACATGGAACAGGAAATCCGGGTTGTCAAGAAGAATCTAAAGGAAACACAAGACATGCATAAGAGTTAAGCATATCAACACATGGAATTTAAGGAGTTTCGGGTTGGGGAACAAGTGTGCTCATGCATCAATCCCAAGAATATATCCTTGACGATTAGGTCATGTAAATTTGACACCTCGGTATTGCGGTCCTTTCGAGATCCTTGATAGGATTGGGCCAGTGGCCTACAGACTTGCACTGCCTCTCTAGAAATTTGCTGAATAATGATTAATTATCCACCGAGACTATCATGATCACATACAATTCAAATTTATATGCAACACATAATCTCTTCCACTCAGATCATCAAACATGCGGAAATAAAATCAAGCGATAACACATCAAATCATCATACACATTAATACAGTATGTATGGGGAAAGCTTATAGCTGAAAACCTCGCAGCTATTGTGTATATTATAATGGAGAAATCATGTAACAAACTCAGTACAATACTCCTCACAAGTACTCAGTACTTTCTCATGAAGTTACACACAATCTAGCTCAGTTTTGAACAGGCTACTGGTTCAAAACTCACCGCCAATTGCCTTGCCTCTATTGCGCAATCATGGCCTGTCTATATAGAGATCCAAGGTTCGAATCTCCTTGGCTTGACAGCGCAATCATCATGGGCAATTCCTCCAAGTGTGGTGCAAATCTCATGCACAACTAATGTCGCCACTGATAGCTAACTCCACCCTTTCATCTACCTCTTTCACTGGTCTCCACTGAACTGTCCATGCACTGTAGTGAACTGATGTGTTCTTGAGTTGAATAATGAGTTACTAATTAACGAATTAAATAATATTTAATTCACTCCACTCATAACTAATTGATTAGCTAGTTAAACTAATCTCAACTAGTTCAACTAAAATAAACAGAACACAACTCCACTATCTGTCTCATTAACTCCTCCAAACTTCTGCCACTGAAGTCCAACTGAAGTCAAACATGCATGATGCCATCAAACCCTTGGGAACCACGTGATTCCTCTATCAGATGCATGAGCCACTTCTGTAGCTCGAACTGAAGTGCTCCAAGAGAGTAAACTACTGTTTAGAGTCCAAATATTATTAGGGGTAAATAATATTTGACTTCCCTATTTTTAGGAGAGGCAATCTAAAAATAGACTTCGACCTCTTCGACCTATAGGTCACAAAAATAGAGTCCCATCTATTTTTACCAACATTACCAATGCTCCAAGAATCTCAAACTAGAATCCCCGGACCATGCTCCATATGAAATAGACATAGTCTAAAAATAGACTTTGCGCCAGAATTCGCCTGCGGGCCCACTTAGTGAAGGCGACTTCATTTCACTAAGCTCCATCATCTTGCTGCATTTTCAACAGCCTCCGATAGTGAAAGTCAATGATTTTTTCCATGTTTCATTTCTTAAAATATATGTAAAGGATGTTGATCATGTTATTGATTGGCATGTATTACAAGTTGAACCAGAAGGAGAATTCCAGCTAGAACCTCAGTGTATTTTGTAGAGAAAGATGCTCTTTCTCTGGAACAGAGCAATCAAGAAGGTTAAGGTGCAATGGAAGCACTTAGTCCCGATGAAGCTACATGGGAGATGACTAATCAGATGTGGGCTATCTATCCTTTCTTATTTTCCTGTTGAGGTAAATAAATTTTGGTATATCTATATATTTGTATGTATATAAATACCGCATTGAGTTGTGTTATAAATATCCAATAAGCAGTATGGTTGTCATGTTGGTGTCTCTTTTCAGCAGGATGTTCATTGTAAATACTGCAACGAGCTAAAATATAAAGATCCATGGGAAGTATGTTTTGATTTTCAATGATTTTGCTAGTTGTAGGTGTCATTGAACATCGAGGCCAGTGTTCCCCTAAGGGGGGGAAGTCTATAAAAACCCCGAGTTAAACACTTCATGTAATAAATTTGATAAAGGAAAAATAAGACCATGGTCATGGGATACGTATTCAAAGCTGAATTGTGGGTAAAACATCCTAGTGTGGGAGTTCATTTGGTTTATTATGGCCAAGGGAAATTGGCAATGGAAATGGAAAAGGGTTTAGAAAGGCAAGAGGCATTAATTGGAATTTTATTTATGAAAATAATGGAAAATAAGAGAAAATGAAGGTGAAAGGTCACAGGTTGCATGAGAGAAGGAAAATGAAGGATAACAATGGAAAATTGAATACATTAGAGGCCTCATTGATAAAAATTATTTTGAGGATCAGTTCACAGATTTTTTTAGAGTTAGCTTTTATCAGCTCAATTTTGATCTCTCTCTCTATTCTCTATACTCTCACATACTCTTGGACACTTCGAGTTTTCTTGGAGAATTCTAGCAATGGCTCAAGAAATCAAAGGAAGGGAAAAGAAGGAAAAGGGAAGCAAAGATCAAGCAAGGAAGAAAAGGATCAAGCGACTACAATAGGATTACTTACAAGTATCGAGTTGCATCTATGATTTCCTCGCTAGTTTTGGCATGCATGGTACATGCATGTGTGTATTTGGTTCTCTTGTTGTTATTGGCATGGTTTTTTCCAGTTGTGACAGTGATTTTAAACCTTACCTTTCCATTTTTGGATAGACATGGTGTGATGGGGTTCTCTTTTACTTAGTTGATTTGGATTTCTGGATGGTTTCAAAACTGAGTGGGGTGGTCTCGAGAGAAGAACATAGGGCCTAGGAATCCCTGGACTAGTGAAGGTGGGATTGCGGTAAATTCAGATTGTGTGTACCCCAATGGGCCTAGGAATCCTAGATCGGTGAATGAGGAATATACGGTAAATTCCAGAGGTGTGTGCCCTTGATTAGGCCTAGTAATCCTCGATTGGTGAATTGTGGGATATACGATAAAGCCTAGAGGGTGGAGTTTTTATTAGGCCTAGAAATCCCCAAATTGAAAATGGTGGGATGTAAATTAAAGCCTAGAGACAAGAGAAAAAAATTTCCTCACGATTTAGGTGGAGAGATCTGGAGGAATCCATGCTTGTTTAGGGCCTAGTGATCCCTTGGTGGGATTGTGGTAAAGCCCGAGGAAGCCTTGATTGGTTTTGATGTGAGTCCCACATTCATGCTTTGAATATGGCATGGGGTTGATTGGCTGAAAGAAAGATTTGGCTCAGCTCAATCTATGGTCGGGTGGTACGTGGAAGTCCCTAACCTGGTTGCATTTTTCATATGTTAATAAGAGTTATTTTCCTCTTCTGTATTATGCGTAAATATTCTTGTTATTATGTGATCTTAATGGTTTTTCTAATCATTGATATTATGTTGGTTATATGCTGGTTATAAGTATGGTTTTATGAAAGATCTTAGTCATGGCTCTCATTATGTTTTTTTTATTAAATGAATGAAAAATGAATGTATGGCCTAATAGATTGTAATGCAAATATTATGAGAGAACATCAGTCCTTACTTGGTGATTCACAGATAAGTATGAAGTCCCTATGCTCAGATGTGTTTATATGAATTGTAGACTACATGTTCATGATGTGTTTACGAAATGCCTCTCATGGCTAGGCCTTGTCAGATCATTTCCTTGTTCAAGTTTTGAATTAGATTCCTTGTCATATGTTATATATCATTTATGGAAGTTTCATGAAATTCTAGGCAGTGTTTTGAGTCCTATCCATGAAAAAATGGCTCAGAATTTGGCTTTGCTGGCACAAAACTGTCTGAAAAATGCTATAGTCGCATGGATGCCTTGTTGTGCATATCAATGGAGGGTTTTTGTCACATGGATAACTTTTCATCAGTGCGACTGAGGCTCTATTATAGAAAAACACTAAGTTATCTCAGGGGTTGAGCACCTGGAAGGGTTGGTTGGATCCTGAAGGTCTTGTAGCATCTAAGGAAGGTTAGATTGGTCTTGTCTTGTCGATTCCACTTTCTTAACTATACTTGGGAATTTTAATCATATCATAGTAACTCTTCATCACATTTTTATCTCGGTGAACCGGTTAGCCTGGGTAAATGTGGGAGGAGGGTGGTACAATAATCACATTTTTAATATATTTTTCATTTTTTCTTGTAGTAGGGACCGTCAAAAGTATGCAACCTGGGTACTCCTTGGATTAGGAATTGAATTCCACGTAAACAAGTTCTCTCACTCAAAATTTAAGTAAAATGTAAGGAGATAAGTTTAAAATACGAGTTGAAAATTTATCTTTTTATTTTTTAATCTTTTTACTTTTTACTCAAAAACTGGTGAATCATCCCCCATGGTTGACATCATCATCTTGAATCCTATTGGTTCTTATAAAGTTTATTTTGGTTATAGTAATTTTTTTATGCCATTTTAGGCCTCAAAATTTTTGTAATGTTCGATGCACTTCTCGAATCAAAATCACCATCACATAAATCTATAAATGTTTTTTGTGTTATAAAAGGGTGAAGTTCTACATGCTGAGATGTGGGACAGTTGGAGGACGAGATCAATGAGCTTATCCATGTGATCAATGAGCATCCTATTGCGCATGCTATTCTATCCAACCTTGTGTGAAAATGGGTTTGTATTTGTATATCATTTAGTGTCTGTCAACCAAGATCGATAAGTGACTTGGAAATAATGAGAGAGGCAAAAGCTCTCATGGTGAGATCCATTACACTCGTCTTTTCCTTCCTATATTAGTTATCATCAACTTGGCAAGGTTGTTTATGAAATCATAAGTAGACTATAATGATGCAATTATTAGAGTTTCTTCTACTACATGGATTTTATAAGCATATTTCTCTTCCATTGTAGTAATGATGATATATACACTGAGACATATCAATGGGTTCATTAATACATTAAGAGACATTTATATTAGTAAATGTAATAAATAAATCATGATGAATATAAATGAAGGTCATGTTGTAAGATTTCCTTTGGATACATTCACTATCTAAACTACTTTCCTAGATAATTAGTGAATACAATTATTGGCAATGTATTTTACTAGATGGAAGTGTCTCAATAGAGTGGCTAGTAGTTCAATCATTACAAAAACAAAATTGGTTTACTAGTATAAAAAAATGTATTTTTAAAGGATCAAGTGGAAATATAGCTCAACATGGATGTTATGAGATCTCAAAATCAATAAAGATGTTGATGAAGACTCAATTGGGAAAAGATCAAGAAAAGTACTTGTTAAGGGAGAGTGTTGGACATATTAAATCCTACTTGTCTTGTGCTCATTGTTTGATATTCCTCATCATATGTAATCTCTATGGGAATTATTTGTTTGTATTATTTAGGAAATTTTTAATTACTTGGATTTGAGATTTAGTCCAAATAAAATAGCTCCTAGTTTCATGTTTGGTTGAGAAATTTTGTCAACTACTTGATCGTGTAGTGAAGATAGTATATCTATCTTTAATTATTGTTTAATAAAATATGAATACAAATTTATTGGCAATATTTGTAAGGGCAAACAAATAACATGTAAAAAGAATCACTCATTAGGGGAATTTTGAGGTCTAAAATGGGCCTCCTAAGGAAATTATAAAATAATAGTGGAAATAATAAAATAATATTAGATTACGTCATCAAATTTTAGAGGGAAAAAATAAAAACCGATTTTTTCAACTTGTATTTTAAACTTATCTCATAATTGGTTTACTCCAATTTCGAGTGGAAACACTCATTGGATGCAGAATTTGGTTCCTCATCCAAGGAGTACCGACGTTGCATACTTTCGATGGATCCTACTACACAAAAAACAAGAAATACATGACAAAAGTGATTGCAATCACGTATTTTCATGTATTTCTCATTTTACGTGTAGCAGGGTCCATGGACAATGAATTTTTTCCAAGTATTTCTAATTTTTCGTGTGGCAGAGTCTTGTTACGTGGATTAATCCCTCTTGCGGACAAGAGTGATATCCCTAGTACTCAGCGAGTAACTAAAAACAAACATCCATTTGGAAACCTTTTCTTTAGATTAATTATATTTCAAAATTATTATAAGAAAGTAGAGAGGACATGCCCCTATCTTTAAATCCAAACGTTTGATGTAGTCTTTTATCCCGTCACTCCAAAGTGGTTTCTCCAATGAGTAGAAATTGCAATCAAAGACAAGACAAAAGGATCAAAGCATCTACAACATATAGTAATTAAGAAAAGCTAATACAAATTAGTGATCAAGGAGTCTAAGTATTGATGTTATTTCAATAAGCATAGGAAAAACTCAATGAGAAAAAGAGACCCATATGTATTATCTCGAATAAAAAGAGTAATCTTAAAACCTAATGCCTTGATGTCGTACAGATTTCTCCTGGGGTCCTGAACAATCATTTCTCCTTCAGTTTGATAATCCTTCCTCTCTGAATACCAGCATGGAGTTATAGACACAAGTGTGTGATCATTCTCATGCCAACAACAACTCACTAGTGCAAAAAATATGCACTCTTATGAATTCTCTTCAGAAACTACCATGTATGTCTACTATGTGTGTAGAATCTACAGGCCACATACAATCTACCCTTCAACCTGAAACTTGAGCTCAATTTATAGGGAAATGGAGGTAGTTCAATTCGATGAAGAGGGGGATGGATTCCTCTCATGAAGGGATTTGAGCTCCATGGACCAAGGGATAAGCTCCATTAGTGGAGGGATAAAGCTTGAACTGATCGTGACTCTAGAAGCTTCCAGTTGGGAGAATATTCGACCAACTAGGCTCTAAAATTTACCTTTTCTTTTATTCTACTTTTCACGGAGGTACGCAGGTAATAGTGGCAAAAAGTGCGGGAGTTTCTGCATTTTATGGACAGAAAAACAACGCATGTGTAGGGAAAGGCTAGAAAAACTATGCAGTTATACTTTTAAGGGTTTTACAAAGCTTTTCTCCAATTCCAAGACCTGATTTAGGAACATTAGTGTTTTTTACCTCTAAGGGAACATAATATAGGTGGCGATAGACCAATATGAACAGTCAAAATGTCATGGTGACAACATGATGTGTAATAGATTTCCCCCTAAAGTGTGAAGTTTGAGGTTATTCCGAAGAGTGAAGTGCTTTACGATTCCGAGGATTAGATTGGAGACACTGGTCGAAAACCTATAAAAACATTCAATGCAAACATATATATATATATATATATATATATATATATATATATATATATATATATATATATATATATATATATATATCATCGCTGAGATAGGAATTTCCATACTCAGATAAAAACTAACTAAATGTTCTGGTACGGGTATGGTTTCAATATTACATCAAAAGTAGACATATTATGGACACAGCCATCTGTCATGAGTAGTCTACTATATCATGAATAATAAAACTCTTCGCAACCCAGATGGTGGAAACTAGATCCAGAGTCTTGATTTCTGCTTCTCGAACTAGTACAAATCTATCCATGTGATTGATTGTGTCAAAGTCGAACATGGTAGAAACCACTTGATTACCAATCAATGATGTGAACCGTTAACGTATAAGAGAAACCACCAATAATGACAATGGCTCTCAAAGTACTCCAGTACAATCTATCAAGTGTGAATGAATGATTTGCAGTCAGACACTAATAGAATAATTTGATCAAAGGTCAATGATGAAACTTGTCATCGAAGGCGAGAAACCTACCATTAGGGCATGCAGATCTGAAGGTACTGATAGGATTCTAGATCAAATTTCTAGATGATGAGATGACATTGATAGAAAGTGATCCGTCATAGGAAATCCCACGACACAAAACCATTAGATAAGGTTTTGAAGAAATAATTGCAAGGACTAAGTCAGGGATGGTCAATGTGAATGGAGACAAATTTTTTGCAATGAATGGTTTATTTGAACTCTCTCTTGAGCACATAACGACACTGCAGATGACTTGGCAATCTTTGACCTAAGGCTAATACCCAAAAACCAAATGAAGTCTTTCAATGTGGTTTGATTAAATTTTAGACAAAGGATTTCCCAACCCAGCTACAAGTGTGAAAAAGTGTCGTGTTCAAGAGTGGCATGTTGCTTTCTAAACAAGGGTGACATTTGGATTCTTTTTCTCTCATTTTCCCCCACCATTACTGGCAAGTACCTCTTTATTTTTGTCAATATTGAGGAGGATAACATTTTCTTGTTTGTGTAAGCTCATCCTTCGGATGAGTCCATCTTAGTATTAAAATCGAACCCTAAGAAAGAGTGGTTCGGCCCAGTTTGTAATCGAGGGGTCCTTTACTGTTAAATTTTAACGAGTCTAGTATAGGAGAAACTCAATGTTTTTCAATTTTGGGGAGTGAGGAGAAAAAACATAAGTAAACTCCATGGTTGTCCTTTTTAGTAAATTTAGCCTCTCAGGCCCAAAAAAGGATAAAATAGAGCAGGAGAGAACTCTATTGACCATGATTAGTCAATGTATACCTTTTTCGTAATTAGTCCATTTCAGTCAGTAAAAGGGGTAAACTTATACTGAAACGACGAATTTTCATTTCCTTTAACGAGTTCGAATAGTCAAGTACTCGGCAATATTTTCATGTTCTGAGAGTCTGAAAAGGGGTTAAAAGAGGACTCTAGGGTTTCGCCTTTTCGTAATTTTATAGAGCTCAAAAAAGTGATAAAATTATACTCAGTGTCAAAATAATTCTTCTCACCAAAAATTTTGCATCCTGCACAAAAACTCAAAAGATTACACATATATGTTTCCAAAAAGAAAAAATATTTTAAAAATAAACTTTTAAAGTGAAAAATAAATAAAATAATAATATTTTACTCATTAAAAACTATAAAAAGGGATTAAAACAAGTCATTTTCACCTTTTGTGTTCAGAATAGTGCATAGAGAGCTTTTGCCCAAAAAACTTCCGGAGTAGATATCGGGAGAACCGACCGTCCATTTCTCGAATCGTTAGAACTAGGTAATCCACTTCATCCTTAGCTACATTTTTATCCATTTCATTTTTTGTTTTGAGCTTTTATTTAATTTTTAGGAGAATGTTATGTTTTAAAATATGCCCTCAGGAGTCTGCGGGAAATCCATGTGATAACCGCAGACCCCGACAATTTTTAAAAGGAAAAATTATTGGGTTGTCGCGGGTTCTGCATGGAGTGCATGCAGATGACTACACTGTCTGTACATAGAACCTGCGCAAGCCCTGTGAACATTTTTTAAAAACTTAAATTTCTCTTTAAAAATGGTTCAAATTTTCTTCCAAATGGTTTTAACTGTTAAATTTGTTGATTTGTACGTTATTTAACCATGTTGGAGTGGTGATAACACAAACACAAGCTGATAGACAATGACAATGGATGATCCTGCAACTATGCTTGCACTAAAGAATTGTGGTTTATACAAATTCTGGGCTATTCAAGGAATGAAAGCACAAGTGGAGTTAATGACTTGGCTCATAAATACGTGGGATGTTCAAGACCAACGCTTCATAATTGGTGACCATCGGCTCGAGATTGAGTTAGAGGACATGTATTTCCTTACCAGATTGTCCCAGAGAGGGAGAAACATATCCTTATTTGGGGCCAGACAGGGAGGTCTTCCCATTGCGAGCTACAAAGAACAATATTGTAGCAATAATGCAGCTTTGAAGGATGGTCGCATAGATTTCAAAACAATCTTGCGGTTGGAGTTGAAAGTTATAGCATTTATAGTAACCAGATTATGTGGGAGTGCAACTCCTCATGTGGCCACTAAATCACAAATGTAGACCACAGTAGATTGTTTCGGAGGGGCCATATTCAACTGGTGTGAAGGAGTATTGGCAAATATGAAAGGCCAATTAATTATAGAAAAGAATGCGAAGTTGAAAAACTTCGAATATGGCGTCATTCTCATTTCATTTTCTTTAGAGAGAATCTCGCTTCTCGCTCCTCAATTGATACCAGTAGATTGTGGGACTCCTCAGGAACCTCGAATGGTGTGATGGCTAGCACTAATGGTTTGCCATGGTGGCAAGGGTGGTTCAATAGTTCGGTTTACTCCAGAATATTTTATGTGGCTTAGGAACCAATTCTTCACTGTTGAAGACTTTCCTTACGTAGGAATGGATTACAGGGGTGATCCTAAAACATCTTTACCTCCAGGGGAATAGTGGGACGAGACAGGTTAGTGAATCATTTTGATGTTTTTAAACTAATTTTTATTTGATTTTTATCGTCCAATACTGACCAAAATATTTAAATGCAGATGTCGGTCCACAACGACCAGCAACACTTCGTCACTTTGATAGGCGAGAACCACAACCTGTAGCACCTCCACAAGACTAGGCATGCCAGACATGGAATACAACCTTGAGAGGTTGACCATAGATATTCCTCTCAGGCTTCAGAGACATGTGACAGGAGTTCCAGGTCCATTCAAGAGATTTTTGCGCAAGGTGGCGCGTGCTATAGTCTATTACCATGATCATCATCACGGATAGTTGATGGTCAATGTAGATTGACAATTTTTGTTTTTTTTATCAGTATCTATTAGATCATAAGGTGTTTGAACCTATGATCATAGATGATGTAATATTTTTTGAACAAAAACTAATCTATCCTAATGATATTACTACTTTCGTTCTCTGAGTATCTTATTCAACATGGATTGAATGTTGTTTTGGTTTACTTTTTTAATGTTGCAAATGTCTATTTAGAACACGATTAGCTAATGCATCTGCCAATGTGTTTAAATTTCTTGAAATATGTTGATATTCAATATAACCAAATTTTCGTTCCAAGAGACGAACCTTCAAAAATAATCTTAATAACACTAGATTTCTAATTGCATAAAATATGTTTAAATGTAATAAAATGAGTTGTGAATCCAACCTAATGATCAAACGTCGAATATCAAATGAAATGGCATCAAATAATAACTCAATGATTGTGCTATATTCTGAAATATTATTTGTTGTTTGACCAAGGCATATCCCATGAATAGAAACTAATTGACCAGTGGGTGAATAGATAACCCAAGTCATGGAAGAGATATTCTATGTACTGCGACAGGCACCATCAACAAAACCAATGTATGTTTGAAGGGATGTTGACATCTACAATATCAAGAGTAATCAAGATAAGCAACGATAGTAGTAACAACAAAACTAATCTAGGCACACTTGTCTAATCTAAGGCACATTATTCTAAAAACTAACTACTGTATAAGAGAGATATTCACAAGATTGTAAATCATAATATCTCTTAAGATAAATACCATTTCTGGGTTTATCCAAAGAGACACCCTCATAATAAATTAATTCATAGGCTCCTTTTGCAAGCACACGCTTGACTATATAGGGACCATGCCACATCGGTTCGAATTTTCCAGCACCTAGATTATCGTTAGCTTGATTATATACTAAAACTAGGTCACCTTCTGAATAAATGCAAGGGTTGACACTTTGATCGTACTAAGATTTCACGCATTTATTATGAGCTTCGGTAGCCAATGCAGCAGTGTGCCGAGTTTCATCAAATTATGCTAAGTATTAAAAGTGTTTTTCCTCTTCAGAGGTAGCTAATAACAACTCCATGGCTAATTTGAGTGATGGTATTTCGCATTCAATGGGTAACATGACTTCTAAACCATAAACAAGTTGAAAATGAATGAACCCTGTAGCAGTTTTTGTAGAGGTTCGGTATGCCCACAATGCCGAAAAAATCATGGTATGCAAATTTGATTCTTGAGTCCCGATAATTCGTTTAATCATGGTGGTTAAAAACTTGAGTAGAATTATCATGGTGTAGGCCAAGTTGATCGGAAAGTTCGGTCATCATGATATTTTGAAAATGACTCCCCTGGTCTATGATAATAGCTTGAGGTACACTAAAACGAGCAATCCAATGATTGAATATGAAAGTTGCTATAGTTTTTCCGTCAGCTGCGAATGTAGGCATCACCTTGAACCATTTGGTAAAGTAATCTACGGCGAGAATAATATACCCATACCCCCCGACCGAGTGAGGGTTACATGTCATGAAATAAATGCCCCATTTCGCAAAAGGACTGACAATAATGATTGGGTGAAGAGGAGCTGGAGGTGCACGCATCTTTTGATCAAAAATTTGGTAGTTGTGGCATTTTCGAACCGCAATAATACAATCTTTGAATAAGGATGGCCAAAAATAACCAGTGCGCAATATCTTTTGGGCTATGGAAAACCCAAACATATGACCACCACACACTCCAGAGTGGAAATCATTTAAAACCTTTTCAGCCTTTGTGTGAGTTATGCAACGTCAGAAAATAGAATCCGCACCACGACGATAGAGTGTATCGCCAACAATATTGTATTGTTGGGATTGATATCAGATTCTTCTTCGATCTGAATGTGAAATATCCAGGCGAAAGGTTTGGGTTTGAAGATATATAATTACATCTCCATACCATGTGTCTAAAGTACTGATGAGAAACAGAGATTCATCGGCGATGGGATCCTCTACCACGGTTTCTGTCTTAGTATTGGGAAAGTCACACATAATCTCAGCAAACACTAGTGATTTATTTGACATAGATTTTTTGAATTCTAAATCAAACTGTTGTAGGATGAAAATAAATTTGGAGTATTTTCCCCCGAGTAATTTTTTTTTCAAGATATACATCATCGGGTTGCAATTAGATATCACGGTTGTTTTACGTAATAGTATGTAGTGATGGAATCATTGGACAACTTGAACTGCTGCCAAGGCTAATTTCTCCACATGTGCATATTTCATTTCCATTGGATTAAGATTTTGACTGAGATAATAGATCGCATGTTCATTGTGAGATTCATCCTCCTGAACCAAAACCATTCCAATGGTGGACTTAGAGGCAGCTAAGTATAGAAAGTAATCTTGATGGTAATTGGGCAGATGCAATAATGGTGCATGGTTCAACGCGTTTTTTAGTGCATCAAAATATTTGTCAGCAATCTCATCCCAAATAAAAGGCACACTTTGTTTTATCAATCGGGTAAAACCTTTTGTTAAATCAACATTGTTCGGGATAAACCTACGTAAAAAAAATTATTTTCATTGCAAACTTTGGAGTTAGTGAAGAGTGCAAGGAGGAGGTAAATTGATGGTAGCCTCAACCTTCAAAGGGTCGACATGAATGCCATATTTTGAAATGATGAATCCAAGTAATCGTCATGTTTGCACACAAAAAACATATTTGTGCGGATTCAAACGAATTTTGTAATGCCTACATCTCATGAAATAGCTCGTAAGTGTGCAGGATGATCGTCTTTGCGTAAATAATGAGCAGGTAAATCATCTAGATAAGGTTGTAAAATATGTTTGATATCATGAAAAGCATAATACATAGATTTTTGAAAAGTTGCACCAAAAATTTTTAGTCTGAATGGTAATTTTCAATAAGTAAATGTTCCCCAAGGATATATAAATGTTGTTTTTGGTTGATCGGCAGGGAGTATGTTGATTTGATTACAGCCAGAAAAACCATCCATAAATGAGAATATTTCATTTCCATCACAATCATCAATTATTTAGTCGATATAGGGTGTAGGATAATTGTCTTTTGGACATGCTTTATTAATGTCCCTATAATCGACACATACTCTTATAGTCCCTTGTTTTTTCGTAACGGGAACTATGTTAGATAGCCAAACTGTCAAAGGAATTGGATAAATAAATCATGCTCATAATAGCTTCTCCACTTTAGCTTTGATAGCTACATCTTTTCGCGGATGTATTGGATGGAATATTTGTCTAATAGGCTTGGCATTCAGGTATGTCTTAATTTCATGAATTACAATCTTAGGATTGATTCCCAGCATCTCTTCGTAAGACCAGGAAAAAAATGTGTCAGAATTCTTGAAATAGGGCTTTGTAAGTGTTAATCTCTTCCATCGTACAAGAAGCACCTATATGAATGTTTTCAATAATTCCAGGTTTAACTGATATGTCAATAGGAACTGTTCTAGAAATGTTTCCCAAATTAGTCTCAGAATCCAAATTTGTAATCGATATGGGAATCAGGATTATTTGGTTCCTTAACATAATCAATCATAAAAATAGACAAAAAATCGTTTTCAAACTTATCAAGATTAGGTAAAAATGAAGATCTATGATGTAGACCATCCTAGGGATATTCGTCTGCTGAAAAATTTTCTTGAATACTTTCATCAGTGTTAAATACATGTTGAAAAGGATCTGAAAATTATGTCAAGGCTAAGCTCGATAGAAAAGATGATTCTTCGTTAATCACATTAATTTGATTAAGAGTTGTTGAAACTGTGTCAGAATATGATTGTACCGCTACATATGCCTTTTCAAAAGGACTCAAAGGCATCTCGCCATTGAAAGAGTCCAATTCTGATTCTGAAGGCACTACCCAGGTGTCAACAAATTGTATAGAGCTTGATGAGATCATATTGATGTTGGAAATTATTCGCGGTACGTTGGGTGGAGGTATGGAGAAAGTTCTCATAAGAGAAAAATCCTTCACTAGTCCTACACCAACATCTTCGTATGGGATAACCGTTTTTCCAACATGCTGGATGTTGTCTGTAGAAGCAGGTTCTAATGAAAAGTATGACAATTGGTCGATTTTCACAATCTTTCCTTTATGAGGAAACATGATTACCCGAAATACTGATGAAACGACAACATTCATGGCATAAGACCAACTACGACCCAATATAAGGATGTAATCAAGAGGGGCATCAACAAATTCCACCTCTAGATTAACGGTTTTGCCTTCTACTTCTATGGGTAGATCTTGGAGTATTCAGTATGGATGAAAATCTCTTCCATCAAAGGCTTTAAGGATATTCGATGATTGGTTGAGTGTTGGATAACCAAGAGTTTTCCAAAAGTTTAATGACATTATACACGTAGATGCCCCCTCATCAATTACAGTACGAAGAACTCGTCTGGATTTGAGTAATACTGGAATCTAAAACGCCATATGATGAGGGAGTCTTGGTGTAAAATTTTTGAGGTCAAAGACCATGAGGTTCGAATCCTTAGGATCAATAGCTCCAATAGCTGACAATAGTAATTTCCTTTGTGTTGGACATGATTGTAACACTTCTAAGGCTGACATTGCTGAAGGGGATATCGCCAAATCCTCCACAATGTTGTAATTCTGAGCAGCTCTCGCATGTGGATTGAAAGTTGACTTTCGAAGTACACATTTAGCAAGAAGTTTAATCACTAAATCACGATTAGGTTTCTTGATTTTAAGTGGTTCAAAAACTAAAGGAGGTATAGTTGGTGTTTGACTAGAATTTATTTGTCTCTTTACCAGTTACAGGATTTTTAGTTCTATAGTCTTGAGATCGTGTCGCAACCATGACCTGATACATCATTAAAATATTTGTTGATGAATTTGAAGAAGATCCTATCATTTTTCTATCTTGAGTAGGAAAAGGATCCTTCAAGACAGTGGGTGTTGCTGAATCTTTGACAAACTTGGAGACCTCGGACCACTGTGGACACTCTTTAGTATAGTGATCCTCGTCACAGATAAGACAAGGATAACAAGGTTTCCATTTTTTAGCAGCTAGTTTGTTATTTTCTGTTTTCTCTTTGGGAGATGTAGTTTGTTTGTTTTTATTATTTCCTTTTTATTACCAGTTTTAGATTTAGCTGTAGATGAGTCTACAACATGAATGTCGGCAGAAGTTTCAAGGGAAGAATATCCTTACAGTGAATATGTTAAAGTTATAATTGGAGAAGTATATTTGGATGACTTCTTCTTTCTCTTGTTAGCACTAATTGTACCAATTACACCGTCTACAGAATGAGAACCAGAAGGAGTTGCAGTTATTTTACCTGCACGCGGCAAGTCAGGATTTTTTTCATATAAAGTACCAGACTGTGTATATAAAAGGTCTAAGTATTGTGCTTGAGCTATGACTTGTTCTTTTGTAACAACACCTCCCTTAGCTACATCTTTAGTGATCTTTGGAAGTAATGATTTGATAAACCATTCTGCCAAGATTTGATCCGGAATAAAAACTTTCACCAAATGTCGTCTACGTCTCCATTAATGTATGTGATCTAAAATGTATGTAGACGTACTTTGTTTTAAGGAAGTTAAGAGTTTCATGCCATTGTCATAACATGCTAGCAACTGAAAGTGTGTTAAGAAAGTTGTTTCTAACACGTTGAAATTTTTAAATGAGCCATGTGGTAGTTCAATATACCACTTTGATGTTAAGCCTATCAATGTTCTTTGAAACAGTCTCAATCGAATAGAACCATCGATTAAAGATTTGGATGCACACCAAAGGTGGTAAGTCATGACATGATTTGAGGGGTCTTCTCCTAATTTACCTCCAAACTTAGGAATATCACTAGGAAGCTTATTCGACATTGGCGGCCAAAACAAAAGATAACAAATTGGATCGTTTGTGAGGCTCAACAAATCTGGCAAGTCCAAAGTTGTAATGAATGGTAACCGATGGTTAGGGTCTTTTTGAGAAAAACAATAACCTTGGGGAACGATACCAGTTCCGAGAGGAGGAGTTCTGAGGGAATGGCCTATGCGATTCGAATTGGAATGCCTCCGGGATAACCAGGGTTAGCCATACCAAACTGAGGTTGAGATGGTATCTGATATATATAACCAGGGTATGGTTGATCTTGGTAGACTGTATTTTGTCCTACAGGTCCATATTGAAACTACCCTTGATATGGTTGATAAACAAACTGACCTGTATAAGGTTGGCTTGTAGCTATACCAGGTTGTCCTACAGAGGTTTGAATTGTAGACTGGATCGTGGGTCTAGTTTGATGAGCAGTGACTTGAGGGATTTCCTTTGATACAGTTGATGTCATCGTCTGAGGTGATGTAGCAATAGGGGCTTGGGAAACTCCAGGGATAAGTATACTAGGTTGTTGAACAGAAGTTGGCACAACAGTTTGGACAGGAGTTCTAGGTGTACTTGGGCCAGGTTGCTGACTACTATGTAAATATACCTGAGATGAAATTTGAAGTGTAGGTTGGACAGGTTGTTGGATTTGGGTATAACCAAATTGACCAATTGGCTGACCAGGATGATTATAAGGTAATTTCATAGTAGGTCATAAATTATGTTGGTTCAATGGCAAGTTCCACACTGTGTTTACTCCAAGATAAGGAGCTCCCATTATAGGTTGTGATGCATAAGGTTGGCCATAACCACGTTGAGGAATTGGAAAGTAAGTTTGATAATATTCTGGATAATTTCCACTAAAAGGTTGACCTCCTTGAAAGGATTGTTGCTATTGATAAAAGTGCTGCCCCAAAGGAGGCTGCTGTCCTTAAATAGGTTTTTGCCCTGGCATAGGGTACTGCCCTTGAAGAGGTTGTCCTTGAGGAGTATACTGCCCCCTAGGCGGTAAATTTCTACCTTGAGGGTCAGGTAAAGGAATATTTCTAGACATCATGTAAACTTGTTCCATTGTCAAATTTTTGGTATCAGATTCATTGGGACCAGTTGATTGTACAAGTTTTTTGGGAGAGGGAGATGCTCCTGAGAATGCACCAGAAAGCGACTGGTATCCTGTAGGAATTGATGGACCACCATACAAAAACGTTTCTGGTGATGAAGAAAACATGGATCACTCACCAAACATGTTTCACTATACCTTAGATCTAAAAATTCACACAAGGGTAAATCAGTTCACTATACCTTACATCTAAATATTCATGCAAGGGTAAATCGATTCACTATACCTTAGATCTAAAAATTATTGACGTGAAGGAAGTACAACTTCTTCTTCTGTATTAGTAATCTCTTCGATACTAATTAGGCCAGGAGGAAGGTTCTAAGTGATGCGAAACTTCACTCGAGGTGAACAAGGATGACCAGGGGTTCGGGTTACGAACTTTGAAGTTTACTCAGATGAAGTAGATTCAGTTTCAGGTTCATATATCTTGGGTCCAATAAGTTGTCTATCTGAAAATTCACCAGTTGTAGACTCAACTGTGATTAATTCCAAAATTTCTGGTTTTTCTTCAGTCTGAAGTTGGTTTACTTCATAATCATGATGTATAATTATTTATGTATCATCTTGTTCAATAGATCTGGTTCCATTGACCTCTTTCATATTTAAGCTTTTCTAATTGACTTGGTGTGTACTCAGGGGGTTTCCCCTACATTCTACAGGAGTGTTTCGGTAATTCAACCACGGTTAATGTTTAACACATGAAATAAAAAAAAATGTCAACAAAATAGACCTAATGTTTCTAAGGAAACAATCAAATTGAAGACACGCTTACAAAATCTAAGGGGAAAACCACACACAAACAATATTTTTCCACACTAGAAACACTAGTTGGTGATGAAATCCAAGGTCGTAGAATTCTAATGTGGAAAACTTGGCAGTTGGAACAATTACCCCGACAACCTACTTAATGAAATAGTTCGGTGCAAGTCCCTCCACTTATGCCATCTCGAAGTGAATATTACCCTCCGGAAAGTCCAAGTGAGTCTATTCGACGTCTGTTCTAGGTATATTCAGACCTTCCCTCCATCGTCACCTTGGGAAAAATCCTGAATATTATGGTCACTAAGGTCACCAATAGAAACAAATGTACCTAGGGGAACAGTCTATGATCCGATGTACACACAAGGGCAGAGTATCAAGATCAATCCCCTTGAAGTCTCCTCAATATGGTAAATCTGAGGTTTGCCAACAAGTGACCCCAGGCTCCTCGACAATGGTCAATCCAAGGTTTACCATTTGTATTATGTGCACATCTTCTATCTTTCCCAATGAGATAGGTACGATTACCTCACTGGTTCCGACATGATCTCGTGCTTGACTCTTTTAAGAAGAGCTTCCTAGAGCACAAATGCCGATTGGATTTTCCTATTGCAAGATTTTACTTGTTTGTTTAAACTATTTTGGAATGTTAATTACAACCTATTCAAAACACTAGCTTAGGCTATGTTGGTGGAATGAGCCCTAGAAAATGTAAAAATATAGATTGATTATTAACGTGTTGTATTAATTTGGATGTTGCTTAAGACAAAGGGTATGGAGTTGAAATTTTAATGATGTTTGTGAATCGACTCAAAAATACTCTAAATGCATGTAAATGCGAAGTGCAACTCTTTCTTTTCAATGAATCTTATTTAAAGGAAAGTTTGAGAGATTTATCAATTTTCAAAACACAAATTCTCTCTCATAAACAAAATTGTTTTGAAAAGAAGACGATTTCGTGAAGAACTCAATTTGCAAGAATGATCAATTACTCTTTCGAAATTCCTTAAACAATCAAATCAAAAACTACAATTCAATAAACAATCTATTTCCAGAGGAAAACAATCTCTAAAAACTTTAAAAGCATAAATTTCAAAATCAAAGAAAAATCTAATTTTGAAGTCTATCTAGAATGTTTGAGGATGATTTCTCCTAGTTTGTGATCAGACTAAGAAAAATTTCTACTTATCTCTGTAGAAATGAAAACATCCAAAAAGGCGTTGGTGTTATATCAGGCTTCAGTAAGCTAGAAGCTCTTCTAGATTTGAAAATGAAAAAGGAATCAATTTTCATAAAAGTAAAGTTTGCAATGATCCTAATGGCTCAAAAATCCAATATCATCATATCAATAAGTTGAGGCAAATGAAGGTATGTTTGTATGGAACAGAAATAAACTAGGGTAAAGTCTCACTTATAAAATGAAAATAGGATGATAAATCACACAAATGCAAAATTTGCTGAAACGAAATTCTCACACAAGGTTTGAAAACTAAGATAAATCAGGGCAAACATAAAGAATCAAGTTATCTGGCTCTAAAAAAGAGATATTTACTTTTTTCAAAAAAAAATCGGGGGTGCGTATTTTATAGTAGAAGATAGAGCGCATGTGCACTGAATTGAATTAAAATTTGTGCAGGTTGTCGCATTATTTTATGTTGAAAACCACGCAGGCAAAGAAAAAACTTGGAAAAAAAAATAATCAACTTTTTTTTAGGGATTCTTACAAGTTATCTACCCAACCCGACTCAGAGAAGTCAAAATCAGAAAACTCTAAAATTTAAACTAAAAATAAATAAAGAAAAATAAGCTCTAGATCCCCAGTATGGTCGCCATTTTGTTACGTGGATTAATCTCTCTTGCGGACAAGAGCGATCTCCCTAGTACTTAGCAAGTAACTAGAAACAAACATCCATTTGGAAACATTGTTCTCTAGATTAATTACATTTCAGAATTATTATAAGAAAGTAGAGAGGACATGCCCCTATCTTGAAATCCAAACGTTCGATGTATTCTTTTATCCCGTCGCTCCAAAGTGGTTTCTCCAATGAGTAGAACCTACAATCAAAGACAAGACAAAAGGATCAAATCATCTGCAACATATAATAATTAAGAAAAGCTAATCCAACTTAGAGATAAAAGAGTCTAAGTATTGATGTTATTTCAATAAGCATAGGAAAAACTCAATGAGAAAAAGAGATCCATATGTATTATCTCGAATAAAAAGAGTAATATTACAACATGATGCCTTGATGTCGTATAGATTTCTCCCGAGGTCCTGAAAAATAATTTCTCCTTTAGTTTGATAATCCTTCCTCTCTAAATACCAACATGGAGTTATAGACACAAGGGTGTGATCATTATCATGCCAATAACAACTCCCTAGTGCAGAAAGTATGCACTCTTATGAATTATCTTCAGTAACTACCATGTATGTCTACTATGTGTGTAGAATCTACAATCCACATACAATCTACCCTTCAACCCGAAACTTGAGCTCAATTTATAGGGAAATGGAGGTAGTTTCAGTTCCATGAAGAGAGAGATGGATTCCTCTCATGAAGGGATTTGAGCTCCATGGACCAAGGGATAAGCTCCATGAGTGGAGGGATAAAGCTCGAACTGATCACAACTCTAGAAGCTTACAATTGGGAGAATATTCGTCCAACTAGGCTTCTAGAATTTAATTTTTCTTTTATTCTTCTTTTCACGGGAGTGCGTAGGTAATAATAGAAAAAAGTGTTGGAGTTGCCACAGTTTATGGACAGAATAGCGGCGCATGCACAGGGAAAGGCTAGAAAAACAACGCAGGTAGATTTTTAAGGGTTTTACAAAGCTTTTCTCCAATTCTAAGACTTGATTTAGGAACATTGGTGTTTCTGACCTCTAAGGGAACATAATATAGGTGGTGATTAGACCCATATGAACAGTCAAAATTTCATGGTGAAAAAATGACGTGTAACAAGTCCATCGAAAGTATGTAACATGGGTACTCCTTGGATGGGGAATTAAATTTTGCATCCAACGAGTACTCATGCTCGAATTTGAGTAAAACCTTAAGGAGATAAGTTGAAAATACAAGTTGAGAAAGTAGTTTTATTATTTTATTTTATTTTAACATTTTTACTTTTTTACCCCAAAAATGGTGAATCATCCCCCATGATTGACATCATCATCTTGAATCCTATTGGTTCTTATAAAATTTATTTTGGTTGCACATTTTTCTTAGGAGGCCCATTTTAGAGCTCAAAAGTTCTATAATGCACCTCATTTAGTTGACAATTTGAGACCATATATATAAATTGTTAAGAACCTCTTCTAGTGTAAAATATATTTGCATTAAAGAAGACATTCATTATCCCACTTTTTTATATGTGACAAAAAATAGGCAAGTGGCTTAAAGGGTTGAGGCACGTTGAGAAAAGGATCTGAACCATGTTAAATCTATTCAAGGGTTTTCTTTGATCATTTGATTTAGAATTTGCACTCACACTTGGTTGTACATGTTAGGAATCTGTAATTTTAGCAGATTGGTGAGACTAAAACTGCAGAAACAACATCGTTTCAACCAACTTTGGGATTCTAGGATCTAGCCCTCCTAAATCTGGAGAGGGATCTCTCCAATAAGTGCAAAGATGGATTTGTCTTTGAAGTTTGGGGTAATAATATTAGGCTAGTTATGAAGGCCAAGGGTTTTGTTTGTTTTTTGGATGATTGAGCATGATTATTATTTTGAGGAGAAAGTTCTAAGTGCAAAAAGTTTCAAAGGAGAGAAGTTGCAAGTGGATAGAATAGCTATGGCTAAAAGATAGATATAACACTAGTTTTTAGTCCATTGGGCTATGGATTCATAACATGGCTTTAATTAAGCAACAACATCAAGAATGATCCAAGGGGCAAGTCGTCTATATCACAAGATTATTGACATTAAAATGATGGAATGGAGACAGTAAAGTGTTGGAGGGGTGGAAACTGATAATAATTTCACAAAGGATTTATAGTCAGTCCAAACAAGAAAATCCTCTTAAGTAATTGTTTAAAACCAACCAAGTGTAGGGCTAATCATTGACCTCTTGGGCAAGTTTGTATTAAAGCAGCTTAATTGACAAACAATCTAGTAATCCACATAATTACCTTCAGAAAGTATGAAAACACATAAGAGAAACAAAGTGTAACTTAAGATCAGATAAAGTACTTTTAAACCTAATCTGCTTTCAGTCAACACCAAGGGAAACTTTAATAATCTGCCTTTGGAGAATAGAAGCTAGAAACAGGGCAAACCATCACTTTCTAGTCTAACTTTAATAAGCAAATAAGGAAAATAACTTTCAAGAACAATGTTTAAGGCAAATAGTAGGATGAGGGAACTCCAGCATTCCTAACTGCTTAATTGTATTAAATCATTCTTAAACAAACAATTTGGAGGAAAACATCGAGATAAAGATTTACCAGTCAGAGAAGGTTACTGATGTGTAGCAGGTCCTAACTCTATAAATGTTGTTCTTTATCAGAGAATAGTGAACAAATATGGCATACATAGAAGGAAAAAAATAACAAAGAAAGGCGCACTTCACCAGCAATATAGACCACGATCCCAAGAAACAACTTGTTATTGATGTCAAACCAGTTATAGTCTTCAAGTCCAATGTTTTAGTTCAGCAATCATCTTCACTATTCAGCCTAACTAATCTATCACAAGCAGAGCTCCAAGGGCCAGTGAACACTATTTACAATCAGGAGTTTAGGCTCAAATGTATTTCAAAGTTCTGCAACCAACAGTTTCGCATCTTCTACAGATGTATTAATAGAAGGATGAGGAGGTGAGATCTGATAAAGGATCTCTCAAGGCAATTAATACAGATTCGAGACTTCTTGGCCTTTTGAGGGGCTCGATGGAGAAGTTTACAAACATTTTGTCTGCATTAACTATTTTACATTTATGATTAAGCTCGGTGGGAGCTTTTGTTGACTTTGAGGCTCTGCGTTCTGTTTGGAGTAACTCTGCAGATATTTTATACATTAATTTCCTTGCAGAAGAAACTCTCTAGCTGCGTTTGAGACAAATATTTGATCCGGTTAAATAAATTTGACCTTTGTTTTGAATGCTTTGAGGCACAGGTGGCAATTGCGGTAGCTGAGGAATCAATTCGCCTCAATTGAGGTGGTGGAAGCCTTTCTGTCGATTAAACACAATTTTTTTCCCTTTAACTGTGTTTAATTTGGGGGGATTAGGCTTTTGATAATCATTCTTAGTCGTGATCCCCATAATTCTGTCTTCAATCTTCATTCTGTTGTGCTCTGTCTTCAAGAACTGATACTCTTTTTAAACGTGATTTAACAAAACAGTGTCTTGTCGATGTGCAGAGCCACGCTAGGCTTCACGGCATCAATGCTGATAGAAACAATGGAATAGAGCCCGGTAGATGGTTTCCTTTGATAAATCAAAGGCGCGAGAAACGTCTTTCCCGGCCTTCGGCATTTATTTCAAATAAAGGAAAAACCATTAATCCCTGCAAAACACACAAAACATTAGAAAATCCTGTGTTTGTTTGGAAAAACTGCTTCAGAAGGCGGGGAAGCAGCGTAGCCGTTGGATGAAAGCATCCAATGGTGGAGATCTGCCAAGAGGAGGTTTAAAAAGGGCGTGGGAAAGAATAAGTCGGAGGGATTTTGGACCGTCCGATCTGGACACGTGGACGGTTCAGATTCAATCGGCGGATCGTAATTGGGGGATCGCAATCGGGGGTGATGAGCAGATGGACCGATTAAAACATGTGATGCGATGTGGCGCAGACCGTTTGATCGGCTTTCGATCAACGGCGGGGTTTGTTTTAGAATGCACTAGCGGAAAAACCTTTGTGAAATATGAAAACTCAAACTTTGGAATAAAACAAAGGTTTTATGGGGTGGAAAATTATATATATGGTGGACAGGCGCCCGACTACGGGGCCTTTGGTCTTTACGAAATGTGATATGCCCGGGGTGTATAAAACAAAAGGGCCAATCGCAATCGGGCCATCGAGCCTGGTCTTTCAATCAACCCATTTTAATATTTGTGATGCGATTGGCGCCTGGGATATTTAACACTTGGTCCCAGGGAAAGTCATATGAAATGAAAAGGCAGGGCAAATTTTATACGTATAATTCCTAATCACATCGGAAATTTTTGATGCGACCTTTTCAATCAACCCATTGTATTTTCTCCGATTGTGATTGCGCGATCGATCTTTTTAATCTACCCATTGAAATATTCAACATGTGACTTGGGCTTTTAAGTTAAAACTTTGGAAAAGTGGGTTTTAAGACTTTACAAAATAAAAATGGATCGGGAACGAAATATCACAAGGTTTAAGCGTCGAGGCGGGCTTTATGGTTTATATGAAAAATAATATAATCGGGGGTCTTATAACAGAAAGGTTAATCGCATCGTAACTTTCAAACCATGGCAAAGACTTGCGTACTTTGAACATTTGCGATGTGATAAGCGTCGTGAGGGGCATAGCACCTAGTTCCAGGGTGTGGGCATGTGGGGGAAGTGGTTAGGACTTAGCCCAAGGGGCTTAAGTCCATAGTAATAAAACTTTGTTTTTTATGAAATTTTCAAAGTTTTCAATGGATTTTGGAGGTTTCGGTAAAGCTAAAGAGTGAATCTTTAACTTTGTAGAAGTGATTTTTATGAGGGGAAGAAGAGGAATCATGAAAACAAGGGAGTTTTTATGGAGAAAAAGGGGAGCAAATGAAGGTTTGAGAAGGGGGAAAATGATGGTTTTTCAGCAGTATTTTCTCATGAAATTAGCAGAATTTCTGAGTATAAAATGGGAAAAGAAATGAAGATTTTGGACAAAGGCATAAGGCCTTCAAGAGTCTTCAAGAGCCAACACTTTTTAGTAATAAAATTTGTTCCTTGAAGGCTCCAAAAATTCTTAGCCACCTTTTGCTATAATAAATTTTATAGGTGGCTAACAGTGGCTCCACTTGGGGATAATGCCTTCTTGAAGGCATCAAGAACTTCAGACTTGCATTCTCTGCGAGGCTGACCTGTGCCACATCCATTATGTTCTTGGGGAGGCTTACCTATGCCTGATCCATTGGGCTGCCCTTCCTTTGCTGGGATGATCTTCTCTGAAAACATATTCAGCAGCTATTAAAACAATGGACCTTCATCAATACAAACTTTCTACCTACCCAATCCTACTGATCTAGCATTTTTTCTTCATTAGAGTGAACTTGGATTGGCAAACTCTCTTACAACATTTTATTCTTTTGAAAGCAAGAAATCTAGTCTATTTCTACTCCTTATTTCTCCCTGAACTCAGATTAAACAGTTGAGTTTAGATGATTCTCTACCTAATCTACCATCTGTTGGGATTAAACTGTCCTACAGATTTTCATTCTCTAAATTCTAAAACATAAATTTAAAAACAGTCAAGTCAAGATTAAGCTGTTTGACTTGCTATGATCTATGGCATAAAAAAAAGTTGCACATAGACATTTATTTTGCAGAAAATTTATAACAAAATGGAAGGCTTAAGATCTGAAAATTTCTCATCATGGCCTTCTCTTTTTACAGCTCTATTTTGGCTCTTGTTTGAGCTGTTTCTTCCTTGTTCCCCGGTTCATATTTTGAGCTGATTAGAACCAGATTTTTACATCTCTTGACTCAGAATTTGAGGCAGATTTGAGTCATTCTATTTTTGAAACCTTAGGTTCAGATTTTGATCTTGTTTGAACCTTTAATTTCTATCCTAAACTATCTACTGATAAGGCAAGATTACACAGTTTGGAAAATCGAATTCACTATCCTATCAACAGAAAATTTAAAGCTAATTAGTCAAGTTTAGGCTGTTTAACTAACTAGAAGTGTGTTTTTCAGGAGTGGCATTTGTGCTTGCACACTTTCAGAATTTTTTTCTCTTTTTTGGTATGGGGATATACCTTTTTTGTTTTCACAATCTGCCCTCTTTTCTTTCTTTCTTTGTTTTTGTATTTTTTATTTTTCTTCAAAGCAAAAAACAACAACTAACTACATGCTCAGAACTGAGCTTTATTGTCATTCTAACCTATTCTAAACATGGAGTATTTACATTTATCATATGATACAAAAATTCCAATGCAGCCAGCTGAGTAATGTCAAGAAGAAGTAGAAACTCTGACTTCTTGTCAGAGGTATCCATAGAACATATTAAAGATTAACCTTCAATATCAAGGCTATCACAGAAGGTGACAACTTTTCATGTCTCTGGCTCGTGCAAAGGATCGCTGCTTGATAATTTGAGCCAGTTGGGATTTCCACACACTCTTCCATAGGATAAACAAAGAAAAGATGAAGATTCTCTTCTTTTTGGTCCTCTATGTCTAGTAGATTGTCTGCTTCCAAGACTTCAACTTTGAGGAGAATATCTTCAGAAAATTGTTTGGAAGCATCATCATCTGAACTGGAGGACTCATCATATTTGGCAGTGTTGTCCTCTTGTAGCCCTAGTATGCTCTGGTTTAGTGGACTGTACTCTATGAGGAGATTATTATATTCTTGAGCAAGGGTATGTTTAATTTCTTCCTCTTTTTCAAGAGAAAGCTCCTTGATTTCCACCTTCCCAAAAAATTCTTTATTTCTTTCCTCCTCATCCTTTGAGCTGAAAGTCTGCTGATTCCCAATCACATGGAAACTATTACTGATGATCTGAAATGAATCGGAGAAAATATCCAATGAATCTTCACTCACTTCTAGGCTTTGAAAACTTTCATCATCA
Organism: Pinus albicaulis; assembly: GCA_034641835.2. NCBI lineage: Eukaryota > Viridiplantae > Streptophyta > Pinopsida > Pinales > Pinaceae > Pinus > Pinus albicaulis. The sequence continues at coordinate 137,710,165 of CM076578.1, read as the reverse complement.
GTATCATAAATAGTCTGCACTGGCTCATTACTTCTTTGAAGGAACTGATCTTCCTCCCATAAATCTACTAATGATGATCCTGCAAAATTAACTTATGTTCGGGAAGCATCATCACTAGATAGATCAAAGTTAGGAGAATCAAAGTAATAATACCAATCAAACATACTGGGTTATCAGCACGTCCTTCTTCATTCTGATCTACAAAAGAACTTTCTAAATCTGTACAACAAAGTTCTCTATGTGAATGGGCAAGAGTGTTCGTTTTGCAAAAAGTTTCAGAGACTGGCTGTTTATTAATAGTCTGATGTATCTCTTTTTCTATCAAAGGGGAATATGTTTCTATTTTCCTTTGAACAGGAGTATAGCAGTTCTCTGTCTCTTGCAAAGACTGATTTTGAGGCTGGATGTCTTCTTGAGCCTCGACTATAAGGGATGATGAATCAATATTTGAGTTTTCAGGGATATCTTGAGGAACATCCATTATTTCTTGGATCATCTCTTCCTCAACTGATTCATCTATATTCTTAAAAATTTTCAATAGGAGATTAAACTCATGAATGGCTGTTAAAATATCTTCAGGATGCATCTCTTCCAAAGCTTCCTCATTATCTATAATGTGTTGGGTGATGTTTTGTGATGGATCATAATATATTGCACCCAATGATAATGATGTAGTGTTTTCTTTATATTTCTCATAGAACACATATTCAAGGTCTCTTAAAGAAAACAAACTACTAGATCTTAAGCATTCATACCAATCCCTAGCTTTTCCTTCTAATGTTAACATGAACATTTTCATTAGGCATTCTTCATGCCATTCAACTTTCAACCTCCATACATGTATGTGAAATTTGATAAGATGTAATAAAGGGTCATCAAACTTTTCACCTTGAAAAATAGGCAAGTTGTCATCCCAATTCACCTAGGGGCATCTTATGTGGAAACCCAGGGATATGATCTCTACTCATTGGGGCATATCTTCGTTGTATTCTTGGAATAATTTTTGTAAATCAAGAAAGAGGTCATTGTGTTTGGTCAATCAGTTTAGGGTCTTCTACCAATGGAGTCATTTGGTCTTCTAGGAGTTTCAGAGTGTGGGGTCGCCAGGTGGAAGATTTTTAGCTCCTAAGGACGCAAAATGTTTTATGGTTCCACCACCATGTGTTTCTTGTAGAGCTACAAGGTTTTCAGGAACTGAATTAGCTCTCAAGGGTGATCTGAAAATAGTTGATAATTTAATCTTAGGAGACTTCCTACGGATACCTTCTGGGTTATCAACTACTTCAGGTGGATCAGGGTCAGGATGGGCTCTAGTGTGAATCTTTCTAGGAGCCACTATGCTGTGTTTTTCAGACCCAAATAAACAAGACAAATTCAACTAGGTATAACAATCTTTAAGAGGTTAATAGTCTATTTTACAAAAAAATTTGATCCTGTAGTCTTCTGACTGAGTTTGGAAGATATTATAATGATAAGGGTTCTTCCCAGTAGAGTCCTAAGGTCTGTTCAGGACTGTGGAGTCGCCAAGTGGAATTTTTTAGCTATTTTCAGAGGTAAAAGGTTTTATGGTCCACTACCATGTTTATTAAGTACCAATCTGAAATATTTTTAGGTTTTTCTGAGTTATTTTTCAGTTGTGTGGTTTCTAAGAATGTACTAACTCTGTTTCAAAACTTAGCTACGGTCATGAGACAAAGACAGTCTATTCTTATGGCTAAGCTAGCTAATTTTTCAAGGCTAGATAAAGTCTTAAGAGAATCCTAGGTTTTACCTACCTTGTCACTGATTCAAACAAGTTTTATCATGATTACCATTCCTTTGGTAGTGCTTGATAAGGCTGCTTTTTACTCACAAGTTTTTATGAAGTATTTAAGGGAAGTCGTCCCCAGCAAAGTCGCCAGAAATGTTAGGAATCTGTAATTTTAGTAGATTGGTGAGACTAAAACTGCAGAAACAACATCGTTTCAACCAACTTTGGGATTCTAGGATCTAGCCCTCCTGAATCTGGAGAGGGATCTCTCCAATAAATGCAAAGATGGATTTGTATTTGAAATTTGGGGTAATAATATTAGGCTAGTTATGAAGGCCAAGGGTTTTGTTTGTTTTTTGGATGATTGAGCATGATTATTATTTTGAGGAGAAAGTTCTAAGTGCAAAAAGTTTCAAAGGAGAGAAGTTGCAAGTGGATAGAACAGATATGGCTAAAAGATAGATATAATGCTGGTTTTTAGTCCATTGGGCTATGGAGTCATAACAGGGCTTTAATTGAGAAACAAAATCAAGAATGATCCAAGGGGCAAGTCATCTATATAACAAGATTATTGAGATTAAAATGATGGAATGGAGACAGTAAAGTGTTGGAGGGGTGGAAACTGATAATAATTTCACAAAGGATTTATAGTCAGTCCAAACAAGAAAAGCCTCTTAAGTAACTATTTAAAACCAACCAAGTGCAGGGCTAGCCATTGACCTCTTGGGCAAGTTTTTATTAAAGCAGCTTAATTGACAAACAATCCAGTAATCCAAATAATTACCTTCAAAAAGTATGAAAACACATAAGAGAAACAAAGTGCAACTTAAGATCAGATAAAGTACTTTTAAACCTAGTCTGCTTTCAGTCAACACCAAGGGAAACTTTCAGAATCTGCCTTTGGAGAATAGAAGCTAGAAACAAGGCAAACCATCACTTTCTAGTCTAACTTTAATAAGCAAATAAGGAAAATAACTTTCAAGAACAATGTTTAAGGCAAACAGTAGGACGAGGGAACTCCGGCATTCTAAACGCCCAGCCATGTTAAGCCATTCTTAAACAAACAATTTGGAGGAAAACATTGAGAGATAAATATTTATCGGTCGAGGAGAAGATTCTTGATGTACGGCCAGTCCTAACTCTGTAATGTTGTTCTTTATCGGAGAATGATGAACAGTATGGCATACATAGAGGAAAAGCAATAACAAAGAAAGGGGCACTTCACACGACAATGGCTATAGACTAGGTCAAAACAGCAGCCTTGATGTCAAACCGATTCTGATCTTCAAGTCCAATGTTTTAGTTCAGCAATCATCTTCACTATTCAGCCTAACTAATCTATCACAAGCAGAGCTCCAAGGGCCAGTGAACACTATTTACAATCAGGAGTTTAGGCTCAAATGTATTTCAAAGTTCTGCAACCAACAGTTTCTCATATTCTACAGAAGTATTTATTGAAGGATGAGGAGGTGAGATCTGATAAAATATCTCTCAAGGAAATTAATACAGATTCAAGACTTATTGGCCTTTTGAGGGGCACGATGGAGAAGTTTACAAACATTCTGTCTGCATTAACTGTTTTACATTTATGATTAAGCTCGGTGGGAGATTTTGTTGACTTTGAGGCTCTGCGTTCTGTTTGGAGTAATTTTGCAGATATTTTATACATTAATTTCCTTGCAGAAGAAACTCTCTGGTTGCGTTTGAGAGAAATGTCTGATCTGGTTAAATAAATTCAGCCTTTGTTTTGAATTCTTTGAGGCACAAGTGGCAATTGCGGTAGATGAGGAATCAATTCACCTCAATTGAGGTGGTGGAAGCCTTTATGTCGGTTAAACACTTATGGTTTCCCTTTAACTGTGTTTAATTTGGGGGGATTAGGCTTTTGATAATCATTCTTAGCCATGATCCCCACAATTTTGTCTTCAATCTTCATTCTACTGTGCTCTGTCTTCAAGAACTGATATTCTTTTTAAACGTGATTTAACAAAACAGTGTCTTGTCGATGTGCAGAGCCACGTTAGGCTTCACGGCATCAATGATAATAGAGCATCGACGAAACAATGGAATAGAGCCTGACGGATGGTTTCCTTTGATAAATCAAAGGCGCGGGAAACGTCTTTCCCGGCCTTCGGCATTTCTTTCAAATAAATGAAAAACCATTAATCCCTGAAAAACACACAAAAAATTAGAAAATCTTGCGTTTGTTTGGAAAAACTTCTTCATAAGGTAGGGAAGGAGCGTAGCCGTTGGATGAAAGCATCCAACGGTGGAGATCTGCCAAGAGGAGGTTTAAAAAGGGCGTGGGAAAGAACAAGTCGGGGGGATTTTGGATCGTCTGATCTGGACACGTGGACGGTCCGGATTCAATCGGCGGATCGCAATCGGGGGATCGCAATCAGTGGTGATAAGCAGATGGACCGATTAAAACATGCGATGCGATGTGGCGCAGACCGTTTGATCGGCTTTCGATCAACGGTGGGGATTTGTTTTAGAATGCACTGGCGGAAAAACCTTTTCGAAATATGAAAACTCAAACTTTGGAATAAAACAAAGGTTTTATGGGGCGGAAAATATATATATGGTGGACAGGCGCCCAAATGCGAGGCCTTTGGTCTTTACGAAATGTGATATGCCCGGGGCGTATAAAACAAAAGGGCCAATCACAATCGGGCCATCAGGCCTGGTCTTTCAATCAACCCATTTGAATATTCGTGATGCGATTGGCGCCCGGGATCTTTAACACTTGGTCCCGGGGAAAGTCATATGAAATGAAAAGGCGGGGCAGAGTTTATACGTATAAGTCCTAATCGCATCGGAAAGTTTTGATGCAGCCTTTTCAATCAACCCATTGTATTTTCTCTGATTGCGATTGCGCGATCGGTCTTTTTAATCTACCCATTGAAATATTCAACACGTGACTTGGGTTTTTAAGTTAAAACTTTGGAAAAGTGGGTTTTAAGACTTTACAAAAGAAAAATGGATCGGCAACGAAATATCACAAGGTTTAAGCGCCGAGGCGGGCTTTATGGTTTATATGAAAAATAATATAATCAGGGGTCTTATAACAGAAAGGTTAATCGCATCGTAACTTTCGGACCATGGCAAAGACTTGCGTACTTTGAACATTTGCGATGCGATAAGCGTCGTGAGGGGCTTAGCACCTGGTTCCAGGGTGTGGGCATGTGGGGGAAGTGGTTAGGACTTAGCCCAAGGGGCTTAAGTCCATAGTAATAAAACTTTGTTTTTTATGAAATTTTTAAAGTTTTCAATGGATTTTGGAGGTTTCGGTAAAGCTAAAGAGTGAGTCTTTAACTTTGTAGAAGTGATTTTCATGAGGGGAAGAAGAGGAATCATGAAAACAAGGGAGTTTTTATGGAGAAAAAGGGGAGCAAATGAAGGTTTGAGAAGGGGGAAAATGATGGTTTTTCAGCAGTCTTTTCTCATGAAATTAGCAGAATTTATGAGTATAAAATGGGAAAAGCAATGAAAATTTTGGATAGAGGCATAAGGCCTTCAAGAGTCTTCAAGAGCCAACACTTTTTAGTAATAAATTTTTTTCCTTGAAGGCTCCAAAAAGTCTTAGCCACCTTTTGCTATAACAAATTTTATAGGTGGCTAACAGTACAATACCCAGAATCTCATAAAAAATTTTATCATGTCTTATCCTATTTGATAATTTTTATAAAAAAAAATCCATTTGAAAACATATTTAAGATGTTTTGCATTTAAATTTGATGTAGGTTGGAATATTTTTTTGCATCTTGTTTTTGATATGCCATTGATTTCTTTTCAAATATTTGAACAATAATGTTTAGAGTGGAATACAATAGACTTATTGAGTAGGATACATGTCATCAAAATATACTCATATGCCAATTAACAAGATGCAACCAAATGAGAGAATCCAATTTAATTTGTTATAGCAAACTTTGGTGAAAATAGAATCCTTTGGAAGTATGAAACTGATAATTAAGATGTCTTATTTGAATTCCTTATTCTACTTTAAATTTTATTACATATACATTTATAATATTGTGTGGGATAAATAAAATATTCATGTAACACTTTCGTGTACTTTTGAACATGGGCATACTTTTAAGCAATGATATATATCATTACAAACCAGTTTCATGAAATTTATAGGCTACATAATGGGGTGCTCAATAGTTTTTTTTAAGGAAAAAGACGCTTTCTTTTGATTAATATAAAAAGAGAGTACAAAATCATGGATCTATCTATTTTCTTTCAATCAATTCTCATATGAATTTTATATCAGAATTATTATATTCATGTGTTTATCAATCTATTTCTCTTCTATCTTATATTAGAAAAGTAATGATTATATATATATATATATATAGACCCCTATAGATTGTCAAAAAAACTAAAATGTTACAACACATGTTCTCATCATCATGTCTCCCCAAAAACTATAATAAAGGTCATAGGTAATAGCAAACTTTTACCAGAAATTCCCTCTTAAGAGAAATTAATGCTACCAACATTAATAAAATAATCCTAAGAAAAAGTTGCAAAGTAGAACTTATTGGGTTCCTTAGAGATACCACACTTGGATAGGATATCTTCAATATGATTCTATTCCCTGTAAATTTTTCCAAATGCAATATGTTGAAAAGTGCTTACCAGGTTCCTTATTTTCCGCATCAGTTTGTTAATATAGGAGGATTCAATAGAGAATAATCCTTGACCCAGTCGATGATTCCATTAACATCTCCTTAAACTTGTAATTTCTCTAACCCTAACTATATTTCATTTATGAGTACACCCCATAATGCAATTATTTTTTCTCTATTGTTAGTGTCGTAGCCACCCTCCCACCATAAATGATAATAGTCTCCCATCTCTAATACAATGAAAGTTGCACATCCACATTTTCTCTGCATACATGCCCCATTAAAAAACCCCACAAGGAAGTCCTTCCAGATATCCATGTACCTAATCTTCCTTTTATTTGTGCATCTATTAGTCAACCCAATTTCCGCAAAACATGCCATTGTCTTGATCACATCTTCCTAAACCATTGCAAATTTCTGGTAAAAAACAAGAGCATTTTTTCTTCGCTAAATGGACCATATAATGTAAAAAGGTAGGGATAAATATTGATGTTGAGAGTTGAACCAGTAATAAAAGAAATATTTCAGTGTATGATGTTGTAGATTAGGAGTTATATTTAATCCATCCAGTACCCCATCCCATACCGCCACAACATATGGGAAGCATAGCAGCAAATGATCGACATCTTTGCAACCCCTCATGCACATAGGACATGTACCGGGACCTATAAATACTTGGAGTTAGAGGATCTTCTAGGGGAGCACACAGTCATCTAGTGCCAACCAGTAGAAACATTTGGTCTTTTGCGGTATATCCCATTTCCATGCAACATGGAACCATAAGAAGTAATCGAATTCCTTCTCTACGATAAGAAATCAGTGATAAATTTCCTTCACCACAAGCTAACCTTTCTTTATCAGCCAATCACAAACCATCCTATTATCTTGATATGTGATGGATATGCCAATAGTACACATTTGAGTGATGTACACCTTCCATTCAATAACTAGATTACCTTGTAGCCCCAACTCATTTGCCTTGATCCAAGATTGTCGATTGATGTTGTTGTAGTGAAAATAATGGATCTCATATAAGTGGTATGTGCCTTTGTCGTATAAATATTCAAGCAGAGGGATCAATAAGGAGTGGTTTCCTGGGAAGTCCATAAGTGCATCTAAACCAATCCCAATCATAGTCCCATCCCTGACATCCTAGTGCAAGTAGCCCAGCAACCATTGTGAGTGTTTCATCATGCTTCTCCATATGTAGGATGTAATTGATTTCCTCCTGACTCCATTCCTAATCTAAGTAGAGAACAACTGTCCATACATATATTTCCTCTGATAATTTGTGACCATATACCATTACCAAACATATCCATCCACATATTTTTGATAATTAATGCCCAATTAAAAGTAAAAGTATCTATTATTCCCCAGCCACCGTCCATAATCGTCCTCGAAAGTGTCTTCCATCTTACCAAGTGGATCTTCCCCACAAGGTTGTGTTGAGACCACAAAAACCTAGCCATAATAGAATCTATCCTATGTATAATCCCCATTGGTAGCTGGAAAAAATGCATCTAGAATACTAATATGTTTTGTAGCATTGATTTTAACAACGTCGTACGACCTCCATAGATAACCGCCTATGTTTCCATCTAGCCAGTTTTTTGTCAAATCTAACATTCAACCAATCCCAGTCCTCTATATTGTACTTATTATGTTTTAATCTAAAACCTAGGTAAACAAACCCTTCATGAAAATGTATGGAGGCAATATCAAAGAGATTACAAATATATCCTTGATGATCGAGTCCTCTTTGTCACCATGAACCACAATGGACTTAGTTTTGTTCATACATAAGCCTAAAGCCTCACCAAATGTCATAATAATCTTGTGGATTTGATACCATTCATCGTGAAATATCACACCCCCAAATAATAAGTCATCCATGAACATCAAATGTGTGATGGTATTGTGTTTGGTAACTCAAACTCCATAAATTAGACCCCTATCTCTCACATTACCCATCATGCAAACTATAACAAGGAGAAAGAGGAGAGGTGACACGACACATCCCTATCTCGAACCCTTAAACTTCCAGAAGAATTGAGTCAGTAAGCCATTAATGATAACTGCAAAATTAGTTGTATTGTTGCATGCAATAATCCATTTAATGTTCCAAGGGTTAATTCCAACCTTGTGCATAACCAACCTCAAGAATTCTCATCAACAAAATTGTAGGCTTTAATCAAGTCTACTTTGAGTAAACATGCCTTCATCTTTCGTGCCTTCATGGAGTGTAAAACCTCCTATGTTATGCTAATGGAGCATTTTATGTTATGCTAATGAAGCATTTTAATTGTTTTGGGTATTTATAATAATAATATTATCTTTGGTGAAATAATAATTTTTAATTATTTAAAATATAATTTTTAATATATAAATTGAGTTAAATTTTTATGATTTGTTTAGAATATTATTACTATAGAATTTAGAGGGAAAATTCAAATCTATAATTCACCAAATTTCAAATACAATCAACCAAACATTAATATTTATAATACAAAACTATAATATATTAACATCCACTTCATATTAACATGTCATGAATTAGAAGAATAACCATTTAAATTTGGCTTATCTATCATTGCAATCTAGCATATCCATCTCTATTTAGAACTTCAAAATGCCATTGTAATCATATAGTTTTCAAGATAAATACTGAAGATGAGAAATTTTAGTTTAAAGTTGTATTGAAAGTTGTTGGTAGATGGGAATAAGATTAATTGACTTTTTAAATATGTCATGATGATAGCTCTTTTCAAATGATATGTAATATTTTTATAGGAAGCAATGTATTGTATGTTCAATTTATATATATTTTTGAATTTTGTATTAAAATTTAGATTTTTTTTCTAAATGTTATAAAATTGTAGTTTATTTGGCAAAAATGATAACTTTTAGAAATTGTATCAAATTTGAACTTAATAGAAAATAGCTTAATCATAATAGTATTAATAGATGGTAACTTTTAAAAATTGTAGATTCAACCCAAAGTGCAATAATCAAGAATTGTATCGTAACAGAAAATAGCTTAATCATAATAGTATTAATGGATAATAACTTTTAAAAATTGTAGGTTCAATCCAAAGTGCAATAATCAGAAAGCTGACAATGTAAATTTAAACTTATATCTCCTCCATTCAAACAAATTTTAATTTAATTGATGAAAACAAATTATAACATTTCAATTAAAACACAGTAAAAAAAATATACAAACTTAAATATTTGTAATTAAATAAATCTATAACAATAAAAACAAATAATTCATAAACCCTTTATATACATTCTAAAACTTATAATTAAATAAATCAATAATAAAAACAATTAATTCATATATCTATATATAACTAATTTATTCTATCACTATAACTAATATTTTATCTATTATATAAGTAAAACATGGTTAACAGTAAAGAAATATGAAATATAAATCCTCGCTTGCCTAGTGCACTTACGCTTTCTGTATAGGCAAGAGAGATTCTCATATGATTAGCTGTGTTTAATAGAAAAGTCATAACATGCGAGGGAATCACTCATGTCATTTAGTTAGACAATTTGATACCGTATCCATATATTACTAAGCACTTTTTTCATTATGTAATACCTATGTTTTCATCGAAGACAAAAAATAATTATCCCTCTTGTTTTATTATATATTGAAAGAGGCACGTTGAGGCACGTTGAGGCACGTCCCTAAACATGTTGAAGGATTGTAGAGTACCTTGTGTCTCGTAAATGGTTCAGCACGTCTTATCGTCTCTGACAATTTAAAGGAAACAAATCCATTTTAAAATATCGTGTCTCATCATTTAAAGGAAAATTATCCATTTTAAAACCATATTCATTATGTTGAAGGATTTTCTCTTATTTCTGGATTCAGAATTGGGACTCATACGGGACTATAGAGTGTCTTAAAACTGCTCCATTGTCCATCGCTTATTATTAAAAATAAATAAAAATATCTACATAAAAGATATTACTAAAAAGTATGAATTAATAATATATTATTTGAATGTAAAGGAGTATGAGATTTGAACATTGGCATACCTTTAGGCAAAGATATATATCGTTATGAACAAGTTTCATGAATTTATTTGTAGGCTACATAATGGGTAGGCTCAATAGTAAAATAAATTAAAATATCTACATAAAAGATATTACTAAAAAGTATGAATTAATAATATATTATTTGAATGTAAAGGACTATGAAATCTGAACATGGGCATACCTTTAGGCAATGATATATATCATTATGAACAAGTTTCATGAATTTATTTCTAGGCTGCATAATTGGGTAGCTCAATAGTTTTTTTGGCGGGAAAAAACACTTTCTTTTTATTAATATAAAAAGAGAGTACAAAATCATTATTTGCTTTCAATCAATTCTTATTTGGATCTTATCTCAAAATTCTTATATTCATGTGATTATGTATATATTGATAGTCATTTTATGACTCCTAGTTGTAAAAAAAAAAAACCAAAATGTTATAACATATGTTCTCATCATCATGTCTCCCCAAAAACTATAATAAAGATCATAGGTAATAACAAAAATTTACTAGAAATTCCCTCTTAAGAGAAATTGATGCTACCAACATTAATCATATCATTTTGAGAAAAATTTGCAAAGTAGAACTTATTGGGTTCCTTAGAAATACTACACTTGGATAGGAGATCTTCAGTATGATTTTATTCCCTGTAAATATGTCCAAATGGAATATGTTGAAAAGTGCTTACCAGATTCCTTATTCGCCACATCAATTTATTAATGTAGGGGAATTAAATAGAGAATAATCCTTGACTCAGTTGATGATTCCCTTAACATCTCCATAAACCTATAATTTCTCTAACCCCAACTATTTTTCATTTATGAGTACACCCCATAATGCAATTATTTTTTCTCTATTGTTAGTGTTGTATCCACCCTCCCACCATAAATGATAATAGTTTCCCAGCTCTAATACAATGAAAGCTCCACATCCACATTTTTTCTGTATACATGCCCCATTAAAAAAACCCCACATGGAAGTCCTTCCAAATATCCATGTACCTAATCTTCCTTTCGTTTGTGCATCTCTTAGTCGACCCAATTTCCGCAAAACATGTGATTGTCTTGATCACATCTTCCTAAACCATTGCGACTTTTTGGTAAAAAACAAGAGCATTGTTGCTTCGTCAAATGGACCATATAATGTAAAAAGGTAGGGATCGATACTGATGCTGAGAGTTGAACCAGTAATATAAGCAAGATTTCAATGTGTGATGTTGTAGATTAGGAGTTATATTTAATGCATCCAGTACCCCATCCCATACTGCCACAACATATGGGAAGCATAACAGAAAATGATCAACATCTTTGCAACCCCTCATGCACATAAGACATGTACCAGGACCTATAAATACCTGGAGTTAGAATTTCTTCTACGTGAGCACACAGTCATGTAGTGCCAACTAGTAGAAACATTTAATCTTTTGCGGTATCTCCCATTTCCATGCAATGTGGAACCACAAGAAGTAATCGAATTCCTTCTCTACCATAAGCAATCAGTGATAAATTTCCTTCACCACCGGCTAAACTTTCTTTATCAACCCATCCCAAACCATCCTATTACCTTGATATGTGATGGATATGCCAAGATTACACATTTGAGTGATGTACATCTTCCATTCAATAACTAGATTACCTTGTAGCCCCAACTCGCTTCCTTTGATCCAAGACTGTCGATTGATGTTGTCGTAGTGAAAATAATGGATCTCATATATGTGGTATATGGATTTTTCATGTAAAAATTCAAGCAAATGGATCAATAAAGAGTGGCTTCCTATGAATTCCATAAGTGCATCCAAACCAATCTCAATCATATTCCCATCCTTACATCCTAACGCAAGTCGCCCAACGACCACTGTAAGCTTTTCATCATGCTTCTCCATATGTGGGATGTACTTGATTTCCTCCTAACTCCATTCCTGATCTAAGTAGAGAACAATTGTCCATACATATATTTTCCTCTATTAATTTGTGACCATATACTGTTACCAAACATAGCCATCCACATATTTTTGATAATCAATGCCTTGTTAAAAGTAAAAGCATCTATTATCCCCCAGCCACCCTCCATAATCATCCTAGAAAGTTCTTTCCATCTTACCAAGTGCATCTTCCCCATAAGGTTGTGTCGAGACCACAAAAGGCTGGCCATAATAGAATCTATCATGTGTATAATCTCCATCGGTAGTTGGAACAAATGCATCTAGAATATTGATATGTTTTGTAGCATTGATTTTAACAACGTCGTACGACCTCCCATAGATAACTGCCTATGTTTCCATCTAGCCATTTTTTTGTCAAATCTGACAGTCAACCAATCCGAGTCCTTTATACTGTACTTATTAGGTTTTAATCTAAAACCTAGGTAAACAAACCGTTCGTCAAAATGTATGGAGGCAATATCAAAGAGATTGAAAATATATCCCCGATGATCGAGTCCTCTCTGTCACCATGAACCACAATGGACTTACTTTTGTTTATACATAAGCCTAAAGCCTCACTGAATGTCATAATAATCTTGTGGATTTGAGACCATTCATTGAGAGATGTCACGCCCCCAAATAATAACTCATCCACGAACATCAAATGTGTGATAGTATTGTGTTTGGTAACTCAAACTCCATAAATCAGACCCCTATTTCTCCAATTCCCCATCATGTCACTCAAACAAACTATAACAAGGAGAAAGAGGAGAGGTGACTGGACACAACCCTGTCTCGGACCCTTAAAATCCCAGAAAAATTGAGTCGGTAAGCCATTAATGATAACTGCAAAATCAGTTATATTGATGCATGCGATAATCCATTTACTGTTCTGAGGGTTAATGGCAACCTTGTGCATAACCAACCTCAATAATCCCCATCAACAAAATTGTAGGCTTTGATCAAGTCTACGTTGAGTAAACATGCCTTCATCTTTCAGGCCTTCATGGAGTGTAAGACCTCGGAGAATTTTAATTCTTTTGGGTATTTATAATAATTATATTATCTTTGGTGAGATAATAATTTTTAATTATTTAAAATTTAATTTTGAATATATAAATTGACTTAACTTTTTATGATTTTCTTGAAATATTAATATTATACAATTTAAAGGGAAAATTCAAATCTATAATTCACCAAATTTCAAATAAAATTAACCAATACATTAATATTTATAATACATAACTATAATATATTAACATTCCCTTCATATTAACAAGAATTAGAAGAATAACCATTTAAATTTGGCTTATCTATGCATATCCATCTCTATTTAGAATAAAGTATATTCTTCAAAATGCCATTGTAATCATTATTTTTTTATAAATTTGATAGTTTTCTAGCAAAATATTGTGAAGATGATCCTCCATTGATCAAAAGTCTTTTACTATCCTTTTAAGATGAGAATTTTTAGTTTAAAGTTGTATTGCAAGTTGTTGGGTACATAGGGATAAGATTAATTGACCTTTTGAACATGTCTTTTCAAATTATATGTAAAAATTATATGTAATGTTTTTACATAAAACAATCTTTTGTATGTTCAATTTATATATATATTTGAATTTTGCATTAAAATTTTGATTTTTTGAAAAATGTTATCAGATTAAGGTGGCTTATTTGGAAAAAATGGTAACTTTTAGGAATTGCATCAAATTTGAACTTAATAGAGAATGGCTTTATCATAATGGTATTAATGGATGGTAACTTTAAAAAATTGTAAGTTCAATCCAAGTTACAATCATATGAATGACAACTCAAATTTAAACTCATTTCCCTCCATTTAAATCATTTTAAACTTATTTCCCTTCCATTTAAACAATATTTTTAGAATTTTGGCTTCTGTGATCCATCGTACATATTTAGAATTCTTTCGGTGATAATCACATGAAATAGAACGTTGTCGATGCGTTTCAAAACAACCCGTGTGTTTCATCATCAGGACTAGGTGAGAGATTAGATCCAGACGTTGAGTTTAAGTAGATGTAGAAATGACTAAACTAGTCGTTAGGATAACAACTATTTTGACTTTGAAAATTAAATTCAATTAGTAACGGCTAGTTTTTAGATTAAAAATTTAGTTTATTAATTAATTTATTTATTAATAATTATATATATATATATATATATATATATATATATATATATATATATATATATATATATATATATATATATATATATATATATATATATATATATATATATATATATATATATATATTCTAAATATGGTTACTTCTATTATAAAATACAAATCACAAATATACATTTTTCAGGGGACAAATCGTTATGCTAGCCAAACTTGGAAACAGGTGTTAAAAACTCAAAAGAGGGGCTGCCCTGGAAGGGGAAACCAACCCAAGAATATTGTCCAAGTATCAGAGAAAATGTTGCCCCTGTAGGGAAACCAACTTTAAACATCATTAAGCAGTGCGTAAAAAAATTCAAGGGAACAAAACCATAACTAGACCATAGCATAGAAAAGAGACAAGTGGGAACCAAGAGGTTAATTTGGTTTCTTCTTATCATCCTGCAACGACGGTTGAGGTGGCTCTTCCACAAACGACACTTGTACTCGGAGATGTCATCCTCGAGCTTGGACAGCTAGGCGTCCAACGTCGGAGAGGAGGTCAAGTGGACATCTGTCTCACTGTTCGAGGCGTCCTCGGCTAACTTAACCGATAGAGCCACCATTTTGCGCGGAAGATTGAGGGAGGTAGGAGACATGGTGTATTTTCGCATCCGTTTCCTACAGTGAGAGCCAGAGTGATGCAGGGGCATTAAGGCAGAGTCATCAATGTGACAAGTTGGTCACATGTTGTGGCTTAGGAAGAGGACTAGTAAGCCTTAATAATTTAAAGACTTTTAGTTTTAAAGTATTTTGTTTAAATTTAATTTGGGATAACATAGCCATTGTAATCTATAGGTTAAAAGAATAGTTAGATTAGGATTAGTTAGGCATTTAGTTGAATAAATTGTTTTGAAACTTAATAACAGTTTCTCAACCATATGGGGATTTTGGGAAAGGCATAAAAAAAACCAAATCCACCATTGTGGGGTTATGCTTTCCATAAAGAAAAAGAGGGAACGAGAGGGAAATATGTGTGAAAAAGGGTTGAACAGAAAGTAGGAATGTTATGAAACCAGCTCCAAAAATAGAAGAAAAGAGAGATCAACGCCTTAGAAATAGCCACTTCGAGGGCCAACCTCCAATACATTACATAAATGAACAATTCTTGAATGATTCAAATAACCAAAACCTCATTTCTATATATAGGAGTCCATGGGGCCACAATGTAATCCTAGCTGACCTAACAATAATAATGTAAGGGCACAATAATAATAATATAGGGGTTACAGGGGTACAACAATAACAATAAGGGGGTTACACTAGCAACAATAAGGGACTATGCTAGTAATATGGGGACCTAACATGCTCCTCTCCTGCAAAAAAGTGTTGTCCTCAACGCTTGAGTAGCTCCCGGTGCTTCTGTATAAAATTATCATCCTCCTATGTAGAATCTTTAGTGGGTAAGTTCTTCCATTTGATGAGATACTCTGAAATTGATCGATTTCGTAGCTGTCGAGTTCTTGTTTCTGTGATTGCTTGAGGTTCCAATATGGTTTTTCCTTCCTCATCAAGTTATGGAAATATTGTTTGAACTAGAAGTTTGTCCCCTATAACCTTCTTTAAGCATGAAACATGGAAAACTGGATGCACTCGCGAAGAAGCAGGAAGCTCCAATTTGTATGCCATAGTACCAATCTTTTGCAACACCTTGTAAGGACCATAGTACTTTGGCGATAAATTATTATCCTTCTTAGCTTGCTTGAGGGACATTTGTTTATATGGTTGTAGCCGTAAAAATACCCAATCTCCTACATCAAAACTTCTCTCGCTGCGATGTTGATCTGCCTGTTGTTTCATTCGATTTTGTGCCAAATTCAGGTTATCCTTTAAGAGTTGGAGAACTTCCTGTTGATGCTCGATGTGATCTTCCACTGCTTGAACCTTCGAATTTTCCCTTAAAGATGATGTGATGGATGGTGGATGATATCCATAAAGTGCCATAAATGGGGTCATTTTTGCTGGAGTATGGAAGGAAGTGTTATACCACCATTCAGCAAGAGGTAACCACTTTACCCATTGTGTTTGTTTATCAGATACAAAACAACGAAGATATCCTTCCAAGCATTTATTTACTATCTCAGTTTGACCATCAGATTGAGGATGATAAGATGAGCTATGAGCTAATTGAGTACCCAAACAAGAAAATAACTCCATCCAAAAATTTCCAGTAAAAATGGGATCTCTGTCGCTCACAATAACCCTTGGGCTTCCATGTAGCTTTTGAATTCTGTCCATAAATGTAGTAGCAACTGTACTTGCTTTTAATGGATGAGATAATGCACAAAAGTGTGCATACTTGGTAAGTCTATCAACTACCACCATGATGACACTCTTTCCTTCGGACTTAGGTAAACCTGTGATAAAATCCCTTGAAATCTCCTCCCAACGTTGACTTGGAATGGATAAAGGTTGTAGAAGTCCTGGGGTCTTAATTGTTTCCACTTTATTCTGCTGGCAAACCAAACATTCCGCCACAAACTTTTGAATATCCGATTTAAGGCCATCCCAAAAAAATTCTTTCTTCACCCTGTGGTAAGTTTTTAAAAATCCTGAGTGTCCTCCTAAAGGAGAAGTGTGCAATTCCAGAAGAATCTTTTGTTTTAGTTGGGAATTCTTACAAAGATATAAGCGATCTTTGTACCATAAGGAATCATTTTTCCAACTAAATGTATCGGATGTACTAGGATCTTGCTGCAACTTTTGAATGAGTGTCCATACTTCTTTGTCCTTCTTCCATTCATCTCTTGCTTCGGTTATCCAATCTGGTTGGATAATAGAAATGGCACAAAGCAATGCTTCCACCTCTTCATTCTTTCTTGAGAGTGCATCTGCAACAACATTAAGCTTTCCTTTTTTGTAGATTATTTCAAAGTCATAACTCAACATCTTTGTGACCCATTTTTGTTGCTCTTCTGAAGATAGTCTTTGTTCCAAAAAGTGTTTAAGACTATCATGATCAGTTTTTACCTTGAAGTGTCTTCCCATTAGGTAAGGTCGCCATTTCTTTAGTGCATGTAGTATTGCCAACATTTCCTTCTCATAAATAGTTTGTTGTAAATACTTTCCTTTGATTGGAAGACTTTAAAAAGCAATGGGTCTTCCTTCTTGCATTAAAACATCACCAATTCCATTTCCTGAGGTATCACATTCCACAATAAAGGTTTTTGTGAATTCTAGCGTAGCTAATACTGGTGCTAGGCACATTGCCTCTTTAAGATGTTCAAAGGCCTTAGTTGCTTCAGGAGTCCATGAAAATGCATCTTTCTTCAATAATGTTGTTATAGGTGCTGCTATTCTCCCATAACTCTTAACAAACTTGCGATAATACCCTGTTAACCCGAGAAATCCGCGCAACTGCTTTATGGTTGTGGGGACTTTCCATTCCTTAATGGCTTTAATTTTGTTAGGGTCTACTTTAACACCCTTGTGAGATACAATATGGCCCGGATATTACACCTCTTGTACTTCAAAGAAACATTTCAATGTTTTTGCATATAATTGTTTCTACTTCAATAGTTTGAGCACTCTGTCAACATGTTGAACATGATCCTTCCAAGATTTGTTGTAGATTAGTATATCATCAAAAAATACTAGCACAAATTTTCTAAGGAAGGGTTTGAAAATGGAATTCATCAACCCTTGAAATGTAGAAGGTGCATTGGTAAGGCCAAAGGCATGACCAAAAATTCATAATGACCCTCATGAGTTCGAAATGCTGTTTTTGGAATATCTTCAGTCTTCATTCTAATTTGATGATATCCTGAACGAAGATCCAACTTGGTAAAATAAATTGCTCCATGTAATTCATCCAATAATTTATCAATCATAGGAATGGGAAATTTATCTTTAATGGTGAGCTTATTGAGCTCCCTATAATCCGGACACATTCGCCATGATCCATCCTTCTTGTGTACCAATACTACAGGAGCAGATAAAGAACTTTGACTAGGTTGAATTATACCCGCCTCTAACATTTCTGCAATCATACGTTCAATTTCGCTCTTTTGGAAGTAAGGATATCTATAAGGCCTGATGTTTGGAGGAACACTTCCTGGAATCAAATGAATAGCATGATCATGATCACGAAAAGGTGGGAGTCCTTTGGGAGTTTCAAACACCTTGGAATGATTGTCCAAGACTTGTTGGAGATCTGCAGAAATAGATGATTTTGATGTCGGAACTTCTAGTGAGCATAATTGTGCAATTACGCCTCGTTGTTCTTTCTTTAAAAGCTTTGTCATGACATTAGAGCTTATTATCCTTCCCGGCTTCCCTTCAATACCCCGTAATTCGACTTCCTTTCCTTCTGAAAAAAATTTCAAGAAAGGTTCATGAAAATTAAAAGCTACCGTCCCCAAAGATTGTAACCATTGTACTCCTAGTACAGCATCAACACCTCCCATAGGAATGGAAAGCATTGGACTAGTCAATACATATTCCCCCATGGTTAGCTTGATATTATGGAATTTTCCAGAGAAATTTATAGTTCCTCCATTTGCAACCATCACTTGACATTTTGGTGCTAGGTATAGGAAACAATTTAATTCCTTGGCTACCTTACAATGAATAAAATTATGGGTGCTACCTAAATCAATCAACACTATTACCTTTTTCTTCTTGATTTGTCCTTCTATCTTGAGAGTTTGAGGAGTGGTAATTCCTGCTAGTGCATTACACGATATGGTCGGATTCATTTCTTCCTCTTCTAGGGCTGGTTCTAGGTTTATATCCTCTTCTTGTTCATTTTCTTCTTCCTCTTCACAATATATGTAAAACAATTTCTTCTCAGCACACTTATGACCTTTATTGTATTTTCTATCACAACTGTAGCAAAGCCCTTTTGCTCTTTTTTCTTCCAATTGTTGTGGTGTCAACCTTGTAGGTTGTGGAAATCTAGGCGTAGCAACACTTCCTTCTTTATAGAAGTGAGTGGTAGGCTTCCTTGTCGCCATAATTTTACATTCAATTTTTCTTGCCAGCCTGAATGCCTTCTCCAATGAATCAGGTTCCAAAACGCGAACTTCATGTTGGATGTTATCCTTTAAAGTGCCTATGAAGAGATCAATCCTGTGTTCCTCTGGAATATCAGTTACCCTTATATTCAATTTTTGGAAGTTCTCAATGTGCTGCCCCACTAAACCCTTTTGTTTGAGATTTATCAATTGGGTAAAGAAGGTGTTGCTCTTTGTATCGTCATAATGTGCTATCATTTCCTCCGTAAAAATTGACCAAGTGACAATTTTTTTACGGGAGCAAAGCCATTGATACCATACAAATGTATTTTGTTCTAAATGTAAAGTTACAATGCGTACCTTTTGTGTGTTTTGCACGTTATGGAGATCAAAATATTGCTCCATCTGTAGTATCCATGTTATAGGATCCTTTCCATCAAAATTCCTCATATCCATTTTTGGAATATGGTGGTTCTTCCCACCAACATTAGAGTTTATGAAGTCACGATTAACATTTATTTTGTTCTCATCATGAGTTTTCTCTACTATCTTTTCACCATTAGGAAACATTTCTTGTATCAACTTTGTCAAACCTTCCATGTCTGCTTTTAGATCATTCTTCATGTTTTCCATGTTGTCTTTCATGTCATCCATCTTAGCTTCCATGCCAGCTTCCATGCCATCCATCTTAGCTTCCACGCCTTTCTTCAAACCATCCATATTCGCTTCCATGCCTTTCTTCAAAACTTCCATTTCATTTTTTGTTGCTCTTTGCGAGAGCGAAATTTGGTGCACTTGCTCTTGTAATTTTGATAGATCATGTTGCAATACTTCATCTTCATGAGTCATAGTACAGTACTCTCAGGGATTAATTGGTGTTGAATTCGTTTTAGGAGGCATTTTAGAACCCAATACTGATATAGATGCTCAATAGGCCTTTGGAATCACTTAAAACTGATTTTTCAAACAAGACTTATGCAATTTGAAAAACAAATAGACACCTTTTTCCTGATTTTGAGGAGCTCAATATTGAAACTGAATTATCTCTGCGATTTCAAATCTTCAATATCTGAAATTTGGCCCTGAAGTAGCCCTCTAGATATTCTTTCAAATTTTATAGGTATGACCTAATTTGGATTCTTGAAGACAAAGTTATGCCCAATCTCCTACGATGACCTAATTATGGACTGGTTCAGTAGAGAGAACTTGTACGACTTCCACGTGTCATTTTTTCCTCCTTCAGCTCTAAAATTGATGCAGAAGAAACTACAGTCTGTTTACTTGCAACCACTTTTTACATAATTCCAATACAATGCTCAGAGAGAGAAAGTTAAGATGATTTTCCCACGGTCACCTCTTTGAGATGAAATTCGGGAGCCTGAAAAATCTATAACTTCCACAGATCCTATCTTCGAAAATATTACGAATAAAGCTCTGAAATTTTTCCATGACGGTCCCCAGGATTTCAGCTTCGGTCTGTGAAAATTTCAACTTCTCAACCCTTGTAGAAAAAAGGTTGAAGCGAAAATTCCACGATAACCTGTTTAGGTTAAATTCAGGAACCTAAAAAATTCCATAACTTGCACAGTTCATATCTCCGAAAATATTGCAAACCAAGATCTAAAATGTTTCCACGACATTCCTCAGAATCAACTTCGCTCTCTAAAAATTATAGCTTCTGAACCTTCGTAGAAAAAAAGTTATAGAGAAAATTCCACGATGACCTGTTTGGAGCATCGAAACCCTAGAATCCAAAGCTCTGATACCAAATGTTATGAAACCAGCTCCAAAAATAGAAGAAAAGAGAGATCAACGCCTTAGAAATAACCACTTCTAGGGGGAACCTCCAATAAATTAAATAAATGAACAATTCTTGAATGATTCAAATGACCAAAACCTCCTTTCTATATATAGGATTCCATGGGGCCACAATGTAATCATAGCCGACCTAACAATAATAATGTAAGGGCACAATAATAACAATATGGGGGTTACAGGGGTACAAAAATAACAATAAGGGGGTTGCACTAGCAACAATAAGGGACTATGCTAGTAATATAGGGACCTAACAAGGAACAAATGTAAAAACCAGCCATCCCAGGGCTCGATTCTGTGTATTTTTCTTTATAAATAAATTCCAAGTGTTTTGGATTGTGATCGAGCTCTCTGTTTCAACCCATGGGTTTTATTTCCCTGTTGAAGTTAAGTATTGCATTTATGTGATTATATATGCGTATTGTATTTCTATTAATGCATAGACAGATTGAGTGCGAGGATGCAGTTCCTGTGAATTTCACACAAGCAAAGTTTGGGCAGAGACCAAGGGATGAGAGATGAAAAAATCTAATCGGATTGCAGGCGTAACAAGGCTGAACGAGAAGACGAAGTTTTTGAGAATGTCATATAGACAGATTTATGGCAGAAACTGAGGGATGAGAGATGGAGAACAAGCTCATGAGGGAATCCGCACATTTGCAGACCGCACAAAGTTCCAGAGAGATAGCGCTGAAGAATTCTGAACGAACTCAAAAGGATAGCGGAGGAGTAGCATGGAGGAAAAAGTATTGTAGAGAGGCGACAACTGAAAGAGGAGAAATTGGCTAAAGACAAAACTACTTAGAAGAATTCCGAGAGAGAAATTGATGGCGAGGATTGAATCACAGAGTCGAAGGTTTAAGGATCGACGGTGGAGATTAGAGCAGGCAGAAGGCGAAGCATAGAACTGCGAGATGGCGAATGGATGATCGCAATTAAATCGCAGATCTGAGGGCGAAAGGTGAACAATTATGATGATTTCACATTTTAACCAAATTAATGGGTGTGATGCAATGGAGCAGCCACGTGTTGGCTTGGCGCAAATGTGCACGTTGCAATTTTATGGGTTAACGTATTTGTAAAGAGTTGGAAGTTGTGGGCAACGATTGCAATGTGCTGCGATTGGTCGGGAGAGCGTGGGACCCTCTGGTAAGGAGGTATCGTGCGTTTGAATGTGGTTTGGGTTATGAGCATTATATGGTTAAGAACACTATTGATCGTTTTCGCGTATGTATGTATTTTTATTCTGATATTTTCCCCCGCTAAGTATAAAAGAAGTTATGTGGGTCCTAACCCACAGGTCCATGATTATAAGTTAAACTGCAGCTACGGCTGCATCAATTGGTATCAGAGGAACATGATATGAGAGGCGGTGTGAAGGACTTTGAACTAAGCAAAGTTGAGAAATATTTCTCATTGATTCTAATCGAGTGAACCTTAAGAGGTAAGACTGTGGACTAAAGGCTTATGAAAAATCATAAGAGATACAACATCATGGATGAAGTAGCGCAGAAAATAAGGTAAGAATGTTTTGTTTTAGTTTTATTTTGGATTATGGAACTGAAAAGTAAATGCTCACACTCAGAAGAGGAGCATAAGAGTATAATAGAGGTAGTAGTAGGAGTGAATACATCTCAGCAAGAAGATTACAGCCTTTAAGGGCAGTGACGAAGGAAGCTAGCAATGGTTTTCTAGGAGGAAGAAGAAGTGTTATCAGAACCTCGTATTTCAGCTGAGGTTGAAATATAAGAGGACAATAATGTTCTCAAGTGCAGATGAGTTGTGAGGGTAATCCTAGAAGGAGCATAGAGGAGTTCTCAAGGAGGGTTCAAGATTGAGGACCCGTACTTGCCAAAAGACCAAGCACAGAGGAATTTTGGAGAGGTAATTTGTAGCAGGATGAACTGTTACTGCAGAGGCTAGTGCAACTCATAGAGGGTGAAAGACCTCAAGAAGATGACTATTGAAAGTCATAGCAGAGGTTCATGAGGAAACCACAAAGTGAAGAAGGAACATTCCATGACAAATGGCATATGGAAGCAGATGAATAATGAAGAATATAAGAGAGAAATAGTTGAGATGAGAACCCATCTTGATCTATTGATGGTGTTGCTACATAGGAGTGATGAAGACCAGAGGTGTGGATGATTTACAAGGAAGAATTTGAAATGGCATGGGCTACAGAAGAAGAGTGAGCATAGGTTTAATCCTCAAGAAGAAGAAGCATTAATCAGAGCAGTAGAGTATGAAAAGAAAGTTCTTGCATATGAACTGGAGACAAGTACTACACTTGCTTCAAACATAAAAGAGGTTTGTTGCAGTTCACAAGGTGGATCGGGATGATTCCACAGAGGGAAGAAGAAGAGATGACCATTAATGTTTATTTGAAAGGTTCAAAGAGGAGTCACAATCAGGAGAGACGAGTCAGCAGAGATGCCATTAAAAGACTAAGAATGGAAAAGCTTGGTGTGGTATCTACGGACAGGTTGATGGAGTCAGCTTGTAGAGATGAATTGGTTGTAATCCATGATGAACAAAGAGGAGTTCATAAAGGAAACAAGACTATGGCTACTGATAGTCAGAGTAAAGGTTCTAAGGGAGATTATGAAAGATCAAGTAAGAATAAACTTGATAGAGAACTAGCTGAGATAAAAGTGCAGCTAGAAGTGTTGAGAGAATTCATACAAGGGAATGTGGAACACCAAAGGTATGGTTGGGTTCTTTGGAAGAAAAGAGTCAAGTGGAGTCAGTTGCAGAGTAGGCTGAGATCTAATACAAGAATTCAGCTAGAAGAAGAACTCAGAGGAGCTAAGTTACAACATAGGATGTGTGTTGAAGAAGAGGTTTACTTATGTGAACCTGAGCAAGGGTCTATTCTTGGTGATAGTAGTAATAAGGATGAAGGTATGAGACCAGGTGATGATTTCATGGATCCTTGGAAGGATGAGAACCAGTGGAAAGAGTTGATGTTTGAGACAACAAGAGAGGCTATGGATCCTTATGGTTTTGAAGAAAATGATTATTGTATGTTTGCAGGTGAAATCGATAAAAAAAAAAGACAATTTGATGATGTTGTAATAAAGGATGAAGGGGGAGCACAGAATCTAAATTTTGTTCAAGAGGAAAATGAGACATTTGAGTCTCATATACATGCACATGCACAGCTAAGTGAAGGCAATGATTTCCAACCTACTATGAAATCTAAAAACAAGGAGGACTTGGATTATGATGATGGTCAAGAACAGAAAGAGGCAAAACATGATATCAAGAATTCATATGTTATGCTTGAGAAAGCTGAAAAGAAGGCTGGTGAAGACTTTCTGAGTCTTGAAAGAGACTTAGAATAGCAAGAGCAAGGTTTGGTGATTGAGTCATCAAATAATACCACTGGGTCTTGTGTGTTTAATGCTGACAATTTGAATGTGTTTGCAGGTTGTGTAGAATACAATCCATCTCTTGGAATTGTCCCAAGTAAAGCTGAAGTTTATCTAGCAAAGCATAATGAAGAAGAAAATTGTCAAGCAAGGTATGATGAATACCAAGTTGAGTTGTTGTAGCAGGAGGAATTCATAAGTTCCTTATTTAATGAAGGGATTAACTTTAATGGAGATGAGTTAGTAATTTCTCATGAGATGAAATTTGTTCTTGATGAGGACACATAGGAATTGGCTTAATTAAATAGCTAGAGGAAGATTGTTGGACGGACATTTAGGACTATCATAGAAATAGAGAATCTGAATTTTATTTGATTAAAGATGAAGAAGCAGTGTCACAAATAGGTTTTCTTAGTAACAAGAAAGAAGATAGCTATAAAGATGAAATTTAGGCGGTTATGTCTTAGGCTAAAGGAAAGCCAGTCCTAGAAGTGGAAAAGACTGAACTGACTATTAGAACTAGTTAAGAAGCAAAAGGACAACAATGGACTATTGTCAAGAAAAAAGAAGAGGGTTATGTTGAAATTATAATACATCATACTAAAAAGGTACTTGAAGGGAATCAAGTAATTAGTGAATGGTTGAGTTGCTTGCTGAAAGAATTTGAACAAGAGAAAGAGATTGCAGACAAAAAGATGGAACCATTTCAAACTGTAGTTGAAACAGAGATAGATACTAGTTTCCAAAACTTAATTATGTTAACTAGTATACAGGAAAGAGTGAATAAATATATTACTGTAGTCAGAGAATTAGAAGGTAGTTTACCTTTTGACAGTGAATTTGCAAACAAGGAAAAGAAGAGGGATGTTGCAGAGGGAGATATCTTCAGAGATACTCAAGAAGTTTGGGTGGCAGCAATGTCTAGAGTAATATTTGCAGCAATATCTGGGATAGAATTTAGTAGAATGTGTTAGCAGAGTACTGGAAATAAGATCATATTACAGCATAATATTGAATGGCAAGAAACCATAGATGAATTATGGGAGTTCATGAAAATACCTAAGAAGAGTTACATAAAAATGAAGAAAGCAGTCCACTGTGGAATTGTTTGGAAAGTGAAGAATAGTGAAGGTAGAGACAGTGGAGCACTACCGTACAGAGTATGGAAGCATGGAAGATTGCAGCTAAAGAGTGGTGAAGACAATGTAGCTTATGGACAACAGCAAAACAGAGTTTGGGATCCTGGAAGATCCAAACATTGAAGACACATGACCAAGAGGTCATGAATTATTTTACCTCAGGAGTTTGATGCTGGAGCATTAAAGGAGAGTCATCAATGTGACAGGTTGGTCACATGTTGTGGCTTGGGAAGAGGACTAGCAGTCGTAATAATTTGAAGACTTTTAGTTTTAAAGTATTTTGTTGAAAGTTAATTTGGGCTAACATAGCCATTGTAATATGTAGGTTAAAAGAATAGTTAGATTAGGATTAGTTAGGCATTTAGTTGAATAAATTGTTCTGAACTCAATAACAATTTGTCAACCATATGGGGATTTTGGGAAAGACATAAAACAAAACCAAATCCACCATTGTGGGGTTCTTCCTGCCATAGAGAAAAAGAGAGAACGAGAGGAAAATAGGTGGGAGAGAGGGTTGAACAGAGAGTAGGAACAAATGTAAAAACCGACCATCTGAGGCCTCAGTTCTGTGTATTTTTCTTTATAAATAAATTCCAAGTGTTTTGGATTATGGTCGAGCTCTTTGTTTCAACCCGTGGGTTTTATTTCCCTGTCAAATTTAAGTATTGCATTTATGTGATTATATATGCGTATTGTATTTCTGTTAATGCATAGACAGATTGAGTGCAAGGATGTAGTTCCTATGAATTTCGCACATGCAAATCTGGGGCAGAGACCGAGGGATGAGAGATGAAGAAATCTAATCGGATTGCAGGCACAGCAAGGCTGAGCGAGAAGACGAAGTTTCTAAGAACGTCGTATAGATGGAGTTATGGTAGAAACCGAGGGATGAGAGATGGAGAACAAGCTCAGGAGGGAATTCGTGCATTTGCAAATCGCACAAAGTTTAGGAGAGATAGCGTTGAAGGATTCTGAACGAACTCGGAAGGATAGCAGAGGAGTAGCGTGGAGGAAAAAGTATTGTAGAGCGGCGACAGCTGAAAGAGGAGAAATTGGCTAAAGACGGAACTACTTAGAAGAATTTCGAGAGAGGAATCAATGGCGAGGATTGAATCACAGAGTCGAAGGTTTAAGGATCGACGGCGGAGATTAGAGCAAGAAGAAGGCGAAGCATAGAGGCACGAGAAGGCGAATGGACGGTCGCGATTAAATCGCAGATCCGAGGGTGAAAGGTGAACGATTGCGATGATTTTGTAATTTAACCAATTTAATGGATGCGATGCGACGACACAGCCACATGTCAGCTTGGCGCAAATGTGCACATCGCAAGTTTTATGGGTTAACGTATTTGTAAAGAGTTGGAAGTTGCGGGCAACGATTGTGATGTGTTGTGATTGGTCAGGAGAGCGTGGGACCCTCTGGTAAGGAGGTCCCATACGTTTGAATGTGTTTTGGGTTATCAGCATTATATGGTCAAGAACGTTGTTGATCGTTTTCGTGTATATATGTATTTTTATTCTGATATTTGCCCTCGCTGCCTATCAAGGAAGTTATGTGGGTCCTAACCCACAAGTCCACGATTATAAGTTAAACTGTAGCTACGGCTGCATCATAGAGGACTCGGAAGAGGCTTCAGGAAGGTGCATGGACAAATGAGCGGAGAGGCTGGGAGGATCCAGGACCTCAGGTGCAACCAGATTTAGAAACAAGTCCACAATTCTACCAGCCATGGTGTGGATGGGAGGCCACGACCTCCACCTCTGCGGCACCGCATGCAGTGGCGACGAGGCATGGCTGAAGCAGAGCTGTAGGAATGTGAAGGAGGCAGAGGAGGAGGACAAGCTGCTTAACAGAGATTCATTCAGGCTGAGGGATGTTGCAGGGCCTCAGCAGGAGCAGAATTGGCGTAGGAGTGGCCAGAACCGAGACTGAGAATAACAGAAAGGCCAAAGGATAATGTCTGAGAGACATCGCCATTGTCCATATATGGCTACGGGAGGAGTAAAGTCGCTGAAGGAGGAATGAATGTGCACAGGACGAAGTTAATTCGCACCGGGTGCATAGAGGATGCGAGAGACGGTTCAAGGCTGGTGGAGTTAATATCACCCACACCCCATATTTTAATAACCATGCCCGGGCCATGTGCCTCCTCATGATGAGGACGCCTGCCAGGTGGCTGCTAGCTGGATCCCTAGTGAGCACCCACATCCGAGGAAATATATCTATATATATTTATTTTATTTTATTTTATTTATTTATTTACACACACAGACACACACACATATATTATTTTTATTTATTTAATTTTTATTTTTTTAAGGGGACAAGGACAAATGAAAAATGAAAATGACCATAAAAAATCATAGACCAAGCCTAAACAACTAAGGCAAAAGAAGAGGGGCTGAAACAAAAGACGCTTAAGAATATAAGGCAAGGATCCAACACCTACTGATATTCCAACCGTCATCTCTATTGACCTGTTAATCTCAATAGAGATGACGACTTGAATATCAACACGTGTTGGGTCCTTGCCTTATATTCTTAAGCATTTTTTGTTTCAGCCCCTCTTCTTTTGCATTAGTTGTTTAGGCCTGGTCAGTGATTTTTGATGGTCGTTTTCAGTTTTCCTTTGTCCTTGTCCCCTTAAATAAAATAAAATAATAAATAATAAAAAAATAAATTTTATATATATATAGATATATATATATATATATATATATATATAATTAATTTTTTAATTTAAAAACTAGTCGTTACTAATTGAATTTAATTTTCAAAGTCAAACTAGTCGTTATCCTAACGGCTAGTTTAGTCTTTTCTACATCTATTTAAACTCAACATCTGGATTTGATCTTCCACCTAGTCCTGATGATGAACCACGTGGGTTGGTTCGAAACACGTCGACAACGTTCTATTTCATGTGATTATTACCGAAAAAAATCTAAATAAACTTTGAATAAATGATTTAATTAATTAAAACAAATTATATCATTTCAATTAAAACAAATTCATAGGGAAAAAAATACTTACAAACTTAAATATTTATAATTAAATAAATCTATGACAATAAAAAAAAAAAAAATCATTCATAAACCCTTTATATACATTCTAAAACTTATATATATATATATATATATATATATATATAACAGATTTGATTCTATCACTATAGCTAATATTTTTTTATTATATAAGTAAAACATGGTTAACATTAAAGAAATATGAAATATAAATTTTCGCTCGCTAAAGTGTGCCTAGTGCACTGACATTTTCTGTACAGGGAAGAGAGATGTGTATGGCAAACTTCATGGGCAAAACTTATTTTCTGGTCTATTGGTCATTAAATGCGGTTGGGCATACACTGCCCACCGTTAGATTTAAATTCGTTTAAATCCAACACTGAACAGTATATACCCAACCACATTTAATCGCCGATAGACCAAGAAAGAAAATAAGACTCGCCAACCACATATGATGAGCTGCTTTTAATAGAAAAGACTTAACATGCGAGAGAATCAGAATCACTCATGTCATTTAGTTCACAATTTGAGACCGTGTCCATATATTATTAAGCACTTTTTTCATTATATAATACCTATGTTTTCATCGAAGACAAAAATCATTATCCCTCTTGTTTTATTATATATAGAGAGAGGCAAGGGGCCTAACCATTGAGGCACGTTGAGAAAAGTCCCTAAACATGTTGAAGGATGCTCTCTTATCATCTCTTCAGAATTGGGACTGGCGCTGATTGTAGAGTACCTTGTGTCTCGTAAATTGTTCAGCACGTCTTATCGTCTCTGACCAATTAAAGGAAACAAATCCATTTTAAAATATCGTGTCTGATCATTTAAAGGAAAATATCCATTTTAAAACCATATTCACTATGTTGAAGGATTTTCTCTTGATGGTGGATTCAGAATTGGGAATCACACTGGACTATAGAGTATCTTGGAACTGCTCCATTGTTCATCGCTTATAATAAAAAATAAATAAAAATATCTACATAAAAATATATTACTGAAAAGTATGATTTAATAATATATTATTTGAATGTAAAATTTCAGTATGAGATTTGAATATGAGTTCCATAAAAATTATCCGCGTGAATTATATATATATATATATATATATATATGTTACTGTATAAAAGTTAGAATGTTAGTGTATGATAAAATATTATGTTGTTTGAAAGTAAAGAAAAAATTAATGAATAAAAATATATTTGGAATGTGAAGTAAGTTGTAAGAGTGGATGATCACTAGTGGTGTTAGGAATTATTATTTTTTATATGGAATTATGAGTTTACTCTCTTTTTTTTAGTTTATTACTTGTGAGGACTTAATTTTGGGGTTTATATTTAGGTAGTGTAAATTTTTTTAACCCTTGACCCATTACATCTCTATATAAATAGCATAAAAATATGTATCAAAGGGTAGAGAAGAAATCCAAAGCAGTTGTCAGATCTTATTATGTTGAGATTCAACAAGATGATGAGCTTAGTGAAAAGAGTCGCCTTCACTAAGTGGGCCCGCAGGCTATTTTTGGCGCAAACTCTATTTTTAGACATGTCGATCATATTCTATGAGTTGCAGGATGCTATTTGTGCATGGTTGGTCAAGTTGGAAAAATAGATGGACTTCTATTTTTAGACATATTGGGCGGAATCTATTTTTAGATTGTCAATCTAAAAATAGATATGTCGAATATTATTAGATCTTAATAATATTTGGACTCTAAACATTATCGTATTCTCTTGGAGCACTTCAGTTAAGTGCACAGATGTGGCACAACAGTTGACAGAAGGAATTACGTTATTCCTAAGGGTTTAGTTTACTGGAGCTAATGCATTGAGAACTTCAGTTAGAACTCATGTGACAGAGTTTGGTAAAGTTATAGAATTAGTTGGTGGAGTTGTGTTCAATTTAACTCAGTTAGACTCAGTTGAGCTAGTTGTATCTAGTCTAACTGATTGATACACTAGTGAGAGTGGTGTGAATTAATTATTAATTAATTCACTAAATAATAACTCATTAATCAAGCCCAGAAGAAGATACATTAGTTAACTACGGTGCATGGTAGTTTGTATTCGGTGGAGACGGTGGAGAGGTAGGTGAAAGAAGCGAAGTGTGACTATCAGTTGTGACTATAGTGATGCATTGATTGCATCCAACACTCAGTGGAGATGCCAATGAGGATTGTGTGAGCAAGGCTGGAGAAATTCGAGTTCATTCAGAGCCATTCTTCAGCAGGGATTGCGCAGTAGAGGAAGGCTAGCAGGTGGCAAAGATTAGTGCATGGATTTGCAAGATCAGGCCTGATTAGTGTGTAGCGATTGTATTGTACTGAGAGCTTGATATGATCATCTTTGTATGAGGATTGTTACATGATCTCTATGACATATATTATATACAGATAGTTGGGGTTTTCAACTTCAGGATTTCTCGTTAAACAACTATGTTAATGTGTGTGAATTTTTATGGTTTCATGTGTGCATTGCAATTGATTTAATTTCCACATGTGATGATCAATGGTGGAATAGATTCTGTATTGTGCATGAAGTTAAAATAGTGTGTGATCAGGAGAATCTTGGACATATAACATATTAGTTATATAATTTCTACATATTATCGATCCATTAAATCCATTATCTTTCTCACTTTGAAAGACAACAATTCTTTCTCCCCTGGATATTCTAATGATGGATCAATAATGCCTCTCTCGGAAGTGTCACTGTCATTGCTGGAAGCATCATGCTTCTTCTTCTTCTTCTCATGCATCGCTTTCCAATCTCTCCATGATTCCTTCTTGGTAGACGTGGAAGCACCCTTGCTCCCCACTGATCACATGCTCTTATTGGGTTGTAAAGTCTCCCTTTGAACCTGCAAGCTCCTGCTAGAACTCTACTCCCTCTGAGTCTCTAAAACTTGAACTTTCTTCTCCAGAAAGTGGACCTTCTTCTCGGGAACCTGTACCTGCTCCTTTGAAGCCTGTGCCTGCACCTGCACCTGCTCCTGCTTCTCTGGAACCTGCACCTGCTCCACATGCTTCTTCCCATGATCCACCGGCTTGCCCATCAACCTGTAGAGACCATTCTCTCGAACTTCGAGTACAATCCCATCAGAGTTAGAGCCTTTGGGCTTGAGTCTTGCCTTCCCATCCAAGAACAAGACCTCAAACCCCTTCCTCTCGATCATTGAGACGGAAATCAAGCTATATCTGAGTCTTGGTACAAACATTTTATCCTGGACCCGCATCATAAGTCATGTCTCCATTATGAATGGCACAACACCCGATCCTTGTATCTTCAACTGACTCTTGTCGCCCAACACCGTGTGCAAATTTAAGTCCCATCCAACTAGAGTCTCAAAAACCTCTTGTAACCTTGTCATATGCTTCGTCGCACCATTGTCCATGTACCATCCATCCTCCTTGATAGTACCTTGTGAGAAATGATAAATCATAGCAAAGTCCTCCTCTTCCAAACTCCTGGAGAGATCATTTATCTCAATTGAAGTGGCAACATGAGCAACTTGCTTTCCTTTCCTCTTCTCATAATCTCCCTTCTTCATCAGACATCTCAACAGAAAATGACCCATCTCGCCACAGTTGAAACACTTGACTTTACTCAAGTCCTTATTCGGCTTACCCTTCATTTCTGCTGCAAGTGCCATGTCCTCATCTGCCTTCTTCGATGGATGTGTTGTACATATGCATCCCTTCCGTAGCCTAAAACCCCCCATGACCCTGCTTGACGCTGTTATCTCCGCCCGAAAACCTGCATCGCCATAGTTCAAAATTCGAATTTAAACAATCGGGCCGATCCTTTAAGATTTTGGCTCCCTCCCGCTTCGGCCTCCATATGACCCAGGTCAGAGAACCACGCTTCAAAGAAAAAAGGGGGATACTGTTTTAACAATCGGACGCAATAATGGCCATCCGATCTAGCTCAAATCGACGGTGCGGCAATTAACATATATGGTGGGTCCGCGCGCAGTCGATCGGCGATTTTCTTTGCTCCACCGTTTTATTCCCCCCGATGCAAGCACAGCCGTCGATCTTGTTTCAAGATCGGACGGTCCTGGGTTGATCGCAGCCCTGTTTTCAATCGCAATCGGAATATAAAAGATGTGCCACTCCCACTCATCCCACTCTGCTTTCCGATTCTGATTACCGATTCGGGTCCCACCTCCTGTGGCCATGTCATCATGTTTCACAAGTGTACGCTGCATCCTTCCTCCACCATTCGTGTGTCCTGATAACGTGTCATGGTTTATGAACCCTTAGCCCGTTCATTCGTCGTCGCCCCTTTGTTTTCTGCCTCGTCACTCTCCGCCTCTTCATTGTGTTTATGTGTTTCCTGCCACCCTGCATCCGCTCAATGTCACGCTTAAAATGCATCACCAACTTCATGGCCGCTGTTGTAACCACACTCCATATCGCCGAGTCGTTTTTCTCTAATGATTTGTGGGTTTTGCAGGTCTTCATTTGGCTTTGCTGGCGCTTTAATTTTCCGCCTCAATTGAAAAATCTAGAGCGCAACCAAAAGACAGATCATACTGGCAGCAATTAAAGGAAGGAGCCGAGAGTAGGTGGAAGAGGTGACCACCATTAAAGAAGACATGGATATGAACCCTCAGAACTCTCCAGATGTGTCCGCCCCGCATTAAAGATCCAAGATTCAAATCCATAGCCGAAAGCCGAGAGTACAGTACTTAAATCCAGATTGTTCCAAATCTCTCACGGCAGTAGATTTTCTCTCAGCCGCGGGTGACAAATTGTATATATTTTATTTCATTACTCCCATTTTGTATATAAGGAGATTTTATCTCCCAGCATTTATTTCTTGTACAGGTGGTTCAGTACCATCATTTATAGCCAGTCATTCATAGGAGAAGGCGCGAATGTTTTCCGCCATTGGGTTTCAAACTGAGTTATTAATTGTGCCTCGTTTTCCTCCTCCTCGGGAAGTTTCTGTCTTCTCTATAAATACTCAAAAATAAGACATTGTAGAGGTTCCAGATTTCTGTCAGCAAACTGTGCAGCGAGAAGACTACTGTATTCATCTTGTAACATTTCTGTATGAAGTTTCAGAGCCCGTAGGGTCTCAGTGAGGAGGGGTTATCACTGTATTGAGGATTCTGGTCTTTAGTATCTCACAGTATGTAACTTTCCTTATGTGTTAATATATCATCTCTTTTCATGCAAACTTTCTTCTTGTATCATGTTCTAGAATGCGAGTGGCTCACTAGTTTGCAGTAAGGATTCATCTTAAGTGGTGCCCTTTCTGGAATTAGTCAAGCGCTTTAAATAGGCCTAGAAGTGATATGTTGTTCCATGATTCACCCTTTTCATAATTTCTGCTATATTAGTGGCTTAAGGATTCGTAAATTAGTGCGCCCTTCTGCCAGTAATATCTTCTTATGTTTCCTCACTGCCTGCACTTCTTGATATCAGATTTCTGTGGTATATTATATGAATCGGCCCTCTTTACAGTAAGCGGTCTCTTAACTGTCTGATACTTTCATGCTGAATTTTTTACATGATGTCTTTACATTACTCCTATCCTTGTATCAGCCTCTGAGAGAGAAATTGGACCAATTCAATCTAATTTAATTTCCTTGTTTAGAACACGAGATAGTAGGTGAGTCCCTTGGACTGAAAACCCAAACTGTAAAGGACTCCTTGCTATATTAAGATGTCCTAGGCACTGGTCTATGGCAACTCTAGACTGTCTCTAGGAGGGTGACAAAATCATCCCCAACATCTTTCTGGCGCCGTTTCCGGGGAACGAATTCAAGAATATCTGTTTCCCTGGGTTCGAAATCCTATATTCACTCTCTAATCAGGTGAGCACAGAGAGGTGAAGAGTTGTAGATTTCTCACCTTGGCGACACCACTGATCTTTATTTGATAAATTTTATTGGAAGTTCTGGCTTCCCGGAGGCCCCATTTGAGGTCGAATACCTCGCCACCGAAAACACCCGTGTCTGACCCGGAGAAGATTATTCGTAAAAAGGGTTGGAAAGAGAAGAAGTCGGTTCGTTCCGAAAATTTTGAATATTCTGTTGAAGACTACCCGCCCTCTTCTTCTCAAGAAGTTAGAACAAAAAAACCCGAGTTTTACTCAGAAACTCCACGTAGAGGAAACGCCTGGATTGAGGGAGGATCTCACCCTACTTTCGAGGCTGAAGAAATTAAAGAGGTCACAGAAGTAGCTGCTGTTAACCGTGAGTTATTTCCTTCTACACCTCAGGCTTCTGTGCAATATATTCCCATTGTTGTTCATACTTCGCTTCCTCCTACTTCTCTCCCTTCATCCGTATCTCAAATTGTTGTGCAACCCCCACCTCCCCCAATGGCCAATGTTCCTGCTTTTCTGCTAAATAAATATGCTCCACTGGCTCTACCCCCAGTTCTGCATGACATGCCACAAGATTACCTGAAGATCCTACCGAGGTTTAATGGTGAAAGTGACACTGATGCTCAGAAGCATCTCGAGACCTTCTGCTCCTTCGCGGAGAACTTAAATGTTGAGCATCTGGATGTGGTTTTGAGGTTGTTTGTGCATTATTTAGAAGGCGAAGCCAGAAAATGGTTCAAGACATTGGGGAATAATTCCGTGACTACCTGGGACCAAATGGAAACTGCCTTTCTCAGGAAGTGGGGGGAAAAGAAAGATTATGGAATGTGCCTTACTGAATTTAATACCATGAAGAAGAAACAGAATGAAGGAGTATCCGAGTTCATCAAGAGATTTAACAAGTTATACCTGAGCTTACCTCCCGAAATGAAGCCACATGAAGCTGCAGCCAAAGTCGTTTTCATAGCAGCTTTTGACTCCGATTTTGGTTTCTTGCTGCGGGAAAGAATGCCTGTCACCTTAGATGATGCTCAAACAGATGCTCTAGAGTTGGAGGCAAATTTTGCCGCCACTGGTAAGTCGAAGGGAAAAGCTGAGCAAGATACTAGAAGGAGAGGTAAAGAAGAGGTTTCTACCTCCAATCAAGACAAAGACTCTGACAAAATGGATGAGATAAGCAAGATGATAAAGAAAATGGTCAAGCTAGAGCTGGAAGCTAAGAATGCATCTCCCAGGAACTATTATAATGCTCCAAACAGAGGATATAATCCTCAGTACAGAAAGCCCCCGTTACAGATAATGCCAAGAGAACAGCAAGACCAGGTACCCCATCCCTTGTACCTAGAGGGACCAGCAGATGATTCCATTAGAGATGCAGCTTATAAACTTGAAGATTCAAATCTGGCCTTCTCTAATAGTGATGATATGGAGTGCCCCCTGCAAGAAGAAGACGAAGAAGCAGAAATTGACCATTACTGCAAGCAATTCGCTGATTTCATGGAAGCACAATTCAACGTCAAATATGATCTTAGATCCTCAAGGAAGAGGACCCGAACCCAAGAGCAAGAGGTAGAGCAGCCTCGAGAGGAAACATCGGCTCAGAAGGAATCAGCAGCAAAGAGGTGTATAGAAAAAGGTAAGAATCTTCTGAATACCCCCTCGCAGTCTAATGATCAAGTTCCCTCCTCTTCTATACCAGTTGGCCCCCCTAATGCTGAACCAGTGTCAAAAGAATTCAAGTCTTCAGTTGAAAATAGGGAGTCCAAAGAAGTAGCGCTAGAAAAGCCCATGTCTGCTTTCAATTTGCAAAAAGAGCTTGAGAAGATTAAGATTCCTGTTCCTCTGACTGAATTATTAAAACAGCCTGCATATCAGTCTCAAGTTACCTCTTTCATTCTTCCTCCTGAACTACCCACCGCACCTGATAGTCTAAATCTGCAAGAAGAGAGACCAATGGTAGTCTTTGGCCCACATGTCGAGGAGATAGACCCTTCTACTCCTCCCTTTTACGTGTCCCTAGTCATCCATGATCTGCTGCTGCACAACTGTATGTTAGATTCTAGGGCTTCCCATAATCTTATGCCTTTGTCTGTCATGGAGCAACTAGGGCTGCAAATTACAAGACCATATAAAGATTTATATTCATTTGATTCCAAAAGGGTTAAATGCTTGGGAATGATTAAAGATTTAGTGGTCAATCTAGCTCAAATCCCAGCAAAAAGTGTGGTCATGGACATCGTGGTTGCTGATATCCCAGCCCGCTTTGGCATGTTGTTGTCAAGGTCCTGGGGTACCAAGATTGGGGGGTCAATCAAATTGGATCTAACATATGCTACTGTCCCAGTCTTTGGAGGTCAAGAAAGGAGGTTATACAGGGAGACCAGATTTGTCAAAACGGTAACCAGGGCTGACTGCTCAGATAATTCTCCAATTTATAACAAAGAAGGTGACTTTTCATGTTTTATGTTGGAAGAAAATCAGGATTACGCACATGATACCCTTTTTGGTCAGGTTCAGGCTGAGCAGCCTAAAGAAGAGCATGAATCAGGAATATGGACCTTGCATTTTGATGGATCTAATTCAAGGGAGGGTAATGGAGCAGGAGTGTTGTTGATTTCCCCTGCAGGAAAATGGGTGCCACTGTCTTTTAAATTGG
The DNA here is from genome assembly GCA_034641835.2 of Pinus albicaulis. NCBI lineage: Eukaryota > Viridiplantae > Streptophyta > Pinopsida > Pinales > Pinaceae > Pinus > Pinus albicaulis. Next base: position 137,672,809 of record CM076578.1, on the reverse strand, counting down.
AGTATGAAGCTACAAACAATGTGGCTGAGTATGAAGCATTATTACTGGGGCTACAGACAGCTAGGAACATGGGCATCCAGTGTCTAAAAGTGTTTGGAGACTCTGAGCTAGTTGTAAGGCAGATTAAAAATGAATGTCAAACTAAGCACCCCTGGCTCAGAGCATATAGAAATGAAGTATGGGACATGATAGAAAACTTCTTTTCAGCATTTAACATACAGTTCATGCCCCGGGAGCAAAACAGAATAGCAGATTCTCTCGCGGTAGCTGCCAGTACTTTCCGTCCTCCTTAGAACCCACTCCTAAGATATGAGGTGGAGGTACGTTATAGACCATCCATTCCAGACAATATAAAGCATTGGCAGGTATTCGAAGATGATGAACAGATGAAAAGATTTATAGAGACTGTGGGAGAATTCTCCAATACGGAGATTGATGATAATGAAGAAGAAGAAGTTGAAAATATCGCTGAAAATAAATGGGAAGAAAGAATAGCAGGTAGTAAAGTGCTGTAGCTAAAGGGTAATGTCATACCCAGAGGGTTGGTACCACTAGAGAAGTTATTCAATAAAGATGACGTACCCGTGCAGCCAAATAAAATAGTAGAAGATAATCAAGTAGAAGATTTGAATCTGGGTACTTCCACCGATCCCAAAATTGTTAAACTATCCAAAAGGGTCCCAGAAGAATACAAAGAAAAGTATTTGAAGTTGTTTCAGTCTTACAAAGATGTTTTTACTTGGTCCTATGAGGACCTGAAAACTTTTGATGTAAATATTATACAGCATAAAATTCCGTTGAAGGAAGACGCAAAGCCATACAAACAGAAGCTCAGGCAAATAAATCCTTTGCTTCTTCCTTCTATTGAAAAAGAAATCAAGAAGTTGTTGAAAGCCAAGATAATCGTGCCGCTAAGGTACTCAGAATGGATAGCGAACCTTGTTCCTGTTAGAAAAAAGAATGGAGAAATAAGGCTGTGTGTGGACTTCAGAAATTTGAATAGAGCATCTCTCAAAGACAATTACCCACTACCTAAAATGGACCATATCCTGCAGAAAGTGGTGGGAGCATCCAGAATGTCAATGATGGATGGATTTTCAGGCTACAATCAGGTAGCTGTCTTCCCGGAAGACCAGAAGAAGACTGCATTCACCACGCCATGGGGAACCTTTATGTATGCGAGGATGCCATTCGGATTGATTAATGCAGGTGCTACTTTTCAAAGGGCAATGGACATAGCCTTTATTGGAGAACAGGACAAGTTTCTGGTAGTGTATCTTGACGATATCACAGTATTCTCAAAGAATGATGATGAGCATATTGTGCATTTGAGAAGAACTTTCGAAAAATGCAGAAGGTACGGCCTTTCTCTTAATCCCCAAAAATCTTTGTTTGCATTAGATGAAGGAAAACTCTTAGGACATATCGTGACTAAGGATGGTGTAAAAATTGATCCTAAGAGAGTTGAAGTGATAAATAGCATTCCTTTACCAAGAAATAAGAAAGAAGTACAGGTGTTTCTGGGGCGAATAAATTTTTTGAGAAGATTTATTCCTAACTATGCAGAGATAGTTAGGCACATTACCAATATGCTCAAAAAGCAAAATGAAGTAAAATGGTCCCAGGAGTCTAGAGACGCCTTCACAAGGATAAAACAGGCATTTGCCGAAGCTCCTGTATTAGCGGGACCAGATTATAGTAAGCCATTTATGGTATTCTCATTTGCTTCACCTCATACCATTGCTGGAGTATTATTGCAGAAAAATGAAGAGGGATATGAACAACCCATAGCATTCTTCAGTCAGGTGCTATACGATGCTGAATTGAAATATAATATACTGGAGAAGCAGGCATACGCCCTGGTAAAGTCCCTTAAAGCTTTTAGAGTTTATATTTTGCAATCTCATGTTACTGCTTATGTCCCCACAGCAGCTGTAAAAGACATTCTAGTACAAGGGGATAGTGAAGGTAGGAGGGGAAGATGGATTGCAAAAATTCAGGAGTATGATCTGGATATAAAGCCTACCAAACTGATCAAAGGACAGGGACTTGCCAAGATGTTATCTGAATCAAATCATCAAGCTTTGGGGATTAACCTGTCTGTGATAGCAAATGAAGAATCAGAAAAAGAGGAAGAGAAACATGGACTAGAGAAGGCTACACAAAAGATACATGTGAAATATCTGACTAGTCCTTGGTATAAGCAAATAGTTGAATATCTGTTAACACTTAGCTGTCCACCAGGATGTGACAAGGCTAAATACAGAGTTGTAAGGATGAAATCTCAGAAATACGCAGTTGCTAATGGACAGCTCTACTGGAGAGACCCTCTAGGCATATTACTTTTATGCCTTACTGAAAATGAAGTGCAAAATTTAATGATGGAATTTCATGAGGGGATATGTGGAGGACATTACAGCTGGAGGGAAACAACCCATAAAATCTTGAAGGCCGGTTTTTACTGGCCAAAATTTTATTCAGATACTTTTGCCTGGGTCAGATCGTGTGACAAATGCCAAAGGTTTGCGGAAAGACAGAAATTAGCGGCATTGCCCTTGATCCCTATTCATGTAAATGAACCATTCCAGAAATGGGGATTAGACTTCATAGGAGAGATACATCCCCCATCAAGTGGTCAGCATAAATGGATATTGACAGCCACAGACTACTTTACGAAATGGGTGGAAGCCATACCTACCAGAAATTCGACGGATGCTGTGATAATGAATTTTTTAGAAGATAATATCATATCCAGGTTTGGCTGTCCTGTGAGAATCGTAACCGACAATGCACAGGCTTTCAAGTCGGCCAGGTTCGTAAAATTCTGCCAAAGATACAACATCATCCTTACTCATTCTACAACATATTATCCACAGGGAAACGGTCTAGCAGAGTCATCCAATAAAACCCTGGTAAGAGCCCAAAAGAAGACAATAGCTGAAAATCAGAAGAACTGGGATTCTAAATTCAAGTTTGCCTTATGGGCAAATAGGATAACCAACAAAAGAGCCACCGGGAAGTCACCTTATGAGCTGGTGTATGGGCGGGCTGCAGTGTTTCCTTTGCAATTAGCATTGCCAGTAGCACGTTTCATGCAGGAGAACCAGGAAGAACCAGACGACATGCTCCGAAGAATTAATCAGCTGGTAGAATTGGAGGAGACTAGGAACCAGGTGGATCAGAGACTAATAGAATACCAAGAAAAAATGAAGAATGTCTTCGATCGACACGCGAAGGATAGAAATTTTCAAGTTGGAGACCTGGTTCTTAGATGGGATGTTCGTAGAGCAGAAAAGGGCAAACATGCTAAATTTGATCCATTATGGTTTGGGCCATTTAAAATAGTGGAGCTGGGGAGAAACAACACCTTTACTTTAGAAAATCTACAGGGTGATTTGTTGGATGCGCCCGTGAATGGCCAGTTCCTCAAGCCTTATTTTCAATTCTGATCTAGGCTAGGAATGCCTGGTTGTATATACTGTATATAACTTGCTTTAGTTTTTATTTCTTCTTTTTATAAAGGAAAAGAACGCTGATAATTACTTGAAGTAAAAGTGCAGGAGAATTCAAAATAAGATGAAATAATTGATGGTCTGCATGTTCTCGACATGTCCGAGGACGAACATGCCGTCCCCAGATGGAGCCGATGTTGTACATATTCATCCCTGCCGTAGCCTAAAACCCCATGACCCTGCTTGACGTTACTATCTCCGCCCGAAAACCTGCATCACAATAGTTCAAAATTCAAATTTAAACAATCGGGCCGATCCTTTAAGATTTTGGCTCCCTCCCGCTTCGGCCTCCATATGACCCAGGTCAGAGAACCACAATTCAAAGCAAGAAGGGGCCTATTGTTTTAACAATCGGACGCAATATTGGCCATCCGATCTAGCTCAAATCGACGGTGCGGTAATCAACCTCTATGGTGGGTCCGCGCGCTGTCGATCGGCGGTTTTCATAGCTCCACCACTTTATTTCCCTCCGATGCAAGCACAGCCATCGATCTTGTTTCAAGATCGAACGGTCCTCGGTTGATCGCAGCCCTGTTTTCAATCGCAATCGGAACATAAAAGATGTGCCACTCCCGCTCTACCCACTCTGCTTTCCGATTCCGATTGTCGATTCGGGTCCCACCTGCTGTGGCCGTGTCATCAGGTTTCACAAGTGTACGCTGCGTTCTTCCTCCACCATTCGTGTATCCTGCTGACGTGTCATGATTTATGAACCCTTAGCCCGTTCATTCATTGCCGCCCCATTGTTTTCTGCCTCGTCACTCTCCGTTTCTTCATTGTGTTTATGTGTTTCCTGTCACCCTGCATCCTCTCAATGTCTCGCCTAAAATGCATCACCGACTTCATGGCCGCTGTTGTAACCACACTCCATATCGCCGAGTCGTTTTTCTCTAATGATTTGCGGGTTTTGCAGGTTTTCATTTGACTTTGTTGGCGCTTTAACTTTCCGCCTCCATTGAAAAATCTAGAGCATAACAAAGGACAGATCATACTGGCAACAATTAAAGGAAGGAGACGAGGGTAGGTGGGAGAGATGACCACCATTAAAGAAGACAGGGATATGAACTCTCAGAACTCTCCAGATGCGTCCGCCCCGCATTAAAGATCCAGGATTCAAATCCATAGCCGAAAGCCGAGAGTACAGTACTTAAATCCAGATTGTTCCAAATCTCTTACGGCAGCAGATTTTCTTTCAGCCGCGGGCAACAAATTGTATATATTTTATTACTCCCATCTTGTATATTAGGAGATTTTATCTCCCAGCATTTATTTCTTGAACAGGTTGTTCAGTACCATCATTTATAGCCAATCATTCATAAGAGAAGGCGCGAATGTTTTCCGCCATTTGGTTTCAAACTGAGTCATTAATTGTGCCTCGTTTTCCTCCTCCTCGGGAAGTTTCTGTCTTCTCTATAAATACTCAAAAATAAGACATTGTAGAGGTTCCAGATTTCTGTCAGCAAACTGTGCAGCGAGAAGACTACTGTATTCATCTTGTAACATTTCTGTATGAAGTTTCAGAGCCCGTAGGGTCTCAGTGAGGAGGGGTTATGACTGTATTGAGGATTCTGGTCTTTGGTATATCTCAGTATGTAACTTTCCTTATGTGTTAATATATCATCTCTTTTCATGCAAAATTTCTTCTTGTATCATGTTCTAGAATGCGAGTGGCTCACTAGTTTGCAGTAAGGATTCATCTTAAGTGGTGCCCTTTCTGGAATTAGTCAAGCACTTTAAATAGGCCTAGAAGTGATATGTTGTTCCATGATTCACCCTTTTCATAATTTCTGCTATATTAGTGGCTTAAGGATTCGTAAATTAGTGCGCCCTTCTGCCAGTAATATCTTCTTATGTTTCCTCACTGCCTGCACTTCTTGATATCAGATTTCTGTGGTATATTATATGAATCGGCCCTCTTTACAGTAAGCGGTCTCTTAACTGTCTGATACTTTCATGCTGAAGTTTTTACATGATGTCTTTACATTACTCCTATCCTTGTATCAGCCTCTGAGAGAGAAATTGGACCAATTCAATCTAATTTAATTTCCTTGTTTAGAACACGAGATAGTAGGTGAGTCCCTTGGACTGACAACCCAAACTGTAAAGGACTCCTTGCTATATTAAGATGTCCTAGGCACTGGTCTATGGCAACTCTAGACTGTCTCTAGGAGGGTGAAAAAATCATCCCCAACAGGATGAAGATCCTTGTCTCACAACTCTTCCTGAATGAAGTCGTTACACAGTTTATTCCAGTCTAGAAATTTCTCTCTAGCAGCGATTTCTTTGATGAAGGGCTTTCATTCCTTGGTGAACCCTTTCACTGCAATCCTCACCATATCTCCATCTGAAATTTTGACACCAACAACAACAAGCTCATCTCTAACTAGATAAGACCTCGTTAGATACAAAGTCACTCCTTTACCCTTTATCATCTTGGTGGACTTCAACTTGTCCTCCAATACCAGTACCTGGTTCTCGTTCTTATTTTGAAACAAATTTTGAAGATTCATCCACATATCATGTGCAGTGTTTTTCCCAGACAAATGAGGTATTAGGGCATCCTTCACACCATCTAGGATGATCAATTTCGCCTTTGTATTTAATTCTTCCCGTATTTCCGGCTCCTTAGGGTCAATTGGATTCTTGATGACTTTCCCAGCAAAATCCCAAATCCTATTGACCTGCAAGACCAACCTAATCATTTCCTTCCAATGACTATAGTTGGGCAACCCCTGTAACCTACCCTCATACCAGAGACCTGCTTGGTCACCTACAATGTGATCAAATCCCTCTCACATTGTACTTTGTTACGCACAACTCTAATTCACTGACTACCAAAGTATCTCAAACACTCTTTTATACCATGTTGAATTTCCACAACCTTGGGTCTAGGTTAGAGTCTTAAAATTACTAACGCTGCCAAACCAAGAATCTCAACCATGGACTAATTTTCACAACGGAAAATATAAAGCATTAAATCCCACATGGACAAATATACAAAGTTTTTAATAGAATTGTTCAATAATGTACAATCACCAATCTTCGTTATATTAAACCAAAATCTAAATAATAAAACAATCTATTGTATACAAGATAAAATGACAAACTCGACGTCGTATCTCATCATGTCGGTCCTTCGCTTCTGTACTGCTCACTAGTCGCCCCTTAGTCCTTCAAAGGAAAACACATCGAGACTCCAGGAAGGCTACCACCAAACACTATTGCAATTCACTTATGTAGAGTGTACATAGGATGATCCAATTTTCTCTCTGGGTAGGCCTAATTCCCAAGCTCCAACTACCAATCTAGCAACCACCTTTGTCCATCAAGGTGCTGCACTTCGACACCAAACTTCACCCAACCTTCTCCTCCTTTTTGCCACGTCAAGTTAGCTCGTCTAGGGCTACTTTGGATAGCCAACACACTTACCTCCACCATATCAATGGCACCAAATACTACACTGCAATATTTTCTCCAATGAAGGCTTATGATCACTCAAATAAGCCTCCAAATTGGCTCCCATAGGCTACTCCGAATCTGATCCAAATCTAATCAACTTCTTTGACCCAACACCTACAAGAATGTCATCAAATACATGCTTCAACCACAATTTTTAGGTTTTTTTAGTTGCATAAAACTAGGCCTGGTTAGGTCACACAACAGTCCCTTAACCAACCTTATTTCGTGCCCACAGACACTCCCAAGGGATGCAACTTCTCTTCCTTGAGGGACCGAGGGTGGCTACTTCAGTTCCAGGTTGTCCTAGCCCTTGTCTTCCCCTCAGCCTGCCTGTGATTTGTTGTGGCACCCTACAACCATACTATGTAGGGTTGCAACTGCATTTCCATGGGTCTTCACCCCTCCAAAAGGCCCTCAAAACTATCCTATGGCTGCAACTCTCTAGCAAGGGGGCTCGACCCCCCTTCACCCTGAAACAAGCCTTAAAACAATCATTTTTCTCCCACGTAGGACTATCTCTCCATGCTGTGACTAAATCAGGAGAGCCTCCTCGTCAACAAGCTTCTTTCTTGTGGTTATGTGTTGCACAATGGATGCTAAAATGACATGACTTCACCTCTTATTTATACCAAACAATAGGTCTCCATGAATTATAAAGAGACATGTCTTTTGGAAAGTTTTACTTCAAGCCTACATGACTTGAATACCAAATAATTCACTGTCAACTTCAAAAATTCATATCTCCACATATACAACTTGGAATTGGACCATTTTTGAATTTTTGGATTCTCCTTACCTCCCTCTATCGTCTCATGCCATCACATGTAGAAATGTGCTCCTAGAAATTCCCAAAACATGATTTGGTGCAGAACCCCGTACTTGGGTTCCATGCCCACAAGTGACTTTTATGGCATTTTTCCCTCCAAACTCCAAACCTTAGGGCTTGGATTACCTCCCAAGCTACTCAAAAATCAACATTGAAGCTAGGGAATTCTCTCATAGATTATGGACTCACGTGGGATGCCATTATTTTTGTAGTGGAAAGCTTGAGGGGAGGTGCCAGAGGTGATGGGGCATCTTCGACATCTAAACCCTTGTCTTTCAAAGATGTCATAAAGCCAAGCTCTATCTCTCAGACACCAAAGAATCTCTCAGGTCAAGCTTTCATGGTGGAACATTCAGTAGAAAAACCATCAATCGAGGTTAATGATATATCATTTATGAAGGTAGAAGATTATAAGCAACAATCGGTTATATGTCGTTTCAATGGTTTTTGGCCCCCAACATATGCCATCTAAGACTTGTTTCATCAGAATTGGTCCTAGAATTTAGAGTTGTTTTGATTGAAAGGACATTTTGTGGTAGTCTTCAAAGATCTTGAAGACCGACAAAGGGTTTTTTACGAGGGGCCATGGTTATGGGGCCGAGAAGTCTCTTGATACAACCATGGTTTTTGGACTTTAACCCTCTTTGCATGAAATATTTGGCTACTCTGGTATGGGTAAGGCTCCCAAACACACCCGTCTAATAGATTTGGTCAGACGTATTGGAAAAAATCGGTAATTCACTAGGCCGCTACATCAAAAAATAACATTGAAAGATTGGGTTCCAGTTTCATTACATTTGTTCGTATATGTGTTGAATTGGATATGAGCAAAGGATTGGCAAATAATATTATCCTCAAGTGGGCTGGAAAGAAATTCTTTCATCCATTAGACTATCAAAACACAACTTTCACGTGTAGAATATGTCAGCAATCAGGGCATCTTCAAAAAATTTCCCCTTCCACAAAGTGGTCGTCTTGCTCCCTAGAGCAACAAAAACCTAATTGAGGATGGCGTGACCAAAGGGTCAGTTCAAGTGGCAAGACCTCGATAAGTTAAAAGGATAAAACTCATAATCAAAAGTCACCCCCTGTATCCTCAACTTCTCTAGATCTAGCGAAATCCACTGTGGCACCACCCCATTCCTCAGCCAAGGAGAATATTCAGGCTAAGGATAAGGAAACAACATCAACAATAACTATGTTAGCAAGTAGTGGATAGAAACACACCCATGAGTCTGGCCATTCAGACAGTGATAAAGAAATTCCATGTTCAACAACTTCAGGAATGGTGGAGCTCTCTCAAAAGAATGAGGATATGGTCTTCTCTTCAATTGTAAATGATAAATCTGTTGGTTGAATAGACGTTCGTAGGAAAAGGGAAAAAAAAGAAAGAGAAATCCATGAACAATTCTAGTGTGTTATACTAGAAATGTTATGAAGCTTTTAGCATCCTAATGTAATTTTCTTTTTCGAGTTTATAGAAATTAATTTAAAAAAAAAAAAAATAATAATAATAAATAAATAAATAAAAATAAAAATAAAAAAAATCTTTTTAAATATGCATATTATTTATTTACTTTTATTTTTATAGTGTAATGTGATTTTTTACAATTCTATACATGTGTGTAATTTGTTTTTCCATTACGAAATAAAAATATAAATGATTTCAAAAATATTTAATGATAAACAAATATTTCAATATTAATTATAAATAAGATATTTCAATTTGTAAGTTTAATAGTTAAGAACCAATGTCACAACTCACAAGTTTGAGACCAAAATTATGTACACTTTCTCAAATCTTAATAATCAAATTGCGAGGCTCTATAAAGCAATTGAAAAAAAAAACATATAAAAATATATTTAATTCTTTTTGTATTTAACTTAATCTATATATATATATATATATATATATATATATATATATATATATATATATATAATCTTTTGTGCATCCAAATAAGTCAAATTCTTTGAACTGCAAGATTTTTTAGTGTAGCAAAATTTAAGGAAATTTTGCATTACAAAAAATTTGATTCAATAAAATACATTACAATAAATCTTGAATATAATAACTCTTCTTAGTTAATGTTTTGTTATAGTTATTTTGTCTTTAACCTATATACTTTCTATTTTAAATTTTGTGGTATAATTGTAATTTTCCCTTGAGAGAAATACTTGAAATTTTTTATTTTTATAAAATTTCCTAAATGAATCGTGTACAATACCTCTCTTGGTTTATATTTTTATTATACTTATTTTGTTTTTAATTTAATAATTTAATTTAATGATATAAATTTTATTTTATTTTAAATGAAAGTTAACAAGATTTACAAGGTGACTCTGATGGATGGTAACCCAAAAGTACAATACTAAATTTGAATCTATACTTTCTCATTAGAAATATGTCGTGCATTGCTTCTTCGATTAATGAGAATGGGGCGACTAAGGATGTGAAATGTTATGATATTTTAGTTTAATTATTTTGGGAAAGAAATATTTGTAAATTTAAATATATATAATTAAATGAATGATTTTTTTTTTTCCATAGAAAAAAAATCGAACTTTTTATAAACAAAATTACAAAAAATTACATCTTATATGTCGTAGTATTCCAAAAGAGAGCATCGCCCTATGAAAAGGGTCAAGGCCGAAAAAACACCTCCACAAATAATCAGAGGAGACGAGGTCAGCAACTGCACAAGGGAACCCACTAGAGAGGAGCCCGCAGGGCAGCGAAAAACATAGCAAAATGAAAAACATCCAAATAAAAAAAACTAGAAGGGCCTCCAAAAATGAGAAACACCCTACATATATGTCCAAAGGGCCTCTCGAGAGAGAAAACATCCCCATAAATATGTCCCATAAACAATGGAAAAGGTTTTAAACCGAAAACAATATTTACACAATTGTTACAGAAATAGATCTTATAGCAATTATAATACAAAAACCTCCAGGAGATATGGCATGTCTGGAGAAAAAACATGAAGGACAGAGCATGTTGAGAAACCATCGATCAGTATGGTCTGGTGTTTGACACACGAACAACCAGGCCATCTTTCTCCTCTATAGTCCACGAGGCCGGAGCAAGTTGTACACCGACCTTAGACAAGTTGTTAGCCGACCCGTTTCATTCCCTGTAGATATGGCATACATAAATCAAATTGAAATGAGTTTTAAGAGCCTGTATTTATTCAAGTATAGGAAGCAATAAAATGTTCAGATATCTCTGAGAGTTGTTAAAGAAGTTTATAACATTCAGTGAATCCCCAAAAATTTGAATCGATTCAATGCCCAGTTGAATAAGCCAGCAAAGGAGGAGTTTTAATGTTTGAATTTCAGCGAAATTGTTCGAACCATCACCAAGACCCACTGCAACAGATAATGTAAAATGTTGGTTTCTGTGGATAATCATCCCAACACCACAAGAGCCATGGGCCGCTGCCCCATCGAAATATGCCCAAGGGATCGAAAAATCAATATGTTCAGGTTATACCCTCCGGTGGGTGATATAAGAGTTAACAAGAGGTAAGGATGAAATTATGGCCGCACATTCAACCACCACATTATCAGGGCAAGAAGAAATATCCTTGAACACACTTTTATTCCTGCGAAGCCATATGCCCCAAGAAACAATGAGAGGTATACTTATGTGGGATTATTCATTGCCATTTTCCCACCAACTGTTCCAAGCCTCGCCACAGTTATTCCCACTCAATGTATAACAGAGTTGTACAAGAGACTGGTGTGCTCCCAAACTTTCCTAGTGAAAGGGCATGATAGGAAAAGATGGTCAGTAGTTTCAGCCTCCTCCTAGCAAAGAGTACACCGACCTGGGCCAATCATATACCGCTTTTGAAGAACATCCCAAGTAGGGACCTTGTGCCTTAGAATGCACCAGAAGAAGAGCTTTGTTTTAGCCGGGCTACCCAACTTCCATAATATCTTATACCACCAACCCACCTTTCCCTGCTCATTCATTTTTATAATTTGTGCGTATCCAAACTTTGGAGAGTAGAATCCCGATTTTTGAGTGTATCTAGCACAAGGTATCTTCTGAATCCTTTACTTGGGTACCAGTACGCTCCAATTAAATGATGTAGTCTCGCCATTCCTACTTCCATTGGTCCTTAATACCCATTTCATTAGCATTTCTCCAGGCCTGAGCCTAGACCATCAAGCTCGCTAGATCACTGATCTGATTCAGGGTTTTTAGGCCTCGAACAAGAAGGGCCTCCCTTAAATCCTCAGAGAGTGTATATCTATTATTGCATCCCACCCAGGGGTCCAGACCAATGCGACATCTCTCCCCATTTCCAATTTTCCAAGCCAACCCTTTTTCCACTAACACCATAGCCGAGAGGATGGCCTTCCATATAGAGGAGACTCTGTAAGAAGATTTATCCGACATGCGGATCTAGTCATCAATCGGGAGGGGATCAATGTATTTTATTTTCACAACAGAGGTCTAGAGGTTATTAGCAGTGAGGACCCTCTAGCCCGACTTAGTCGCTAGTGAGGTAGAAAAATGGCGAAGGATTTTGATGCCCCAATCACCACATTCTTTTGGCTTTTCAATCTTGTCCCAAGCCACCCAAGGAAGAGTCATCTTGGTTTCTTTGTTGAACCAGAGAAAATTGCTACAAATACATTTGATTTTGTTAAGAATGCAAATAGGAACCCAAGCAAGTGCTATCAAGTACACAGGGAAAGCCATAAGCACAAATTTTATGAGAACCAAACGCCCCGCTCTGGATAACCACTTATGGCTACAAATATTTATCCATTTTTCAATCTTTGAAACCAGCCACCAGTAATCTTGCTTTCGGTAGGAGTCTGGTTTGAGGGAGAACTCCAAATATTTAATACATGAGCCAAAAGGGGATTGAATGAAAGGAAGGATTTTCAAAGTCCAAGCCAGATCAATCTCATGTATGCCCTCGTGTGTGAGGGTGGACTTTTGAAAATTTATGTTCATATCAGTGGCTTTCATGAAAAGATCCAGTGAATTCTTCAGGCATTAGATCTCCACCCCTTTCCCATTGCAAAAAATAAGGACGTCATCAAAAAAAAGGAGGTGAGATATAAACAGATTTGTAGCCACCTCAATCCCCCTGAACTCCCCATCCCTCCTAGCCTGATGAAGCAGTTGGCTAAGGCCTTCAGCTGCAAGGAGAAACAACAATGGGGAGAGAGGACACCCTTGTCTCAAACCACATTTGTTAAGAAAAAAGGGAGAGGTAGCCCCATTTATCAGCACAACAAAAGACACATTTGTGATACAACCCATAATCCAGTTGATGAGATCAATGTGGAAAACCAAATGTGTGAGCAAGAGTCTAAGATAGAGCCAATTGATCCAATCATAGGCCTACGAGAGGTCTATCATCAAAATCATACATTTTTTCCTTGATAGTTTGATACTGTGAAGAGTTTCTTGTGCCACACCAATAGCTTCATGAATTTGCCTGCCATCCAGGAAACCAAACTGTTCTTTAGAAATAGATTTAGATAAAATGGGCTTTAACCTATTAGCAATAGTTTTGGAAATAACTTTGTATATATATTTTCGTAGAGAAATAGGCCTAAAATCGTCAAAAGATGAAGGGGAGTCCTTTTTAGGGATGAGAACCAGGAACGTCATCTTAAGGGCATCATGGATGTGGTCGTGAGACTTGGATCCTTCCATAACATTCGTGATGGTGTCCCCCATCAGATCAAAGAAATGCTGCAAAAATTCAACAGTCCAACCATCTGGACCAAGAATTTTTTCTTTTTGCATGGATTTGATAATGTGTTCCACCTCTTTCTTCTCAACCGGTGCCAGAAGAAGATCATTTTCCTCCACATCATCATATCTAGGGAAATGTTGAGCCACCCGGATGATTTCCCCAATCAAGACACCACCCTGATCATCATAGAGGCTCTTGAAATAATTAGCCATTCCACCCTCCACGATGTCAAGCTCCCAAATAGTATTAGAGTTCTTACGACCCTTTACATAATTGTGGAAAATTTTGGTATTCTCGTCACCTGCTTGTAACCAGATGGCGCGATTCTTCAGCCTCCAACTTTCTTCCTTATCCCTTAGTAGCACCCTCCTCCTTCTTTCCAGCTCTCTTAGTCTAACTCGAGAGTCATTGTCAGCAAAACCTTCATCAATGTTTCCATACAATTGTTCCAGGGCCTCATTAATGTCAAGAAGGTCTTTAGAGTCCTTTTTCTCCTTTTATTTAGCCCGAGAAATGGTGGCCCTCTTGATGTTTTTTAAGTTGTTTACAAGAGCCTGGGCATAAGAACCATTTTCCACCACACTGACAGGACTCTAAGTTATGATAGTCAACCACCAGCTTATGATAGTTCCCTCTTTTAGCCATCCATCATTTAATTTAAATTGGGAAGCAGGTTTTGTAAATGACCCTTTCAACTCAAGGATGATCGGGGAGTGATCTGATACACTGCCAATACCAACCCATTGATGAAAGTTTGCAGCCCCTGATGCAAAATCATCACTTAAAAGGAAACAGTCCAACCTTTTGGAAATCCTAGCCTCTCCCACCCGATTGTTTCTCCACGTGGGAACATATTTGTTTATATTTGGATTAATCAGATTGTCGTCCCGTAGATTTTTGAGGAAGAAATCAACTAAGGGATCAATCCTAGCATTTGGGCCCCAGGCCTCCGATCACCCTAGGGAGAAATTTAAATCACCCCCAACAATCAGGTGTGGGACTTTCATAAAATATTTATCAAAAAAAGAATTCCAGAAACCAATTCTATCAGCATAGGGACCATATATGTTGACAAGGGTGAAATATGAGACCAGCTCCAGTGAAATTACCTCCACCCTAATCAAAAGGTTCGAAGTCCAGCAGTTAAGCAATTTGACAGAGTCATTTCTATGCCCAACAGTGAGACCACCCGAGAAACCCTTAACATCTGAGGTAACAAAATTCCACCCAGGGAGAAAAGAGGAAAGGAAAGAGGAGATGAGATCCCCAAAACCCAAATTTTCTTGTAGAAATAATATGTTGGGTTTATAATGAGAGATCAAGCTTTTGAATGCTAGTTTTTTGGGGGCACTAGCTAGGCCCCTACAATTGAAATATAATACTATCATTTAGACACCAAGGCCAGGGTAACCGCTGCTCTAAGCGCCCCTTTGAGGGATAGATTCCTTCCATCAACAATATCGAGAATGGCCTTAAGTTTTTCTTTGGAGAGGTCTGATTTTATCCCCCTCATGCGTTTGACTTTAGCCAAGGCAGACACACTGCCTAGCCCACCATGGGTCTCCTTGTCCAGAAATTTCTTGTCGCGGGGTCTAATATTGTAAGGGACTGGATCAATAGAAAGCTTAGGAATAGTAGTAATTATGATGTCCATGGCCAAAGAGACATTACTAACACAGAGGGAAGAAATTAGATCACACCTGGAGGGACCAGGCAAGCTCATGCAATATAAATAAATATCAAAGGAGTTTAAAGCAGGAGAAGAGGGGAAAGGGGCAGTGCCCACTAAATCCGACACTGGATCAGCAGGGGTAGTCACTGTCTACTCCTGAGTATGATCCGAAATCGTGTCCTGCATATCCTCTACTTCAACTGTAGTCCCCTCCTCCTCGAGAACCTCTTATCCTTACTGAGTGATATCCACCATGTGTGCCTCCCCCATCCACGCACCTGCCACCTCCTCTTGGACAGGGGCCTCAAATCTAAAGCGGGGCCAATGTGTAGCCCCACTCTTATGTTTCTTGCTCTTTAAAAAACCTAGTGGGCAATCTCGTGCCAGGTGGCCTAATTTATGGCAGCGATTGAATCTGAAAGGCAGGTGTTCATAGTCTATCAATTTCTCAATAGCATGGCCATCGACGTTGAGGATAACCTTTGGGATTAGACCATCTCTTAGGGCAAGGTTAACCAGACTATGAGCGGTATTCCTAGACCGAGTCTCCAAAAAAGACATATCCGCCTCTAGGAAGGTCCCTAGACTGTCCCCAATTGCACGAAACACCTCCATGGTCCAAAATTATGGTGGGAGCGTAGGGAGTCTTACCCACACCGGAATTTCATCCACCCACTCTCTGCTGGCATTGAAAAGAGGAGTCCATCTCTTAAAAATAATTGGAGCGATGTCAAAACCCCATTGTCTCGAAATGACCCATTCAAGTGTCTCTGCATTCTTAGATTTTACCATAAACCAAGCTTTCGACAAGGTTATAACCTCCACCTCTCTGTCTGGGGCGTCCACCTAAATTCGATTGATCCATTCTATAATGTATTCGGTAGGGAAAAATTTACATCTGGCTCTACCCACCAGAA
The DNA here is from genome assembly GCA_034641835.2 of Pinus albicaulis. Taxonomy (NCBI): domain Eukaryota; kingdom Viridiplantae; phylum Streptophyta; class Pinopsida; order Pinales; family Pinaceae; genus Pinus; species Pinus albicaulis. The sequence continues at coordinate 137,656,691 of CM076578.1, read as the reverse complement.
TGGACTCTGATTCTGCCATCACACAGTCGAAATGGAGATCAAATCTGAATACCAAATTAGGGCATTTATGAATTTCCTTGATTACTTTCCCTTTTTTCCACTTCACCCCGATGTTTCCATCAAGTTTAACATAAAAATTAGAGGATTTAATTCGAGCCCCCAATACCTCCTTCTGTTTGGAGCCTCCTGAAGGGTTTTTAATACCCCCCATGGGGAGATTCTCCCCTTCCTGATTTATAAGTGGGGCCAAAAAACTTGCGGTCGGTCCCCCAATACCACCTTTCCATAGACCTTAATAGTGCAGATCCAAGCTTTCCCCTGCCCGTTCAACTCCTAAACCCTACTAGAAAGGGAAACCTCCACTAAAACCACCAAGGGTGTGACTCCCAAAAACCTTTTTTGTGCCCAATTCCAGATCAGTCTCCCCAACAAGCTCATTCACAATAAGATCACCCAAGAAAACAACATTCTTTCCAGAGGCATAATTGACAGGGACATAATTTACTTGCCAAGGGGAGACACCACCTTTCACCTCACGAAACAACTGAACCCCCACATACAGGGTTTTACCCATACCCAAAGTCGCTTCTCCACCCACTCCCAAGACAACGTCCTTCAAACCTCCAGATCTAAACAATGGAGAAAGAGGGTTTAGGGACTGTGTTCTTTTAACATTTTCCAAGGCAAAGACCAGCGCACAACGATCCACAACCGACCCTTTGGTAACCAGGGAGGAAACCACCACAGGGCTGACAGAGACCCTAGGAGCTAGGGTTTGATTTTTGCCACCAACCAGTGAGGCAAGACCATCCACTGGATTCCATCTCATTTTTTCAAACCACCCCGTTCAGAATGTGTCTGAGCTAGGAGAGAAACTTTAGCAAGGTTTTGTTTAGTGGGTTCCATACCCTAGACAGACAGGATATCTTCTGCCGCAGGTTCCACATCAACAAATTCTCTATCATTTCCCATGAGGCCGAGGAAAACAGACCAGCAGTGAATACCCACAAACTTTGGAACAAACCAAGGAAAGAAACTGACAAAGAAACAATCGTAATCGACTTCAACCACCAAGACCCAGAAAACTCAGGGAAAATAGGTAGAAAAGAAACCCCAAAAACCTCCAGCTAAGACACAACCAGTAAGCTTCTCACAAAAACCACCTCCGTAGAGCCTCCGACACACACCAGAAAATGATAATAGGCCACCGTAAACCCAACGAGAAGTGTAATGACGGAGCAATGATATGTAACTTATCCAAATCCTCGAAAAAACAGGGACAGTGGAGGAAAAAAAATGACTGACCCGTGAATCAAGACCTCGCGCTAAAGACTGCAACAACGCGTTGTAAAAAATGAGAAAAGAAATACGACTGCATAAATTCACGAACCCCCCACAGTAAAGAGACCCCAACAAGAAAATAGAAAACCCTGGAGAAACGAAGCAGGGACGCTTAAACAACCATGTGCTAACCAGGTCCCTAGGTCAGAGTAGAAAGACGTGTGCCAAGTGGTGACCCACCCACAGTCCAACAACACCTGGCTCGCATCTCTCCTCAACACCCATCCCCATGCAACCCACCAAATGTTCTATCCCGAATGCACCTCATTCTCCACCAATGGTGATGAGTTTAGAAAAATCAGATTTCTAGCTCAATTGTACACCTTCAAAGAGTTTGGTCCTCCGTAGAAATGTCAAACTAGGGTTTTTGTTACAGAGCCGAACCCCTCAACTTGTTGCTTTGTTAAAAAAAAATCATCAAATTAAATGAATTAATTACAGTATATATTCATATTAATTATAAATTTATTAAGCATTAAGAGGGATTAAACTTCTTGAGGCACAAACATTTTTCAGTATAAAATTTGGAAAAAAAATTACATCTCAAGAAATTTGACCCCTAAATGTAAATTAAGATGGACATGTATTGACTATATATATAACATACCATATGTGTTTTTTCATTATTTAGATTGTATTTTTAAATGCATAACTGGATTGAATTCTTAAATTGGTTTTTTTAATATATAAATGGATTCAATGCCTTGAAAATTCTCTTTAGCTTTTAGATTGTGTAGACTACATTGCTTAAACTTGCAATTCCACTAAATCTTTGCTAGATTTTAAAGAAATTGTAATATCCATACAATAAAGACTCTCATAAATTCATATATTTGTGAAATAAATATATTATTAATGTAATATATGATTAACATTTTCATTAAAATTTAGTTAAGGTGGATCTGGTTATAACTACGAAAAGAAATTACCTTGTTATTTCCATAATATTCTTGGTCTATACGATGAGATAGTTTAAAAGACTCATTATTCTTTGGCAATAGGAAGAATTAGTTACAATATACTTATAACTTTGTTAAAACTGAATGTAAAGAAGGTATGAGAAAAGGAGAACGAAAATGGAGTTTTATGGAGAAAAAAATCTTATATGGAGGAGAAAGCTTGCAAATGAATTTGCAGAGACACTGCCAGCAAAGAATTGGATATGGAGGCCGAAGACTATGAAAGAAGATGAAATATTCTTCAAACAAAAGATAAGTGTTATTTCCATTGAATTCTAAAATATTGCATGGTTAAATTAATCATGTGAAAATGCATGATTTATTTGACTAGAAGTTAAGTCAACCTAGGTGTTGTCTTAAAATATTTGTCTATCCTTTTTTTATGCATAAAGATGGGTAAGAAAGCAAAAAACCTTGCATATAGAAATATGGAGAACTGTGTTAGTTCATGAAAAATATTAAATGAGAATCATGTCCATAAAAGGACAAGTAGCCAAGCTTTTTGAAAAGAATGTGTGATTTTTCTTTTAATAGTTTTTCTTTTTTAAGGAATACATGCTTAACGCGCAAAGTTAATACTTATTTTGCCAAGTTTTCTTGAGAAAGAAACACTTATGTGCATGAAAATAAAATTTATTGTGTTATATTTTATCAATAAGGAAATATGCACTTGCATGTACAGAAGGAACATTTTTGACTTTAGATTTCTTGGAAGGAAAACACACGTGAAACATGCACACAAAACGATTAAAGAAATCATGTTATTTTTCATGAAAGGAATGTATGTTAACTTTTCTTATGAAAATAGAGAAAATAATTTATTTCATTAAAGAAAAAAAATTGTGAAATTATGAGAGAAAATTATATTATTAATTTCCTTGGAGATATTAGGACGAATCTTATACTCTTAATAGGAATATGTGCACAATAATAATATCCATTATATTGGAATTCCTGAAATAAATTTCTATGTTAATTCTTGAAAATAAAATATTTAAAGTGAAATGTCTATACTCTTAATAGGAATATGTGCACAATAATAATATCCATTATATTGGAATTCCTGAAATAAATTTCTATGTTAATTCTTGAAAATAAAATATTTAAAGTGAAATGTCTTTGTGTCATACATTACCATATTTTTGGAAAAGAAAAAAGTTAATTAGATTAACTTTCTTGGAAGGGTTTCTATGAATTTGTAATCATATATTGGCCATATTGTTTATTTAAAGACTGCAAGGATTTGAGTGCAAAAAGACTTGCATAGATTTTTGTGCATGAATTGATGAAAATTAAATATTTTTTTCTTGAAAGATGCATATAAACCTTGTTCATACAAGAAAAAGAATGCATGGTTGTTTATTGAAAAGATTATGTGCATTGAAGTAAGAGTCATTGTGTTAAAAAAAACACATGTTTCATGCACAAAAGGGCAGACATTGTGCTATAGAAAATACATTTTTGTGTGTAGATAGAGAAATTTATCATGTTAATTTTCTTGAAAAGAATATTCTCTTGAAAAGATTGTCTCACTAGATGAATTGTGTTAATTTCTTAATTTAGGTGCAAAAAAGGTTAAGTTAACCTTGTTATTGTTGCATGGGTTTTATGCATAAAACATGGTTATCTATGGTAATTTCTTGAAGATGGAACCATGAGAAACTTGCATGTAGAAAGATATAAAAATGGTGTTATATTAACTTCCTTTTTAAAAAGAAGTATATATTTGTTACATGAAAATAATAGTTAATGATGGTACAATTCTCAAAAAAGAATATGTATTACGTACATTAAAGAAGAGCTATTATGAGAAACTCTTGCATGCACAAATAATAGCCATTTTGTTATAGAGATATATTCTTTACATGGATAAAAGAATTATTGAACTATATTTCTTTAGAAAAAATATATGTGCTTACTTTTACGCTATCATAACTATTATGTATGCAAGATCTGTTTTAGCTTTGGTTGGAAATGATAAGATGTTGTGTTGGTCTACATTGGAAAATATTTTTTGGGAAAGAAGATGAATTACATGCACAGAAACCATGGTAATGTGTTGGTTTTCATGGAATATATATATATATATATATATATATATATATATATATATATATATATATTTGGAAAAGAAAACATGTTTTTTCATGTTGTGTTTGCATGCCCTATTGTGTTAAGCATTCTTTTGGGAAGATTCTTTTGGAAATTATATGCATTTTCATGCATAGGAACAACATTTGTTGTGTTAGATTTATTTACATATTTGCAGGCACCAAAGTAATAGTTGAAGGGTTAGTTATTTTGATAAATTTTATGTAATTCACATGCATGAAAATTATAAGTGACGTGTTAGTTTCCTTTAAATGAATGTCTAGACAGTTGTAGCGATTTGTCTTGCAAGAATGTGTGCTTATGCGAGGGAAATAAAAGTTAATGTGGTATTTATTTTATGGACGTGATGTGATGGTTACATACTTATAACTAGCGCATATGCACTGTTGTTAAAGGAAGCATGTCACAATATTTTGCTTGCAATTCATGAATGTACATGAATAGATGGTGAAGCATAACTATTATATATTTATGGATTGGTTGATTAATACTTTATGTAATCATGATATCATTGTATGTTGACGACAACAATGACAGGAAAGGATGATGACTTATGAAAATGACATAATGGTGTTTACCATGGTGCCAGGTAAAGAATTATTTGTCCATGTAGATGAGCACGAGCTATATGATGGTCCATTGAATGAACAACTAGGCCACAAAAATATAAATATTGAAGATTTATGGGTAAACGATATCATGATGATTGTAATAGCTTTAAGCTAGATATTTTGTATTTAAATGAATTTTCCTTGTAATAATTTATGACAGTAGTTAAGAGATGGAATCCCTTATAAGTCATTGAACACCCTCACGAGCGTTTAATAATAAAATTAAAAGTTTGTTGGTTTTCACCCTATAGAGTTTCTAGGGTATATCAATGTCTAATGATGTGGTTGTCTGTTTTGCTACTTTTATGTTGTGGATTCCTTGCATGAGTAGATTTTTATAATAAAGTGCATGATTAATTAATCTAGTTAAAGGAATTATGAAAATGATGCAAGGCTATATAAGAAAGTTTATGTCAATATGTGACAATAGTGGTTTTTAATGGTTATGTAACTTACTATTTCTCTACTAAAGTTACTTTGATGAAGATCCTGTCTAATGGTTAATGAAGAATCTAAATTAGTAATTTAGATAATTACGTGTGGGTAAATTTTGTAAAAAAATTCTAATGCGAACTTACTGTGGTATGTTACAAACTTTACTGCTATTTTAACAATAATTTTTTTTTTTTTTAATGTCTTTACATACAATTCTTTTTAACAATATATAATATATACATAGTTAACATAGGTACTACCCATGCAATATTTTATTTATGATCAAATTATATTATTAAATTGCTTTTCTTTTTAATTAATATATTTTGAAATATAAGATAATATTATTTAATCTAATATACTAAAATATTTTATTTACTACCTGCACTAAATTCTTTTGTTATTATTAATATTTTGACAAATATTAATTTTATATTAAGAATTAAATAAATTCCAAGCCTCTTTATTAAAAAGTAGCTAATTTCTTTTATTTTCAAATATTTTATTATATATAAGTTTCATATCTCAATATATTAGTTAACATAGATCTTTACATAATTTATTTAAGTACTACATTGAAATTTTATACAAAATATAAGTGAAAATATATTTTAATTAATATACGAAATATAAGTTGAAAATATATTTTATTTTAGTGAAAACATAAGTAGTTTTTCTTTTTTTAATTATTTTGTTTCTATTTAAAGTTTGACATAAAATTGAGTTACTTAACATGTATATCAAAATATTTTGTTTATCATAGTGAGAATGAAATACAATTTCTTCCTTATAAGTTGTAAGAGTGAAATATCTTACCACAACTTCTTCACCATAAATTGTAATATTGACTAAGCCAATATAGTGAGAGTCAAATTATTGATATTATATATATGAACGACATTGTTTTTTATTGAGAAAATGTCTTTATTTTTATTTTTATTATATCCAATATTATATGAGAATATTTTATTTTTATTTTAAAAAATATAAGCTTCAATTAGGAATTACACACCATCCTCATACTCTATTATATATATATAAACTTAGAAAACCAATATACACCTTAAAAATATTTTATCTACGTTAATATTAATTTACAGATCTAATTACAGATCTAATTAATAAATTATTATTGTTCATACTTCGTTCAGTATGTTTTAATAAATCATATCTAATATTTTAATACCCATAGAAATAATTAATAAATTATTATGAGTAAAATAACCGAAGTAAACTCTCTCTTCAATAAATTAATAATTCGGAATTGGAACTTTTACTAATTAGTAAATTGTTCATCACGTTTTATGCTCTCTCATAATTGAAAGGGAGTCCATTTTAAAACCATATTCCTGATGTTTTGCTTTTAAATCGGATGTAGCTTGGAACACTTTTTCACTTTTGCTTTTGATGTGGCATTGCACGTTTTCAAATCTTTCAACAATAGATTTCCGTGTGGGATACAATAAATTTATTCAGCAGGATACACGCCATCAAGCTATGCTCATATGTCATGTCAATTAGCAGTATGCAACTACTTGTGGGAATCTAATTTAATTCGTTCTAACAACTTGGTGCAAATGGAATCCTCTGTAAGTACTGTTCCAATAATTCAGATGTCCGATCTGGACTCCTGAATGTATTTTGAATTCCATTACGTGTACATATATTATACTAGATTCATGTGACACTTTCGTGTGCAGGCCTTTAAGAAACGATATACTTCGTCATGAACCACTTTCACAAGATTTGCAGACTACAGTCTGTGTGATAGCGCAGTTTAACAGATTTTAAGTTTTTGAATCTGGTGATATATATATATATATATATATATATATATATATATCTCTGCAAAGAATTAATAACAAGGCAAGAAGAGTAACCATTAATCTGGCTTATCCATCTCTGTTGAGAACAAATATATATTCTCCAAAATGGCATCGGAATCGTTATTATGGAAAATGTTGTAGTTTTTAAAGCAAATACTGTGAAGATGATACTCCAATGAAGAACTGTGATTTCTCAGGACAGTGCCACCATTTGAATACGCGATCTGTATGGATGTTTGGAAACCGTAAGCATCAAAGAGATATGTCATAAATGTCTACCAGGTTTTATTTGGAAACGCAACTACCACCAAAGAGACAAAATACATTGGGTAAAATCTCAAAGAGTAAGACTATGATAGAAAAGATTGGACAATGATGTCAAGAGGTCTTATTAAAAGCAATTGTAAAAGCGGATAAGGGCAACACCACCGTGATTATGAATTCATTGGACTAGAATATAGAAATGATGGAATTTTGTTGGAAATTGAATAAATTAGTGCTTTTTGCTTGTTTTACGATATGTGTTTAATTGTTTCTTGTGGATCTGTCAACTTCGGCGATGTGTCTATTTCGTAAAATCTGCAGGTTTTGGTGTAACGACATTCGTGATTCTTACAATTCGTATCAGAGACAAAGATTTCGAGTTCAAAACACACTTCGCTTGTGCTAGGGGGAAATTCGCCCCTTGCCCCCTCTCTCCCTCCCCCCAATTCCTTGAAAAAGAAAAAAACTCACCTAACTAAAACCCCCTTATCCAATGGCTACAACCTTCTCCAAATCAAGAAATCCTTGTATTGTCACTTCCAACCCCAAACTCAAAACCAATCTCCCTTCCTACCCCCAGAAACCAAAGCTACCCTCCTTTACATTCAGTGGATTATTGAAAACAATTTTAAATTTTTAGCCAAAAAAACATCAAAACTACTCAATCCCCACACCACCCTTATTTTGATATGCTAAATACCAATATGACCTAATTCTCGGCCTAGGGATTTATCAAATCCCATGCTCATGCTGAAAATCTTACATAGACCAAACATGTAGATATTTAACGTCTACATAAAAGAACACATAGCAAACAACCAACATAATGGAATCTCTAAGCCACATATAGCTAAGCATTCTCACAAATCCAAACACATCATTAATTTTGATGAACTATAAATTTTATCTTCCTCTCACTTCTAACCTCACAACTTTGATGAATTATAAATTTTATCTTCCTCTCACTTCTAACCTCACAACGTCATTAAGAAAATCCTTGAAATTGAAAAACACCCCAATAATTTCAATATCGAAAATGACCTTAATTTGAATCACTTGGAAATCTTTGATCCATCATTTATTTTCTATACTCGATAATTCTAACGCATACTATTAACTCCTTCCTTTTTGTGTTTCGTAAATTAATTATTTTCTCACCTTCTAAGGCCCTTCCATGTTCTCCCGACCCCCACACACTCTCTTCCTTATTTCCCCTCCATGTTCACCCCCACCCCCACACACTCTCTTCCTTATTTTCCCCTCTCTACCCCTTTCTCATTTTCCCGTCCCTTCCTCTTGTAGTTCTCCCTAAATTCCTATTATTTTCCTCCCCTTATTTCTTGTGCTTTTAAAACCATTTTTTATATTAGTTTATTTATTCCCTTTTCCCTAATACTTTTTTATCTTTATTTTTTATTTTATTTTAGGAATCTGTAATAATTTCCCTTTCTAGTATACCGTAAAAACTATTCCCTGCCTTAGGGCAATACTTTAAGAACTACTTCCTTTTATATTAATGCTTAGTGAGTCCATGATATAGTTACACTCCTAAATTGCTAGAAAAATATTCAAGTTAAAATTACATCAATTTAAAAATATTAATGTTATTATAACCTTATTAATACTCTTATTAATTTAATTTTCATTAACAATATAGCATGTTAATTCTTTTTCTTTTTATAAAGCTCTATTATTTTGTTCTTACTAATACTATTTCCTTACTAGGTTATCCTATTATGTTATGTAAATATTTCGACTCAACCAAATTATATTTAAAAATTAAAATAATTAATAATTAAACTAGCATAGATCCATCTTAATTCTTAATCAAATCTCTTGAGGTGCGAACATATTTTAGAGTGAAAAGGTATTTGATCCCTCCTTACCCTTGGTAAATCCAGAGTTAAAATGGATTTATGCTTGAAATAATAAAATTATAACTACCATTTTTTCTTTGTCAGTCAAAATTCCGTTATTATATTATCATCAAAGTGCAGAGTACAAAAAGCATCTCAACATGCCTCTTTCTCTCAATCCGACCACACTTGTTGAGATTGGGGCTTGGAGGATAACATTAGCTACCGACTTCATGCATTATTTTCCGACGGCCTAGAGGTCATGGCATGCAAACTGTAAACAAAAAGAGAACCAAAACATAAGGCAACATATCAAGAGGGGGAGTTGGGGGGAGCTGCGAAATGGCTAACATATTCATGCATATGGAAATCGATATGCTCCACCCTCGCTTCGAGAATGTGAAGGTGGTCGTTAGTGCGCCTCTGATGGCGACATAGATTGTCCAATTGCTCCATAATTTCATTGTGGCCAAATTGAATGTCATTGACGAAAGCGATCAACTCGTTACGGTCATCATAGCTATGATTTCTGAGGTTGTCCATGCTTAGTTGAATGTTCTGGAGTTGAGTAGCAACAGAATCCAATGATGCTATAGCTTCCACGTGCCCCGAGGAGTCATCGACTCACTCCTCTGTCTCCCGGTTGTCCAACGAACTTGACCAGGCGTCAACATCCCTTCCCGGTTGGACTTCTCTCCATAGAATTCCACCCCCATGACGCAGTCTCCCATATTGTCATGGCATCCCTGCATGCCCAAAATACCTGAATGAGCAACATAAGCCAAAACCCGCCCAACCCCACACAACAACAGAAAATAATGTGCCTATCACCACTTCCCCCCAAGCGAATTGCGAGGCTATCTAACACCTGCCGTCACCAAACTCCACTCCCCACACACAGGTAAATTGGAACAAGAGCTCTGTAGGACATGGCTTCAGAAACTATACACGGCCACCTGAACCCTCTGCTGCAAATTCCACAGCGTAATTCCACCATCTTACTACATCTTGCCCAAAAGTGCGAACTCTCAGGGACCAAGAGAACCTAAGGATTTTTGTTTGGTGCCTCACAAGCACAAACCACTAGTCACCCGAGCAACTTGTCCAATGCACACAAACCCAAAGAGGATTTTCCTCGCGTGGCGAAGGTTTGGCTTCCCTGGCATTTCTCCTATCAACTTCGTTGCATCACGCAAACTACTTCGTCCAACCAGGATACCAACCGATTCCCTCTCCCTGAACGTTCAAGGGACCAAGGGCCCTTCGAACGTTACCAGCACAACCCGCAATGCGTACTTGTCTCTACCTTCTCTGCCTCTCCCTGAAGGCCTAGACCTCGGTGAGGTGTACAGGAACTCCAACACCCTTCACCACAGAGCTCTACCATCTCCCACCTCGACCAAGCAATACATAACTAGTTCGAGGGACGAGTTTTAAAGGCCATCTTCATGCATGGGTGACAACCTCGCAAGCTGACCCTTGCTATCATGTCACTTAAATTTGAGGGTGAGGCACACGTGGAAGTCAGACAAGCTCCATCGTCGTCTCTCCCACCACTTGTCCTACAATTAAGAAACCCACGTCAAAGAAAAATTATAACTACCATTAATAACATTAATATTAGCAATTTATAATAAAATTGAATTTCATTACTAAAAATTATTAATAATATTAATTAGAAGATTGATTAGTACTATTAATAGCACCATAAAATAATACCACAATTATATTAATATATTTATACTCATATTGGTAAATTATTTTTATTTAATGATATTGATACTAATAATTTATAATATACCTAAATTTCATTACTAAATTTTTATTTAGAAAATTTAATAATATTAATAATAATTCTAATTATTGATACTACTATGAAATGATACCACATTCATATTGATAGATTTATATTCATATTAACACTCTACATCATAAATCTATATTTTAACCTTAGTGAGTCTCCCAACCCTATAATACATAATAATAATTTCATGATGTCATAAAATTAACATAACATAATTTATTAATAGCATATTAACAATTATATAATAATTATTCCATGCCACTAATTACAATTTTAATAGTATAGTATTATTTTATATTTTCCCTCTCTTTTATAATAATATCTTATTATTATTTTTAATATCATAATAACTTAATATTAATATAATAATTACAATATTAAATCAGTTAAAATAGCTATATTAATAGCTTTAACATTAGATTAGTATTGTTTAGTTAGACTCCTCACACTTCTATTCAATTTGAAACTTCGCCCTTACTGCACCCCCTCACCCCTTTTTTAATCATTAATAATCATTTTCCACTTACTATTTGTTTTTCTTGACAAACATTCCATTAATTTATAATTTTAAATTTTGTTTCGTGGATCTTCTTAGTTCACCATTTCAGTCTAATCATTTTAATTTTTTTCTATTTAATTGTGTCATATACTTTTTTGATGATGATGATTAACGTCCATTAAGACCAATGTGGTCTATCAGACTTTAAGAAGGAGAATCTAATTGTAATTCTTTAGAATCTTATTTCTCTCCTAAAAAATAAGGGAAAGAAGTGCACTTGAAGATCACTATAGTTGGGTTGACTTAGTAAGTCAAGAAGATTGGAAGTGTGACAGATGTTAGAAAAATGAGAGCGGATGTTAGTAAGGGTCGGACAATCTAAAAGAAAGTGTTTTTCATCCTCCACTCTCATAGTAACAAAAAGTTGACAAATTCTATCATCCCACAGAGTCTTGGGAGTAGACCATCGCCCGGTTTCACTTCGAAGCTCATGAGAATTAGTTCTATTATTAATGATGTTCATCTTTTTCTTCTAGTTGGTCAAAACAGAAAGATTATTTTGGTTCTCAAGGGTAGGGTTGATCACCTCTTTATAATATCTTAGCTTCCTTTTACCATCCATCTCTTTATCATCCCATAATTTATCCTTAAATTTGGACGTGATAGAATCTTTGACACTATCCTTGATTCCCATGGTGATCTCTTGATTTATTCCGCAATGGTTGAGCCAAGATTGGGCATCCTTATGCCAACCACGCTTGAGGTGAAGGTGGGGGTTTTGACTAAAGTTAGAAGAAAATTTAGGAAGCCTCTTGGATTTCATGTTGTAAAGTTTCTTCTTATACACTAGATATTTAAACATAGCTCTGCTTTCAATAGGGGAGATACTAGTTTCGATAAGGAGGATAGGATAGGGGGTATTTCCCTTGATCTTGATATATATTGTAGGTTATGAATTGCTTTTGAATCATCTCAATCTTGCTCGACGACTCTTTGGATATACTGCATTTATGAAAAAGTTTTGTTTTGTCCTTATGGAGCATCCACTGCACATTTTCAAAAGCAATTGGTTGACAGTTATAAAATAATAAATATGTTATATGTGTTTATTCCAAATATATTATACTTGTGTTTATTTTGGAATAGGGTTTTCAAAATTTTAATTTAATTATTAATAATTAATAAATAAGAAATAAAAATATTTTTAATAGAATAGAGAATTGAGGTTTATTGTTTTTTCTCTTTTCAATTTAATTAAAAATGTTATAAAATTAAATTAAAATAAAAAGATATATAATATATTTTAATTGTGAAATGAAATATAGATTTTTGACATATGGTATTGATAAACCTCGGTATTGGATTATGGTACTGCAACCATGTTTTTATAAGTCATGGTATTTATAAATCATAATTCTCCATTGTAAAGTGAGAGTGAATTTCCATGGTTACAAATATTGTTAGATTTTATTTTTTTAATGTATATGTGTTTGAACTCATATATATTTTTATATTAATAATGATGATGATGATTAAAAATAAAGTTATAATTAAGGGTCTAATGGATAAGAGCATGTGCTTCCTCCTAACACGTCACATGTTCAAAATCAGAGGGGGGTAGAGTATTTATGTCTTCATAGACTTTGCCAGTCAAATTCTTATATGAATGTGAGTCCCTTGTCCCACAAACAAAGGGGCTTCACACACCAATTTGGGTCCCGTGTCCGACAAACAAAGGGGATTCATACACCAAATTGGTGTCTAGCTTGGCTGTGACATTAAAAATTGGATTATTATTTTTATAAATATTTATTTATTTAATTTAATTTAATTTAATTTATGATTATTACTATTATTATTATTATTATTATTATTATTATTAATTTTGGCAATGTGAGATGTATCATGAGGTAAGCCTTTTGATGCCTATCATGGATTGATGTCTATTGACATTTATCAACCATTTAATTTATATGGATGCCCTGCTATATTATTTGAATGTAAAACAAAATCTTAATAAAATATAAATATAATATGAATGTTAACCTATGATAAAAGATTATAACCTTTGAATGTAAAGAAAAAATTTAGTAACATATAAATGTTCTTGCAATGGAAAGAAAGCACCTAGCAATGGAACTTATAAATAAAAGTTTTAATAAAATTAATTAACATGAGTATAAAAATTAACAAGTTGGGTGGGTTTGATGGTTAAGAATATCTATTTCTTCCTAAGAGGTCATAGGTTTAAATATAAAGGGAGGTTAGAGTATGTACATCTCCATAGAATTTAATAGTCAAATCACCATGTCGAGGCAAATCCCTTATCCCACAAGCAAGGAGCTATCATACACCATTGTGGTGCATTCCTTGGAAATTACCTTAAAATTATATAAAAGCATAGTTTGAGTGTGCCTAATGGCTACACACCTTTCCTCATATGAGGTTACAATTTCAAATCCAAAGGGGAATTTGTGAAGGCATGTGCCTTTTCCCACAAACAAGGAATCTTATACACCAGTTTAGTGGTTTTCTTAGTTCTTTTATTATTGTTGTTGTTGTTGTTTCTACAAAAAAAAATTATATTTGTGTTTAGGTATAGAAGTAGGTACTACATTTTTTGAATATTTTTTTAATGTTAGCCATGAAATTGTGAGGTCAAGCATTAAAACACATTAGTTTTACATAAATAAATATCCATGTCCAAAAATTCTTCTGCCTGAAATGTTTTAAAATAAAATATTTAGAACTAAACCCTTCGTTTAAGGGCACAAGATGCATTATCCTTTTATAGCCATAATTGAGCCCCCTGAACCCATTCCCTCTACATAAAAATACTTACAAGTGCCTAGAATTCCACTCAAGGGTGAAAGACCCTACAAAGAGGGTATGTGTCATGATTAGAGGCTTTTTTCACAATACTTGAGTCCTAGAAGGCTCATTTTCCTATATAAGACCATTGTTTTCCTTTTTGACCATGGTCTAGGCCCCTAAGCCCATCATCACTACCCAAAACCAATTTAATGGTGATCATATCCTACTTCAAGGTGTCTATATATTGTTCAACACACTTTTTATGACACTTGAGCCCAATAAGATTTGTTAAATGCATAAGTTCATTTTTATGCTTCCCTGATCATTGTCAAGACCAATGGGCCAATTAATCCCATTTAAAACATCATAATATCCCCCAGTGGACCACTCATAATTTAAATATCCTTATTAGAGGGAATGATTGGGTTGTAGATGTTTTCCATGGAGATTAAGCCCATGAAGCTTCATTTGGGTCACAAGTCTACCCCCTCCCCCAATCTTAGTCATACCTCAAGATTAATCTTTGGTTCAAAACCAAACTAGTCATAGTACTCATATATCACTTAGAGAAAAATAATTTTACACATAGGTCATATGTCATGCTTTAATGAATGATTGGGACCAGGAAGCATTATTAAGGACTAGAACCCCCTTTTTACCTCCATTAAATATGGTTAGCGACCTAATATCCATCCATAATGCCCAAGACCTTATAATCACATCCATTTTCAACTAAAATGCCAAAGACTCCCTGGAGAGGGCTCGTGTTGTGGCTTCTAGGTGTTGTTCATGGTTAATTTATAGGATCTCAAGGTGATTGAGTATTTTATCTCATAAATATCATATTGTAAATAATTTTCAATCTGCAAATTATTTCCAAAAAAAAAACATATAAAAGAAAATGAAAAGAGGGTATTTTAAAATAAAAAATGAATAAAGAGAAAAAGAAGAAAAGAAAGAAACATTGGAAAAAAGAATAAAATGAAATCAGAAACCTGCAAAAGAAAAAAACAAAAGAAAATAACACTGAAAGTGCTACAAATTTAAATGCCACTACTGATAGATAATTTTCTTTCTGTCAAATAAAGAAAGGTTGTGTGCAACTTGTTTAAAATGCCCCTATGACTAGTTATTTGTTTAATCATACAACATAATCATGGTTAACCATTTTTAAATTTCTGTAAATTAGATTAGAGAATAAAGATTTGCCAAATAGTTTAACCTTGGTAAATCAATAGTTAGGTAGAAATGACATTGGTTCAACTGTTTAATCTGAATCAATATGAGAAATGAGTGACAGGACTGAATAGATTTTAATCTTTCATAAAAAAAGGGAAATATGGGCTTGCTAGTGTAAATGCACCCCGTAAAGAAGGAAAAAAAATGTTAGCTTAGAAAAAGAATTTGAGTGTAAAAGGGTAGGTAGAAGTACTTTGTTTGGAAAAAGATTGAAAAATATAGTTATCCTAAGTTTTAATCTACAACCTTCATCCATGTACACTTCATAGTATGCCTATTCCTTACAAATCCTTTGTGACTTTTCATGTACCTCTCTAGGAGGAACATTAATCATATATATAACACCACACTAGTGAACTTAATATATTCCACCAAATGTACCAAAAACCCATAATACTAATTGAAATATGTTGTTAAGAATAAAAAATACTTTTAGTGTATTATCTCTTCATATACCTATGCTCATAACACATAATTTTGGTTGTGATCCACCTAATTGCAAAGCCAGGACACCAAAGAAGTTTGTTTAACAATTCTATAAAAGTCACTAAAAAGCCTTTCAATTATCCTCAAATTTATTTTCAGACAATGGAAAGGTTGTTCATTTAATTCTCAATATGGTATTTATACATAACTTATGAAATTTCGTGGACCATATATGCTTAGTGCAATTATGTTTGTTTAAATACAGTTATATTAATCTAGATTATTGTGATAGTTCAAAAATTATAATGCATCATCAAGTCACCGTCTAATTTCACACCAATTCACAATCCAATCCACACTTTGTAAAAACATAAATGACACATTTTTAATCTAAATTGCAAGAAAGTAAATCCACTCCTGTAGAAAATAAATCACACATAAACTAGAAGGTGACTTCTTAAAGTAATAGAGTAACCATGTATGTTGTGACAAAGTTGCAATTTTAGTTGCGATGAAGTGCAATGAAATATAAACTATCAATTCACTCCTTTGCTTATGAAAGAAACAAAATATAATTGTGTGAATGAAACTGTTAAACAATCTAATTAAATCCTGAAATAAAGTATTGAAGGTTAGTGCCAAATTGCAACAATATAAACTCATGAGTTGCAACAAAGCAAAAAGGATGAAATAGTGATAAAGCATATCAAAATCGAAACATGTATTAGAATAATAATATAGTCTAAAGGAATCACCACAATGTAATCTAATGGAATTGCAACAATGTAAACTAATAGAACTACAACAACATAAAAAAAGAATTAAAGAGATAATGTAAAGCTACAACTATCTACTAATATCAACAATATTTTATTGAGGAGGGTACCCTAACTCCATAGGTTGGCATTGGGTTAATAAGGAAAGTAAATGTAATACTCAACATGCCATTCAGGAGGAAAATGGAAGTTCAAATTATAATAGAAATGAACTTACAATAACTACACATTTCTCCTTGCTAATAACGAGTCTACAATCTCTATTAAATACATTACTCACTCTTTCCTCTCTCTTTTATACAGAGTACAATCTATCCAAATGAAGCAATTGGGAAGGATAAACAACCATGAGAATTATGATGTTACGTCTTAATACATCATTTTCCCACATATGGAAAGAAAATGGGTAAATGTTGACTTATTTAGTTGTATGAGAATTGGTAAGCAAGTCATCTTCTTTCCTAATTACTTACTTACTCTTGTTGCTTTACTTCATGGGAAAATTGGTTGTTATATGTTTGACTGGTCTAAGTGGCTATCTGCACAAGGTCAACATCTGAAGTGGCTATTTACACAGGCTCCTTGGAGTCCTCCTTAGATGATGTTGATGACTGAGGTATAGTCGACAACTTCTCAATCCTGTCAAGCCTGTGACTCATTCTTCCCAGATGGCTGAAGAGGTGATCCAAGGATGCCTGATGTCCTCGTAATTTTCCTGCCTACCCACCAACGTACACCCCATAATAAAATTCATCTTCCAATAGAGGTCTATAGTTCGCATGTACTAATTGAACCAACCCCTGGTTTTCCCAGTGTCTGGGATTCAATCAACCCATTTAACGAGAATCTATGTGTTAGATATGGATGTTGTATGCATGGGGGTTGAAACTTTAGCTTGGGAAATTTCCTCCCTAACAGAACACAGAGTCAACTCTCGGTATCGCCTAGTGAATCCCTCCACTCTTTAGTGCATACATTATTTCTCACTCAAAACATGATCTCGATACTAAGTTGCCCCTCTCCTGACTTGTGCCCTTTAATGTGGCATTATATCGCACGACTCCTGATTCTCCCACTCCAGA
Source organism: Pinus albicaulis (assembly GCA_034641835.2). Lineage (NCBI taxonomy): Eukaryota > Viridiplantae > Streptophyta > Pinopsida > Pinales > Pinaceae > Pinus > Pinus albicaulis. Next base: position 137,638,647 of record CM076578.1, on the reverse strand, counting down.
TGATCCATAGAATGATAATCATTGAACCAACAAGGGCCAAAAAGCACCTACCACCATACCGACTCTCCCACCCAAGGGCCTCTGCACATCCAACAGACACCCCACTAAGCAGACCACAGGCTCCCTACTAGGAGAACAATATGGAAAACCCCCATGTAACTTCGCGAGACCATCGACCACCACCGTAGCACAACAATGGCTTCTAGCTCCACCACCCTACTTCCTCGCAACCGTTTGAAAGAGATGGTAGACTGGAAATCCTTCCTTTGTAGTGTTAGGAGAACAAATTTCATATTGATAATTTATATATTATTTGCACAGTTTATTTTTTATTTGACAATGTAAAAATTATAATAAATTTTGAATCACAATTTAAATCTAAATTTAAAAAAAAATTTGTAAAAAAATCAGAATAATTTAATCTATTTTTATTTTATTTTTTAAATTACAAATTGCTTTCACCAAAAATATCTTCAATTATAATATATTGTATTTTATATTTCATTTAATATAAATTAATTTTTATATTTATAATTGTCGACAACTGCTTAAAAAATAACTCACAAATCCAAAACAGGCTCGTTTTAGATCAAATTTCAAACAAGTTGAAAATAATTATATATATAATTTAATTTACAAATCCAAAACATCTTCTAAAATACACTTGACTTGTCCGACGAGAAAAAAAAAACTATTAATATAAAGTTTATGTAAATATTTTAATTAATATATATATTAACTAAATCTTTTTGGAAAATAACTTATTTAAGCCGGACGTTCTCCTTTAAAGGAGTTCTTTTCAAAAATATTTTGGAGTCTTTTTATTTTTAATAAAATTTATATATATTATTAATAAAATATTTATTTTAAAATTACATTTATAAAATACGAAATTATTTAAATAAAAAATCTAATCTATGAGTAATCTCAACATTCTTTTTTCGCGTACCTAATAAAGTTATATTACATTGTACTGCCACTCACTATTCTGAGTGCAATAATTATCACTTCAACTTTTTTGAACATCCCTACTATATCTGTTTTACTGAGTGCAATCATTGTCACTTCAACTTTTTGGAACACCCTTACCATATCTGTTTTACCAAAATAATGAAGGTTCATGTAAATTGAATTTGTTGGAGGAAGATATTTATCATCATTGGCATTTAAAAATATCTAGATCACAATTAACACGTGGAAGGAATCACTTGCCCAATTTTATCAATTGGTTGGGAGTTTGACATGGTACATTTAATTTTTTAAGCATTTACCCCTTCCTAAATTATATTTTCAACTTAACACCATTTTCAGCACCCCACTAGTCCGCTCTGACATCAGATATTATATATCCAGCCGAGGCACTTTGGAAAAGTGAGGGAATCATCGCATTATTGGATTGAGTATTGGAGTTTAAATTAAATGGTTTGTCATATTATATTGTCATTTTTATCTTGAAAGTAGAGGTTGGCAACAAATATTTAGTAAGCTATTAGTTATTTAAGGCGTCTTTAGAGTTTTTAATATGCATTTAGTTCATAGTCCATCTCATCTTTAAGCATTTATTGTATGTTTTTCTTTCTCATGAGTATATATCTTAGCATATGGTGTATTTATTTATGTTATCATGTCGTCGAATCTCTGTTTTTGTATAAATGAATTTGTGAAATTGAATGTAGACACTGGGCAATCAATGAACCCACACCGCTAATCTTATAACATATTTTCGTAGATTTACCATTTATTTGCCTTTACTCTACCTCTACCTGGGTTCTCCATTCCCTATGAAATTGAATGCAACATTTCATTCATTTCCCCCTCCCCTGAAATACTCGCATCAACATTAGACACATTTAAGATTGTTGAATAGCTTATGGGTGATTGAAATTAAAACGGGGAGCTCTTAATTTTAAACGACTTCCTAAAAAAATTAAAGAATTGTAATGCATCTTCCATTTTAAACGACTTCCTTCCTAATAAAATAGAGTGTGCTTACTTACACTGAAATACAACAATACAGGTAAATCCTTACTTACCTTTGAATCTTGTTGCAAGGTGTGGCACAAAAGTGAGAGAGGTGAGGGGACGTGAAAGTCAGAGAGGAACCACAGTCGAGAGCAAATGAATTTTCAGGGGAGAGGGAAATGACTGAAATGTTGCATTTAATTTCACAGGGAATGGAGAACTCGGGTAGAGGTGGAGTAAAGGCAAGTAAATGGTAAATCTATGAAAATATGTTATAAGATTAGCACCGTGGGTTCATTGATTGCCCAGACTTGGCATTCAATTTCACGGGTTCATTCGTACCAAGGTAGAGGTTCGGCGACGTGATGACATGGATGGATAGACCATATGCCGAGTTATATGCCCTTGGGATGGGAAGCCATATGGGTAGATGTTGAAGAGATGGGATGGGGCTATGGGATGGAGGCATATTAAGACTCTAAGAATGCATTAAATAACCAATAGCTTAAGGAATATTGGACTTTGATTCTTATTCATCTATTTTGTCACAAATTTCAAAATTTTGTTCATTATATTTCTAAATTATGAAACAAGGATTCATTTTAACATAGATAGTGTTTTAAATATAGATAAAAGTAATAATGTAGGAATTTTGAATCTGAAACCTGATTAAATTTGACAATTTCTGCAACTTCAATTAGATTAATTTTTTCACTACATTTGATAAGCAAATCACCCCATAAAATTTGTTCATCAAATTATTTAAAAAAAAAATAATATTATAATGATTCTAATATAGAATATTGACAATGAAGAAAATAAATAAATCACCCCCAACCATTTACCCATTTCCATCCACTGGTTGGTTGGGAAAATGTTAGACTCTTCCTTTTTGATGTGACATTGTGGGTTTTTTAGTCATTCAATAATACTTTCCGTGTGCCATACAATATGAGCAGAATACACGCTAGCACCCACTGGGATGAGCAGATCGGATATCTTTAATTTTGCTTGTCGTTATTCTCTCTTATGTCATGTCAATTAACAGGAACCAACAAGTTGAAGTTACGAGAATCTAAATCTAATTTCTTGGTTGCCAATGGAAATTTTAAATCTTAAATCCATCGGCATTTATAATTTGAAGTCACAAGTTGAAATTGTGAGAATCTAAATCTAATTCATTGAGACTTGTAACGACTAGCTGCCAATAGAATTCCCAAATCTAATCTCCTATCGTTTTGCATATTGTAGATTGGTAGATTGATGTGGAATTTAATTTTCATTACTGGTCAAAATCATGTACATAGCTTTATGACAAATCAACTTTCCTGAGAAGCATCAATTAGTTAAAAAAACTGTCTGCCAATAGAATTCCCAAATCTAATCTCCTCTGGTTTTGCATATTGCTGATTGGTAGATTGATGTGGAATTTAATTTTCATTACTGGTCGAAATCATGTGTTTACCTTTATGACAGATCAAACTTTCCTGAGAAGCATCAATTAGTTAAAAAAACAACTGGAAGCCATTAGAATTCTCCGTATTTCAAATACCGGACTAAATCAGATTTGGGCTTCTTGAATACTATTGCGTATACTGATATAATATATTAATGTGAAACTTCGTCTACTTCTGAACAAGGCGGGCCGTTACCAATAATATACATCGTCTTGAACTAGTTTCAAAATATTTGTAGGCTCCAGGCTGTGATATATATCTGGTGCTTTAAGCAGAGACAGCCGTGATATTTACTCAGACAGAGCTGAGCTGGATTCCAGTGCCTTTATTCATATTCTATGTGGGAACCATCCCAATATCCTATAAATCAAGGTTCATTCATAGTTTTCCATGGTGTTTCCCTCTTTGAAACGACGTTGGGTTTTCAGTATACCTGGCCTCATTTCTCTACCAGAATTGTCAGGCTTTTCTGGTTCAATAAGTTCATTTCTATTTTTTTTGAAGCTCAACCGTGAGGCTGAGTGTGATAGCTGCAATGACGATCAGAATAGATTTAGAGGATGGAAAATTGAGCGAGCAAGGAGATATCAGCAAACCACTGATTCCATCTAAGGAGAAGACTGAAGGCAGAAATAAGGAGAAGTTCGAAGAAACAAAGAGTTTCACTGAGAGAAGCAATGGAGGGTCGATTGCAACTGTGCTGTTCAGCACATTTGTTGTTGTGATGGGCTCCCTGGAGTTTGGCTATTGTGTAAGTACATTCCTATTAGTGCATGAACATGGTGTAATCTCATTTGGATATTATAGTAGCACAAGCCCATCTAAACCTAGGTTCTATATGCACCTTCAAGGTGCCAAGTTCAGTGTTGGGTGTCTCCAGTTTTGATATTTCATACCCAGTTCTGATATGCCTCAAGGTGACCAAACTAAGGTGTGCCACAAGGCATAACCTCATCTTTGCAAAGGTGTTCATCACATCAGGCTTACATGGGTTGTGCTAGTTTTAATAATCAATTCACAGTGTAAATTCAATCCACAAATATAGACATAGCTGTTGATGGATCCCAAACTCCACTCATGCTAAAGAGCACCGCCATGGGGATTTACACATGAATATCTAAAGTAGAAATTGATATTGCAAAAGCCTAATGGTGATAAATTAAGAAATAAGGTTGATTGTTTGAGAGTTAAGAGTAGAGCTTGATAGTATGAATTTGTGTCGGGAGTTTGTCTGCTGAGAATAATGCATATACATATATTTAGAGGGGGGCATTATAATGAGTTAAAAGTAGCAAATGTATCACCCATTAACAGATACAGAGGGCATAGAGTTGAGGAGACAGAGGGCACCCATGACATTGGAGATTGATTTATTAACTCTTATTGAGCATTTCTGGGTTCATGTGATATACCAAGGATGATATGGGCTTACATTGTAATGCTTCTTGGTGCTCTGCAGGTGGGCTTCTCTTCTCCCACTCAGTCTGCAATGATAGAAGAACTTGGCTTAACCCTGTCTCAGGTGCCTTTCAATGACCCAAATCCCTTCATCTATATCTCTTTTCCATTTTTAAGAAATGTTATAAACTATATTGAATATGGTACTGTATCTCGACTTGGTTGCTAAGCTAGGTATAACCCATGAAATTGGTAATTTCCGTAGTCCCTACAGCTTATTGAACCATTGTCTCCAATCTTCTCAGATCTATAAATGCTGCTACTACTTCAATGCATTTTGGTCTAAAATAATCTTTTGACCTTTTTATGCAGTATTCTACCTTTGGTTCCCTACTAACTATAGGTGCCATGGTTGGTGCCATTGTGAGTGGCCGCATTGCCGACTACTTGGGTCGGAAAGGGGTAAGTTCTTTGGTTACTTTTACAAGTCCTAAACATCATGGCGATCAGATATTACGAGATACCTTTCAGGATTGTTCTGGTTTGAGGCGATGCAATTGGGAGTGGAGTCCCATTAATATTCTATAGCTGCAGTTCAGAGCTAAACTCCTAATGACTTCTGAGTGCAGGCATTGAGGGTGTGTTCAGTCTCATATATCATTGGGTGGCTCATTATATTCTTTTCAAAGGTTTGTTAGGATCCCCATTCAGCTTAATAGTTCATGACTTTGTTCAAGGGTGTGCTTTCAAAGGGAAGGATACCAGGACAATATTGAAATTAGGACTATTATCTTCTCTTAGGAAATATTCTTTCTAAGAAAGAGGACAACGTACTCATATTCTATTCTTGTACAGGAGGCATTCCTATTAGACATTGGAAGACTGTTTGTGGGATATGGAGTTGGCCTTACTTCCTTTACTGTATGTTCCTGAACTCGGAATAAATTTGCCATATTCTCAAAGTATGGATAAGTTGACAGTTTTTAGCTTTTTCAGACGGATCAATCACAAGTCATCCATTATTTTATTCTTTTAACAGGTTCCAGTCTATATAGCTGAAATAACTCCCAAAAACTTGAGGGGAGGGCTGACAACTACAAATCAGGTTTGAACATTTCATCCACTTTAACTTGTTTAGTTCAATTTAAAGAGGTAAAAAAACTGTCAAAATGGACACCATTTTGTTAATTAGAATTTGGAAGTAAAATGCAACAGTTCATCATGGAAAAAAGGAAGATAGCTAAATCAGAAAGTATAAAATTGAGCATCATTTTCTTCTCGCTTTTGTGGCAGTTATCCATTACCACTGGTACTTTGGTAGTATATTTGCTTGGGATGCTGGTTGACTGGCGCCTTCTTGCCATCATGGGTATATATCCTTGACCATCTTCGTCCTATGAAACAGAGCAATATTGTATGGCAAATAAAGGTATCTGAGATTTAGGTTATACCTTGATAGATCTATGATCCACATAGCCCTAAAAAAATATCTAAGAGACTCTGAAATAAGGGTCCTCACAATTTGGAAAAGAACAAGACTGGTATACTCATATTTGATTTGTGTCGGCAGGAATTATCCCATGTGTTCTTATGATATTGGGCCTTTTCTTTATTCCGGAGTCCCCTAGGTGGTTGGTGAGTACTTTTATTTCCTATGGTTGGATTATGGCAAGCAATAATGTTAAATTGCATTGCAATGTACTATTTCAGATTGGTCACTTTGTATGCTTTTACCATACTTCTTGTCCCATCTAAAATGGATGATTAATTATACTATAAGCTATGCTACATTTATGTAATAAATATTTAGAAACGTGACATGTGAACATATTTATCGAGGAAAATGCACAATAGCGAAGGATCCATTACATACATGACAGTACATAACTGATAAAATGGTGCATCTGAGAAAGTTCACCAATTCAGTTGTACTTTGTACTTGGGATTTACATAGCACTTTTTTGTGTCTATGCTAATTAGAGTATTTGATAATTTTTGGTCTATTGCAGGCTAAGGTTGGCAAGGATAAAGAGTTTGAAGCAGCATTGCAAGACCTTCGTGGAAATGATTGTGATGTTTCAAGCGAAGCAGCTGAAATCAGGGTGCTTACTTTACTTCAAGTGTTAATTTATAAATTGTTGTTCGTCAGTCAGCTTAGAAAGTTCAACAAAAATATACTAATCTTGATTGAAGTGGGTGTTCACGGAATAAGCTTATAGGTAATTAATTTCACACAAATCAGAAATTGGGAAATGATTTTTAAGCACGTTTTACTCATTCCTCTTAGAATACTGCTCTATTATTCAGGAATTTGTGGCAGAGTTAGAGAGACTCCCTAAGGCCAGCATAAAGGACTTATTCCAAGGCAGATATGCACATTCTATTATTGTGAGTAGAATTCCTCTTAACAATATAGTTTGCAAAATTTGTGACTAATGATTTATCAGAGTTATCTTAGTCATTATCAACACTTTATGTACAGGTTGGAGTTGGTTTGATGGTGTTCCAGCAATTGGCAGGAATCAATGCCATCATTTTTTATGCCAGTGAAATTTTCCAAGCTGCTGGTAAGAAATTACAACTGGCTGTTGGTTTTGCCGTCAATTCAAAATATGTGTCCTTAATTTTATAGGTACCATGCTTCAGTTGCTTGATTGCTTATGATTGTATTATAGGCTTTTCATCGGGTCATGCCGCATCCGTTGCTGTAGCTGCCCTCCAGGTGACTAGCTTCTGCTTCACATTTTTTGGATAGATTTTGTTTTAGTATGAGCTAAAACTTCCTGCTTGAAATGAAATAGTTCTGAATCTAGCTTTGTTTCCAAACCATATTTCTTCCATACTGAATGTTTGGCACATTTTCTGTCCACGCTACTGCCAGATAAATAGAAAAGACAAAGGATTACTTAAAGATGCTACATTGAGTTATGCTGTTTGTACATGCAACATATGCTTGAATAGCGGTCTAATAAATAGGTGCCCTTTAATTTTTCTAGGTTCCAATGACAGCAATGGGTGCAATACTGTTAGATAAATCAGGAAGACGACCACTTTTGATGGTATGTACTGATATGGTGACTAATATCAACGTTCCAACGACTGAATACTAAAGATATTCTTTTCTTTCAAACAATAAGCTGAAGATAATGTATTTTTAGGTCTCTGCTGGAGGGATGAGCATAGGTTGCTTCCTGGTAGGATTGTCATTCTACGTACAGGTCTGTCTCAAACTTTTCATCTCCTTTACACAGAGTGGATGCCATTTTCTTTTATGAAAATCTTTCATAGGCCACACCTGTCAATATCCCCTGAGAAACTGAAATAACAACATATCTTGCATGCTCTGCAATAATGAACCTAACATAAAGAAGATTCCAAACAGGGAAACTATACATTGTTGTAAAATGGTTTGAGACTTGCCTTTCATGTAAGGAATGGCCTCAAACATTTTACATGTCCTTAATTAAGGAAGTGTTCCTGTTCTATCTGAAAAATATCTTTTCCAACATAACGTTCCTTTCTAAAATTAAAATCTATGTCAATCGAGCATCCTAGATAGTTGATGAACGGCATCCTTGTAACTGAGTAATTTATCTGAGTTAAAAGAAGTCTACATCACTGATAAGAATTCTTCGGCCTTTCATTCTATCTGTGACAGGGTCATGGAGTAAGCACACATCTTGCAACCATCGTGAGCACATTGGCCCTAGGTGGCCTCTTGGTGAGTTCATGCTTGGGCCATAACAGGTGGAATTCTTCTTTTAATACATTTTCTCTTGCTGATATAACAGTATGTTTAGCAGCTCCTTATTCTATGTTTCGTTTTCTTTGATCAGTCTTATATTGCAACATACTCTTTGGGCATGGGTGGAATTCCATGGATCATAATGTCTGAGGTGAGCACTGAAAGGAACCGAAACTAATGAACTGGAGAATAAGCACGAGGAAAAATAGACATTCTGCTATGTTTTATTTGCATATACTGTATTTACAAGTTAATCTCATTTCTGTCATGTACTCAATTGTGTTTGTTTTGGATGGGTTCAGATATTTCCAATAAATATGAAAGGCATTGCTGGCAGTTTGGTGACCCTTGTCAGTTGGCTTGGCTCCTGGGTTATTACCATCACCTTCAACTCTTTTCTTTCATGGAGTGCAGCAGGTGATCAAGATTTTTCCATGACATCCTCGAATTATTTGCAGCAGGAACCACTTAAAATGTTCAGAAAAACTCTCCTTTTGTATATTTCAAATACATAGATATGTTTATATATGTATGTGCTTGTTCTGGGGTTTGAATTATAATAATGATGACATTTTAGAATATACTGATTTTTTCTTGGTTGGTGCTTTGTAGGTTCATTCTTTATCTTCTCTGTGATGTCGGCCGGTACAGTTTTCTTCGTTGCATATCTTTTACCAGAGACCAAGGGGCAAACTTTAGAGGAAATCCAGATCTCATTCCGATCATTTTTCAAAAGAGGAGCTATTGAAGCCATTGTGTGATGCAGTCATCTCCTCCACCATTCTTTTTATCAGTTGGAGAACACAATACGATCTTGCCAAGAAATACTATAGACAAACAACTATAGTGACCATATGAGATGATCAAATTGGAAATTGGTCTCACAGAAAAGTGGTTTTTGAGGTCCAGAGACCATCATTTCAGTCTCCTATATCAGGGCAGGACCGTTTGAATTCCATACCTACAACCTGGGTTCTATTACCTCCTTGATTGTTTCTTTGAATCATAATATCCTCATCGGTTGTACTTGCACGAAGTGAGTTTCAATGAAGATTATAAAGAAAGAACCTTCATATTCCTATCAAAAGAAAGATGTGCAAAATATATTTCTCTTCAAAGAGTTTGAGATGGTTTAAGATTCCTGTCATAAAAAATTGTTTGGATTGGATCAAGTACACTAATTCATACATTAAAATCAATATTGCCATTAAACAATTAAGATTGACAAATCCCTAATCGACACTTCTAACCATGGTCCCCTATACAAGTGTTGGAGCTTTCAGGCTTTGGAAGATGGAGGGGATTCATTTCATATGATTGAGGGGTAAACCAAAGCATTGATGTAAAATGTGGTGGAAAGTTAAAACCTGTGATCTTCATAATTCATAATAGTAAGACTAGATCTTCACCTTCTGAATGCTACAAAGATCCCATATGCAAAGAAAGTCCTTTTTTTGAGATACTGAAGACTCTGCAATTCTTGGTGTCTGGATATCTCTTAATGTTAGCTTTTAACTAAGACGATGAATTGGAATAAATATCAGCTTTCCAGGTTCCATTATTCAAGTTCAGATGTCTTGTAGTTCTTTTTGTTCTTCATTTGGGTTCCTGCACCATTTCAACTACACATAAAACTTCCTGGGTTGAATTTCTTAACTACCTATCCCTAATATCTTGCTCTGGCATTTTAGTTAAAAAACCAATACACAGGTTGTTCGTATTGTACCATCCCAATCATGTTTGCAGGAATTTTTTATGGGGTTACGTCCCTTCTACTTGTGAGTCCAGAAAGGGTTCTGAGTATCCATTTGCGTAAGAAGCTCCTAACTTTGTTTGCAGTTCTGACATGTCTTGTCACCTATATACTGGTTCAACTAACTTTTCCAGAGCATCATGGTATTAACTTTTATACATGGCTATGGTTTCAGGAGGGAAAGGCCAACACTCCTATGGGAAACCCTCTCCGTCACCCTCTTCATCGCCTAATCTAACAGTCTGTTACAGCCTCAACCCTTGACTTGTTATCCCATTCCTCCATTTGGCATTGATAAACGTGTTGAATAGCTGACATCATATGCTTTAATATGCCATTTTATTGGACTCACTTAGCTGTCAATATTATGGATTCAGTGGCAGAGTAATAAATGTTGAAAACGTGGATAATAATTGCTGTTTAAAGTGAATATATAAGAAAACTCAATTTTTAAGGAATGTTTAGTTCAATGAATTATTTAAAGCTAAAATTCTAAGCTAAAAGTTTTTGATCAATAATAAATTAAATTAAATTTCATGTTGATAGTAAGAATGATAAATTAAATTAAATTTCATGTTGATAGTTATAATGATTTGGATTTTTTAAAATGTAAAAAATTAGCACAAACTTATTAAATATTATAATTTAATTTTAAATTATGTAATATAAATTAATTATTGAAGAAATAATAGCATTATTAATAAATAATATTAATTTTAGTAAATATAGTTAATATTCTTGTATATTAACCACATTATTATGATTATTATTATTAATTAATATATAAATAATAATAAATGAATTAATTATTAATAATGAATTGCTTGATGTATTAATTAATTATTTAATGAATTGATGAAGATGATGATGATGATGGTTAACGTCCACGGAGATCAAATTTGGTCTATCGGACCTATAATTTTCTTAGTTTTTAATTGTCTGGCTTCTCGTCTTTCTTGGGGAGATTGGTGTTGCAGCGTTCTTTTTCTTCTCTACGGTCTTCCAATTTCCTTTATCTTGCCCCTCCTTCATCTCTTCTGATTCTTAGGACAATGGTGTCTTATCTTCAGGATCTGGGAGATCTGCTTTACTGCAAAATGAAGATTTTTTTTGCGCAGTATTCAAATCCTCATAATTGTTGATGCTTGAGGGGCTGTTGAGTTCGTTTTTTTGTTGTTGGGCGGGGCTTTCCCCTTGCTTGTCTTGGGGGTTGTTTCTTTCTTGCTTGATTTCTTGCGATTCAAAATTTATTGGAGAGTATTCTTCCTTGATGACAGTGTAATGTTCCTTTTGTGCTCCTTCTCACCATGTAGATCTATGGTGATTTTTTCTAGCAAAATTTTTCTGGGAGACTTTTGGGCAATTTTTGGCTAAATGGCCTGCCTCAAAGCAGTATCGACATCTGAAGAGGACACTTTCATATTCGAGTCTCTGGTTCCATACAGTCTTTGCTTGTTAGGATTATTTTAGCTAGGAATCTGGCACTGAAGTCCATTTCTACACAGATGCGTGCATAGGTGGTTCTGACATATTCCTTTGTTTCTCGGCACCTGCAGTGAAATTTCCCAATTGCATTTCCAATGGTTTTTAGCGAGGAGTGATTTCAGATATGCAAAGGTAGGTTAGGCAATCTGACCCAAATTGGTGTTGAGGTTATGATTGTTGTTGAGTGATCGAATGATGGGTTCCAAGGCTTCATGAATAGGCCCGAGTTTTCCCAAAACTAAGGGCCGGAATCTAAAATGCATTGTCTGCTTTTAGAGTTTTCATACTATAAAGAAACCCTTAGCACAGGGGTAGCTATTAATGTCATCAGAAATGAGAGGCTTCCATACCTCCGAGATCCAATTGTGGAGAGTTGTCAGTCGTGGCCAAAAGCCATTAAACCGGCAGATTAAGGCACTTTTAGAGAACTTCAAGGCTTCATCTAGTGAGGCCTTGACCACCTGCACAGTGGAAACTGGGGCTTCACTGACAATATGGGTAGGAGCTTGACTTTCAGAGGCAGACGGAACTGGGCTGGCAATTATCTTCACGAAGCTGGTAGCCATACTAGACCCAAAAATATAATGGAAGAGATTTCACATAGCAGACCTAAACGTTTTAAATACTTTCACTGCAGACCCAAGTGATGAATCGATATAGATGAAGCAGATACCTCGCACAATAGATAAAGTGAGGTCAACGGGAACGTTGACTTTTTTTTTACACAACAGATACCTCGAGATTTTACACAGCAGACACACGAGATTTTACACCTCGCACCATAGATACAAACCCGGATAATAGCAGATAAAAAGTGTTTTTTTACACAGCAGGTACCTCGAGATTTTACACAACAGGCACGCGAGATTTTACACGTTGCACCGCAGACAATCTCACACCGCAGATACAATGTAGTGATAATCTCGCACCGCACTGCAGACTCTGTAAAACTTGAGATTTTACACAACAGAAATTTTATAAATGAATTAAATATTATAAATATATATTAATTAATAATGCTATTAAATTTAATTAATAATAAAATAAAAATATTCATTAACAATAGTAGTAATATTAATTAATAATAATAATAGTAATTAAGTGTGTTTGAGCCAAAGGCGATCTGGGATGGGTGACTCCTCGGGAAGATCTGGTTATCGGGTGCAAGCCTCGAAAGTGATGATTGACGCTATGTGATTCATTTCACTAGTTTCAATCCCACTTCTTCACCCCTGTGAGCATTACCTAATGCAATGAGTGTTAAGTGGACTATTAAAAAATCATGAGAAATTAGTCATATATGAATGACTTACTTAATGTAGTTGAATCTAAAAAAAATGATATCTAATAAATATTGTTTATTAAAAAAATATTTATTAATATAAATATTTTTGAGTATTGTTTATTAAATAATATTAAACCAAAGGGAGTAATATTAAACCCAAGGGATTTGTGTCACAATGCGATATTTGATCAAGTTTGACCATGGTTGATTTTCATATTGAGACAATCTCTGTCACAATGTCACATAGGACCATGGTTGCGCATGGTTAAACATGATTATAAACCCAATGGATTTATATTAAACCCTAGGATTAATATTATAAATTGTATGAATAATATTATAAACTTTATGAATAATATTATACCTTAGGAATATGAACCCTTAGATTGATAAAACCCAATGGATTAATATTATAACCTCAAGGGAATAATTCTAAAACCCCAAGGTATTATAAACCCAAGTGAATAACAATATTAAACCCAAGAGATTAATATTATAACCCTAAGGTATATAAACCGAAGGGATTATAAACCCAAGGGAATAATATTAAATCGAATAGAGAAATATTATAAACTGAAGGTATATAAACCCTAAGAGAAATATTATAAACCCTAAAATAAACATGGTTGACTAAGATTGAATTTCAAATTGCAAAATCTTTGTCCCAATGTGACGAACTATGGTTTATCATGATTGATTTTCATATTGAGACAACCTTTCTCACAATGCGACATTGGAAAATGGTTGATTTTCTTATTGAGACAATCTTTGTAACAATGCGACGCTAGACCATGGTTGTCACGATGTGATGTTGGACCAAGAAACAATATTTGTCACAATGTGATGTTGGACCATGGTTGACCCTGATTGGTTAGAGAAAATATTATGATAAACTCTAAGATAAATATTATAAACCAAGAGATTTAAACCCTATGATAAATATTATAAACGCTAAAAAAGGTTGATGTTGTAAACTCAAGAGATTAATTCTAAAACCCCAAGTTATTATAAACCCAAGGGGATAATATTAAACCAAAGGGATTAATATTATATACCTAATATATATAAACCCTAAGATAAATATTACAAACCCGAGGGATTAATACTAAAACCCCAAGGGAATAATATTTAACCCAAGGGACAAATATTATAAACGCAAGGTATATAAACCCTAAGATAAATATTATAAACCCTAAAATAAACATGATTAACCATGATTGACCACGGTTGATTTTCATGTTGAAAAAATATTTGTCAGAATACGACGTTGGACTATGGTTGATCATGATTTATTTGGATATCGAGACAACCTTTCTCACAATTAGACATTGGACAATGGTTGACCATGATTTTTTTTCATACTGAGACAGTATTTATCACAATGTGATGTTAGTCCATGGTTGACCATGGATGACTATGGTTGTCACAATGTGACAATTGACCAAGAGATAATCTTTGTCACAATGCGACGTTGGACAATGGTTGATTTTCATATTGAGACAATCTTTGTCATAATGCGACATTGGACCATGGTTGAGCATGGTTGAGCATGATTTTTTTTCACATTAAGAAAATTCTATGATAAACCCGAAGATAAATATTATATGGACCATGGTTGAGCATGGTTGAACATGGTTGATTTACATATTGAAAAATATAAATATTGTTAATATTGTTAATTAAATATTTAAAATATTAAAATAAATATTGTTAAGAAATTATTAACCCAAGGAAATATTATTAAACCCAAAGGATAAATATTATAAACCCTAAGATAAATACTATAAACCCTAAAAAAACATGGTTGGCCGTGTTTTACCATGGTTTATTTTCATATTGAAACAATCTTTGTCACAATGCGATATTTTACCATGGTTAACCATGGTTGACCATGGTTGATTTTCAAATTGAGACAATCTAATTACTTAAATTCCTTTCCATAATTGTCATCCCGGGGGTCCGTGGACTTGCGAGGTGCATGTGCACTATATGTGCTAGAGATCGACTTCCAATTTCGAAAGAGAAATTTTAATATATCAAATGAAGAACGACAATCGTCATAAAAATAAATCTAATCTAGAAAGCAATAAATCACACCACACTTTCAGAATTAAAAATCACACTTGCACTATGAAATAAAATCACACCACATTTGTTGAATTAAAACACACTTGCGAGAATTGAAAGCACACATTTGCATAAATGAAATAACTGATCTGAGCACACTTGCAGAAATTGAAATGACTGATTTAAAGCACTCTTGCAGGAATGGAAATGCACACTTGCGGAATTGAAAAACTAATCTACTTGCATGAATTGAAAAACTAATCTACACACATGCTTGCATGAAATTAAAGCATATTTGAAAATGGAATGAAATAATGAAAACAAACTTCTAAGTTACCTCTACCAAAGTATGCTTGTTGTGATGGGGTCCCTCCATTCTTCAACAACATACCAACACCATGATAAACACACTAAAAATGACTTTATGTATAAATGAAAGAATGATTACATTAATCTCCAAATAAACTTCTAACTACATACTCAATCTTTATGCTATAAGCCTACTACTATCTATCTCATTACATGATCATTTCACATCTCCTTCCATGATTCTAAACTTCCCAAATTTACATTACAAAGTTCCAGATTACCCATGAAAGGAGAAGGCTCTCCTATCTATACAAAAACTTAAGCAACTACATCATTAATGGAGTTCTGCTACGGACAAAGCTACCCTAAGGTCTGGGTTGAAGAACCTAATAGAGCAGAAGACATATCATCACAAGAAGCACTCTAATTATGAGTTCTAATGCTTGAACTAGAAAATGAAGGACAAACGACCTTACCTGTGTGTCCTATGTCTGGGGTCGATCCCGCAGGGTGGAAACCCTATGCTACTCCTCATGCTTTAGAACTTGCAAATCAATCAAGAGAAAGCACACAAACTAGTTGCACATCATATATATCCTAGATGTGAGCATGTTAGATCATATAATCTCATAAAAATAACATGAAATAAACCATTACAAGATCATTCAACATGTATAGGATACATATAACACACAAACATCAATAACGAGATAAAGCTTCTTTTATTTATAATATATAAAGAGAAAGTGGATAAATCACCTAAGATATACCACGGCTCCAAGCGAAACCGTCCTCTGGATCCATCTAGCCCTAGCCTCACAAAAATTATTCCATAAAGGGTGCATAAATGATGTCACATAAAGAGGGGGTGAACATCACAAGAAAACAAGGGTTTCCTGAACCTAGGAAGTGGAGGAGGCATAGGGAAATATCAAACTTGATCAGGACCATAACATGTTATAATATCAATAGCCTCCTCTCTCCTCCCTTAGGCCATTCCCTTGAGGTGTATTTATACTTCCTCAAATTAGTTTTTTCAGTTGGAAAATAGTTTGGCCACAAGCTGAGGTAGTTAAGTTATAGGAAAAACCAGTAAACCTCGCCCAATTAATAGGGAGTTTATTATTTTTTTAATATTTTAAAGAGTATACGCTGGTCAGATATGGGTGGACCCGCGCATGCACGCTGAAAAGTCTGGGCAGAGTCGCGTATGGAATTCAAAATATTGGTTTTTTAAGAAGTTTGACCAAGTCTGAATGGAAGGGTTGCCCAAGTCCAATGCATAAGTAATCAAGTATATAGAGGTGATAAATAATTCTATAACAAGATCCACCATTCTCTCCTTAGATCCATAAAAGTTTCAACCAATTATCTAATTATAAGACACATCACTTTATTCATGATTCTCCTCCATGAGATATGGTTGATCCCCATCCAAATCTCCTCCAAATCTTGAAGAGAATTCGAAATTGAACCTTGGAATCCACATAAGAATGTCTTGGAAGCTTCCTAATCACCTACACATGTCACCAAACTCATTCCAACTTTAGGTATAAATAAATAAATGTTATTTTTCTAACTTTTAATCATAAATTCACTCACAATAATAGAAATTATTAACTTTGGAAAACACTAATGTAACCCCATATGAGCATGAGAATGGAGGCTAATGTAGGGTTATGTGGTTATAGAGTTACGAAATGTGAGTGAAATAGTGGCGATGAAGGTAAAAGTGTATGACATTTTGAAAACATTTTGGAGGCCCAACACTCGCCCTCCTATCTCTGTATCTATAGTTTTTCAAAATTCTTCTTTGTATTTTAAAAGTTATGTTGAACAATATGTTGATGATGAATATTTTAAGGAGATATACGCAAAGCTGACTCATGGATCGTAGGTGGAAAATTATCATTTGTAGGGAAAATTGTCGTACCATCTTGGAAAACTTTGTATTCCCACCAATGAAAGAATACATGTAATAAGAGAGGCACATACCTCTCTTGTGTCAGGTCATTTTTGTGTAGGAAATTTTTTTTGTAATTTACAGAGGTTTTGTTATTAGCCCCACATGAAAAATATTGTAACTCGATATGTAAAGGGATGTGTGTTGTGTTCAGTTTTCAATCCATCTAATAGAAAATAGGGTCTCTACACACCACTCCATGTTCCTAGTCATCCATGGGAAAGTGTGTCAATGGATTTTGTTGGCGGTTTTCCTTTGTCTAGGATATGTTATGACTATTTGTATGTCGTTGTGGATCGATTTAGAAAAATGTGTGTCTTGATGCCTTGTAAAAAGTAGGTCATTGTAGAGCATACTGCTCATCTCTTCCGCCAATTTGTATGGGTCCACTTTGGGTTGCCCACATCCATTGTGTCTGATCGAGACTCGCTTTCTTGAAGAGTTTTGGATGTATTTTTGGAGAATGATGAACACCAATCTGAATAGGGGCATGACATTTCATCCACAGACCAACAAAAAAACATAGGTTTTCAACTGCACAGTGATACATTTACTCTGAGGCTATTGTGGCAAACATCCCATGTTGTGGGACGAGCAACTTCCCTATGTACAACATTCATACAACTAGAAAGTGAATTCATCCAATCAAAGTTCACCGTTCGAGACATGGTTTGGATATTTTCCAAAGGATCCCTTAGACATGGTCTTTAGGATAGATGAATATTCCAGTGGGAAAGATGACAAGGAAAAGGTACAAAAGTTTATTCAACGAATTCAGATGATTCACCAGGAAGTGTAAGAGAAGTTGGAGAAAAGTCAAGATTGATACAAAACTCGACATGAAAAGCACCGGGTTGATCACCAATTTTAGGTTTGAGACAAGGTGTGGCCCCACATCAACAAAGACAAGATGAAAGGGGAAGGAAAGAAGTTGAGGCCCATCCAATATGGCCAATTCACCATATTAGAAAATATTAGAGACAATGCTTTTTGTCTTGATTTTCCAACATACATGCAAATGTACGCAATGGTGAATGTTGAAAAATTGGAGATTTATGAGCCTCATTTGATCATGGACATCAAAGACATTCGACATGTTCCTACAGTGGAGGAATTTGCACTTGAATACTTTTACAAACTACCTAAGGAGATCATTATTGACACGAAGACTAGGACTTCACAACAAGGAGACGTGGAGTACCTTCATATTGGTTTCAAGGGATTGCATCCAAGTAAGGCCTGTTGGATTGAAAAAGCGAAAGCGAGGGAATAATTCCCTCACTTTCTAATTGATCGATAAATATTTTGGCGACCCAAAAGCTCATTAGTGGGGATGAATGATCCAAGTGACTCCATAAATGCTCAAGATTCAAAAGTGGCTTTGTAAAAGCGAAAAAATAAAAGTCACTAGATTGAACTGGAATGAGGGCTACATTGAATATCTCGATTCGAACTTTCCAACGGTATGAACGAAACCTCAATCCGAGTTCGAATTTGAAAGTTATGACCGGTTGAAGTTTTGATCAAACTAGGTTGAGTGGCAGCCACTAATGAGGCAAAAATTTGGCATTTACCAATGCATGGATTCCAGCCGCTGGAATGGGTGAATTGGTTGCCTCTTTAATTTTTCCAATAACTGTAAAATCCCACCAAACAAATTTTGAATAGTTGGTTTAAAAAAAAATAGAAAATAAAAAATAAATTGGTTGGCGGGCCACCAACCCTACCAACCGCATGTCAGTTATTTTCAAATAATATATATGTTTAAACCAATGAAGGTTCAGGCCGTAGGTGACCCAGAACCCGCCAACGGATGACTGTTACAGTGACATTGACGGGATTTGAACTCGACTGTCCCGGTGGGCCGACTCGCCAAAACAAGCCATCTCATAACCATTCAAAACAACAGATCCAACCAAACAAACCATGTGGTAAACATAGCACAAAAACATGCCATGACGGGGGGTCTTGTAGGTTGGAACCTAGGACCTCCCAACGATACACCTTAATTCGAATGCCACCAACCAACGAGCCGTTCAACCACACGTTGGAAATTCTGCCCGAAGTTCACTACTTAAACCCACAGTTCGTGAAACATGGGGAGGCCCGAGGCAGATCCGACCAACGAAACTGAGAGGCCAGGTTGCAGGAGGAATCGTGAGTGCGCCCAGGCTGTAACTACGCCTAAGCGGGCATAGTTTTCAAGAAATATTCCTAGGGAACCTTGGGAGAATTGTTTTGTAGGGAAACTTGAGGGAATCTAAAAATTACTTAGAGCTCCAGAAGTCACCTGCTCAGAACAGGGTCAAGTTTATAGTCATTTTTCACAATTTTTCACTAGGAATCCAACTGTACAACCCATTTCTCCAGCAGAGGTCTACATTTTCAATTCATCCCTGGAAGTGGAGGTATAAGGTGGCATTTTGTAACTGCTTCTAATTTATTTGATGCTGCCATTTATTGAAAGAGGCCTCCCCACATTTAGCAGAGCCTAAAGATGTAGCCCACATTGGGTGAACTCTGTTATCAAATTGTTTTGTGCCTTTGATCTCATGGTTTCTTTTTATTTCCGTTTCTTTCACGGGTTTATGTCACTTGGTTACATGCTCTTTTAAATTCAATTTTGTATGCATCCTTGAAGTAAAATATTTGGATTAGTTGGTTGGACTATTAATAATATGGTACATGGTGTAGTCAAGAGTATAATAATTTTTTTTTCACAACAAATATTTATAATTGTATATTATTTTTTTACTTGATTCTTGATAGAACAAGGAAAAAATGTGACAAAAAATGATATATTTATTTTAAAAATTACATAAATATAAGATATCATTTTAATAGACTTGAAACATAAACCAATAGCATTCACAAAATACAAGAAATATGTTTTTATGAAAAATGGCTTTGAAATAGGATGAAGTTGTGTTTCTGTGTCCGCAGTTATGGTTAGGGTAATCACGCTCCAAACAATCAGTAGGCATGTGGATATCTGGTGAACAGAATGGAGAGTGAGCCTGTGTTCATGGAGAATGAGGAACCATATCTTTTTTGATACCTTGGAGCACCTATCAGTCAACTGGAAATATTTAACAAAGGATAGCATCTTCGCTGCTGAAATGGATGAGGAGTTATTCTATTATTCCTCTGACCCATTAGAATCAGAGTCCATCTAGACTGAGCCACCACATAAGCCTCTAGGCATGGTGCAACCAGGATCAATTGGCTCACTAGTGCATCAGGTTACCCCTTCAAGTTCACCAACGGTTGAGGTTTTCAACATTCCTTCGCTGCTTGGAATAGAAACCCTTTTCTCATATGAAAAGCATCTATCACAAGGGCTTCAAAACGAAGGGTTTACGGAGACCCATGCATGGGATGAGGGCCAGGTCCAACCGAAGATCTCAGCTCCTTCCCCGTCATCCCTACAAATCCTAGATGCTTGCCTAAAGCATAGATCAGTGGAAGAACGAGAGGAAGGAATACCCTGTGGTGCCAGTACTACAAGGGAACAAGCACATTCTATCAGTCAAAATATGGTTTATTCATCGAGGATAAACGTCGCTTCCTCATCAAGAGGGATAAGGGGTTTAATAACGTCATAAGACTATGGTTGTTTCAAATGTTATGTAAATTGTGTACTGGCACAAAGACGATATGAAGCTAGAGAAAGAGGGGAATAAGGTAATTTATCCAAGGATTTGGGAAATGCAGAGAAAGGAGACCCTAGGCCGCGGGGGGAAAAATCAAAAGCCACTAAAGTAAAGGAAAGAGGAAGGAATTTGGTCCTTGGTGAGGGAATAAAACTAGTGAAGTCATGAAAACAATCGATCGAATGCTTGTTGGAAGGGTTCATGGCCGCAATTACTCATAAGCTAGTCTCAACAAATGGGTAGTGGAAGTTTGGGGGAAAGTTCTGGATGCGTTGCCCTCTACCATGACCAGAAATTGGTTTGCGTTCAATTTCTCAAACCCAACACATGCGCAGTGGGTGCTTATGAAATTATGGCATATAATGATGGCCCCTATAATGTTGAAGAGATGTTCCCCTTTATTTGATCCAGAGCGTGAACAATTGGGAGCTGGTTCGATCTGGGTAAAGGTTTTGGGCTTGCGCTTCAATTCTAGATGAAGGATGTCTTTAGGCGAATTGGGAATGACCTGAGGATTTATCTAGATCATGATAAATCATTTTTTGAGACATGGAAGGTGGCTTTCACCCAGATTCTAGTACATATCGACACCAAGGAGGGTTTGGTCGAAATATTTATGCTTCAATTCCGAGGATTCTCTAGATTACAGAAGATGGATTACGAAGGTGTCCCTTTTAGATATAGAAGGTGTCATGAAGTTGGACATTTGTTCAAAGAATTTCTATTACTAGCAAAGGAAAAAATGGGTGAGTATATAGAAGGTGGGAAGGTCGGTGATTCCAAGCTCATATCTTAGGACCCCCTCAAGGAATTGGCCTCTCAGAACAAAGTTTTAGAGCAAGCCGTTGGACGAAAAGAAAAATTCCTGGGATGGCCTCCTTCAACACCTCTGGTCATCACCTGCTCTCAGGTAGCAAAAACCTTGGCAATTTCAGTGTTAGGTCCCTATATTACTAGTATAGTCCCTTATTGTTGTTAGTGTAACCCCCTTATTGTTATTGTTGTACCCTATAACCCCCATATTGTTATTATTGTGCCCTTCAATTATTATTGTTAGGTCGGCTAGGATTACATTGTGGCCCCATGGACACCTATATATAGAAAGAAGGTTTTGTCATTTGTATCATCGAAGAATTGTTCATTTATGTAATGTATTGGAGGTTTCCCCCTCGAAGTGGTTGATTTCTAAGGCGTTGTTCTCTCTTTTCTTCTATTTTTGGAGCTAGTTTCATAACATTTGGTATCAGAGCTTTGGATTCTAGGGTTTCATTGCTCCAAACAGGTCATCATGGAATTTCTGCTATAAAGTTTTTTCTATGAAGGTTCAGAAGCTGAAATGTTTAGAGCGCGAAGCCGAAATCCTGAGGAACATCGTCACAAAATATCAGATCTTGGTTCGCAATATGTTCGGAGATATGATATGTGGAAGTTAGGGATTTTTCAGGCTCCCGAATTTCATCTCAAAGAGGTGATCGTGGGAAAATATTCATAACTCTCTCTTTGAGCATCATATTGGAATTATGTAAAAAGTGGCCATAATTAAACGGATTATAGTTTCCTGTCTATCAATTTCAGAGTCAAAGGAAGAAATAATGACAGGTGGCAAGTCGTAAAAGTTCGCTCTACTGAACCAGTCCATAATTAGGTCATCGTAGGAGATTGGGCACAACTTTGTCTTCAAGAATCCAAATCAGGTCAAACCATTTGAAAGAGGATTGAGAGGGCTACTGCAGGGTCAAATTGCAGGTATTGAGGATTCGAAATCACTGAGATAATTCAGTTTCAATATCGAGCTCCTCAAAAGCAAGACAAAGGTGTGTATTTTTTTACGAAATTGCATAAGTCTTGTGTAAAAAAAATCAGTTTGAAGTGATTCCAAGGGCCTATTGAGCATATATTTCAGTATTGGGTTCTGAAATTCCTCCTAAAAAGAGTTCAACACCCATTAAGCCCTTAGAGTACTCTACTATGACTCATGAAGATGAAGAATTACAACATGATCTATCAAAATTACAAGAGCAAGTGCACCAAATTTCGCTCTCGCAAAGAGAAACAAAAAATGAAATGGAAGTTTTGAAGAAAGGCATGGAAGTGAAGATGGATGGTTTGAAGAAAGGCGTGGAAGCTAAGATGGATGGCATGGAAGCTGGCAAGGAAGTTAAGATGGATGACATGGAAGAAAAAATGAAAGACAACATGGAAAACATGAAGAATGATCTAAAAGCAGGCATGGAAGGTTTGACAAAGTTGATACAAGAAATGTTTCCTAATGGTGAAAAGATAGTAGAGGAAACTCATGATGAGAACAAAATAATTGTTAATATTGATTTCATAAACTCTAATGTTGGATTCTAATGTTGATGGAAGAACCACTACATTCTTAAGAACCACTACATTCTAAAGATGGATATGAGGAAGTTTGATGGCAAGGATCCCGTAACATGATACTGGATACTAAGAATGGAGCAATATTTCGATCTCAATAATATACACAAAAGGTACACATTGCAATTTTACATTTAGAACAAAATACATTTGTATGGTATCGATGGATTTTCTCCCGTAAAAAAATTGTCACTTGGTCAATTTTTACAGAAGAAATGATAGCACATTATGAGGATACAAAGAGCAACACCTTCTTTAGCCAATTGATCAATCTCAGACAAAAGGGTTCAGTGGTGGAGCACATTGAGGACTTCCCAAAATTGAATATAAGGGTAACTAATATTCCAGAGGAACACATGATTGATGTCTTCATAGGGACTTTAAAGGATAAAATCCAACATGAAGTTCGAATTTGGGAACTTGATTCATTGGAGAAGGCATTCAGGTTGGCAAGAAAAATTGAATGTAAAATTATGGCAACAAGGAAGCCTACCACTCACATCTATAAAGATGGAAGTGTTGCTACTCCTAGACTTCCACAAACTACAAGGTTGACATCACAACAATTGGAAGAAAAAATATCAAAAGGGCTTGCTGCGCCAGGATAGAAAATACACTAAAGGTCATAAGTGTAGAAGAAATTGCTTTACATAGATTGTGAAGAGGAGGAAGAAAATGAACAAGAAACTTCAAAAGAAGAGGATATACACCAGGAAACAACCCTAGAAGAAGAAGAATTGAGTCTGACTATATCATGTAATGCATTAGCAGGAATTACCACTACTCAAACTCTCAAGATAGAAGGACATATCAAGAAGAAAAAGGTAATAGTGTTGATTGATTCGGGTAGTACCCATAATTTTATTCATTGTAAGGTAGCAAGGGAATTGCATTGTTTCCTATACCTAGCACCATAATGTCAAGTGATGGTTGAAAATGGAGGAAATATAATTTTCTCTATAAAATGCCATAATATCAAGCTAACCATGGAGGAATATGTATGGAATAGTCCAATTCTTTCCATTCCTATGGGAGGTGCTGATGTTGTACTAGGAGTACAATGGTTACAATCTTTGGGGATGGTAGCTTTTAATTTTCAAGAAATTTTCTTGAAAAAAAAATCGAAAGGAAAGGAAGTTGAGTTACGGGGTATTGCAGTGAATCTAGGAAAGATAATAAGCTCTAATGGCATGACAGAGCTTCTAAAGAAAGAACAATGAGGCATAATTGCAAATTTATGCTTACTAGAAGTTCCAACATCAAAATCATCTATTTCTCCGGATCTCCAAAAAGTCTTGGACAATCATTCCAAGGTGTTTGAAACTCCCAAAGGACTCCCACCTATTCGTGATCATGATCATACTATTCATTTGATTCCAGGAAGCGTTCCTCCAAACATAAGGCCTTATGTCCAAAAGTGTGAAATTGAACATATGATTGCAGAAATGTTAGAGGCCGGTATAATTCAAACTAGTCAAAGTTCTTTCTCTGCTCCAGTAGTATTGGTGCACAAGAAGGATAGATCATGGAGCATGTGTTCGAATTATAGGGAGCTTAATAAGCTCACCATTAAAGATAAAATTCCCATTCCTGTGATTGATGAATTATTGGATGAATTACATGGAGCAATTTGTTTTACCAAGTTGGATCTTCATTCAGGATATCATCAAATTAGAATGAAGACTGAAGATATTTCGAAAACAACATTTCGAACTCATGAGGGTCATTATGAATTTTTGGTCATGCCTTTTTCCCTTACCAATGCACCTTCTACATTTCAACAGTTGATGAATTCCATTTTCAAACCCTTACTTAGAAAATTTGTCTTAGTATTTTTTGACGTTATACTAATCTAAAGCAGGTGTTGGAAGGATCATGTTCAACATGTTGACAGTGTGCTCAAACTATTGGAGGAGAAACAATTATATGAAAAAGCCTCCAATCTTTTTTTTTTGGAGTACAAGAGGTAGAATATTTGGGTCATATTGTCTCTCAGGAGGGTGTTAAGGTAGACCCTAACAAAATTAAAGCTATTAAGGAATGGAAAGTCCCCACAACCATAAAGCAGTTGTGAGGATTTCTCGAGTTAACAGGGTATTATCACAAGTTTGTTAAGAATTATGGGAGAATAGCAACACGTTTAACAACATTATTGAAGAAAGATGCATTTTCATGTACTCCTAAAGCAACTAATGCCTTTGAACATATTAAAGAGGTAATGTGCCTAGCACCAATCTTAGCTACGCCAGACTTCACAAAAACCTTTATTGTGGAATGTGATGCCTCAGAAAGTGAAATTGATGTTGTTTTAATGCAAGAAGAAAGACCCATTTCTTTGGAAAGTCGTCCAATCAAAGGAAAGTATTTATAGAAAGCTATTTATGAGAAGGAAATGTTGGAAATACCACATGCACTAAAGAAATGGCAACCTCACCTAATGGTAAGACACTTTAAGGTAAAAATTGATCATGATAGTCTTAAACACTTTTTTGGAACAAAGACTATCTTCGAAGAGCAGCAAAGGCAACAATACAAATGCTGGGCTACAGTGACCTTGAAATACATACAAAAAAAAGGGAAGTTAAATGTTAAGGTGATGAATTCTCAAGAAAGGATGAGGAGGTGGAAGCATTGCTTTGTGCTATTTCTATTATCCAACTAGATTGGATAACCGAAGCAAGGGAGGAATGGAAGAATGACAAAGAAGTGTGGACACTCATACAAATTTTGCAGCAAGATCCTAGTACATATGATACATTTAGTTGGAAATTCCTTATGGTACAAATATCACTTATATATTTGTAAGAATTCCCAACTAAAACAAAAGGCTCTTTTGGAATTGCAGCCCTTTAGGAGGACACTCGGGATTTTTAAAAACTTACCAGAGAGTGAATAATTTTTTTTTTTTTTTTTGTGATGGCCTTAAATATGATATTCAAAAGTTTGTGGTATCAAGCTATTTTGCTACCCTTGTAAAGTTGAGACAATTAAGACCTCAGTCTTCTACAACCTTTATCCATTCCAAGTCAACGTTGGAGGGATATTTCAATGGATTTTATCATAGGTTTACCTAAGTCCGAATGATGGAGTGTCATCATGGTGGTAGTTGATAGAATTACCAAGCATGGACACTTTTGTGCATTATATCATCCATTTAAAGTGAGTACAGTTGCTACTGAATTTATGGAAACAATTCAAAAGCTACATGGAAACCCGAAGATTATTGTAAGTGACAGAGATCCCATTTTTACAGGAAATTTTTGGATGGAATTATTTTCTTGTTTGGATACTCAACTAGTTCATAGCTCATCTTATCATCCTCAATCTGATGGTCAAACAGAGATAGTGAATAAATGTTTGGAATGATATCTTCGTTGTTTTGTATCTAATAAGCAAGCATAATGGGTCAAGTGGTTACCTCTTGCTGAATGGTGGTATAACACTTCCTTCCATACTGCAGCAAAAATGACCCCATTTATGGCACTTTATGGATATCATCCACCATCCATCACATCTTCTAGGAAAGCACGTTACGGTTCAAGCAAAGGAGGATCACATCGAGCATCAACAAGAAGTTCTCCAACTCTTAAAGGATAACCTAAATTACACAATCGAATGAACAACAAAAAGGCATCAATATCTAATGAGAGAAGTTTTGATGTGGGAGACTGGGTATTTTTACGGCTACAACCATACAAAAAAATGTCCCTCAAGCAAGCTAAGAAGGATAATAAATTATCGCCAAAGTACTATGGTCCTTACAAGGTTTTGAAAAATATTGGTACTAGGGCATAAAAATTGGAGATTCCTGCTTCTTTGCGAGTGCATCCAGTTTTCCATGTTCCATGCTTAAAAAAGGTTATAGGGGCCAAAGAATATTTCCAGAACTTGATGAGGAAGGAAAAACCATATTGGAACCTGAAGTAGTCACAGAAACAAGAACTCGACAACTACGAAATCAATCAATTTCAGAGTATCTCAGCAAATGGAAGAGCTTACCCACTGAAGATTCTACATGGGAGGATGAGAATTTCATACAAAAGCACCCAGAACTACTTAAGCGTTGAGGACAACACTTTTTTTGAAGGAGAGGAGCATGATAGGTCCCTATATTACTAGTATGGTCCCTTATTGTTGTTAGTGTAACCCCCTTATTGTTATTGTTGTACCGTGTAATCCCCATATTGTTATTATTGTGCCCTTCAATTATTATTGCTAGGTCGGATAGGATTACATTGTGGCCCCACTAGGATTACATTTTTGCCCCATGGACTCCTATATATAGAAAGGAGGTTTTTTCATCTGTATCATCCAAGAATTGTTCATTTATGTAATGTATTGGAGGTTTCCCCCTCGAAGTCGCTGATTTCTAAGGTGTTGTTCTCTCTTTTCTTCTATTTTTGGAGTTGGTTTCATAATGGGTAGTGGAAGTTTGGGGGTAGGTTCTGGATGTGTTGCCCTCTGTGGTCACCATGACCAGAAATTGGTTTGCATTCAAGTTCTCAAACCCAACACATGTGCAGTGGGTGCTTACGAAATTATGGCATATAGATATGGCCCCTATAACGTTATTCTGTGATATGATAATTACTGATGCGCACGTGGATGCAAAGGTGTTGCTAAGATCTGCTTAATAATAGTAGATTTGTTATGTTTACATGCTCTCTATGAGGTTATAAGCTTCGCTTTTTATACTGTAAGGGCTCTGCAATAAGATTACTTCTATGCGAGCCTGGTAGATCTCAATAGGACTGCCTTAATTACCTGCTTTATCCCAGGGTGTGGAAACCTGGTTCCAGCACCCACCCATACTACTTCGGGTGAGACCTTGGCATGTGAAAGTAGGTCATTGCCGAAAGGGCCAGTAGTATAGGGGTTTGTTGGCAAACCTTAAATCCAAACCTGGTCAGGACCCCTCAAACCAACAAATGGTTCCGTTGCCAGGACCAAGAGAATTTGAGAGAGAGGTTCGGTAATGCCATGAGGCCATTGGTGGCCTAAGAAATCGAAGCTCGAAGACTAGTTCGAAAAACAGATTCAGGAATTTTCCATAAAAGAAAATCGCAAAAAAAAGCTAACGGCTGAAAGGTGGAAGAAAAAATATATTTTCACAGAAGTATATGAACTTTTCTTTGTAACTTTCGCGCACGAGCTACAGGAGTGGCTAGTAAGGCTAGTAGAATTCCAGACGTGTTGGAAAGACGATCAAGTTACACAGTGGACTCCGGAATCGATTCAACAATTGGAGAAGGCTAACAACACGATCACCCAGACTGTAGATCACTGGGTGGATAGTGTGCTATGAGGATTTTTAACAGAATTCGCATTCAATCGGTTTGTATCCTACTCTGAAGCAGAGTAGAGATTCTTCAAAGGATTTTGAGGTAAGTTCTTGCAAAAATTTCCGCTACCGATTAAAATATTACTGTGTGAAAAAGGCATTTTGTGCAGCCACACCGAATGAATGACCTCTGATCAGGGTGAGAGTACGACACGAAGTGGTAAGTACTACAGGGTTAATCAAGAAGGGGATAGATCTGTCTATAGCCCATTAAGGGATCAACCTACGCACGTAGGAACCAGTCCTCTGGCTACACCATCGTCGAATAAACGTAAGGGCAAGAACTCCCCTACCCCTCCGCCACTACCAGAAGAAGATATGGACACACATAAAGCTACCCACCTTTAAGGGTGTGGGGGATGAAGACATGGACCAATTTTGGTTCATAGTGGAATCAATATGGACTGCGCAGAATATTGCTAGCGATGCTGTAAAAAGGGCACAACTATCCCTAGCCTTTAAAGGAAGGGCCTTAGATTGGTTCATGGGGTACGTGGGCCAGCATGCGGATCCATCAATACAAGAAATTAAGGATGCCTTAAAACAACAGTTCCGAAAGCCTAATTCATACTCTCAAATAGTGGTTGACTTGAAATATTTTAAACAGGGACCCACTGAGTTTGTATGGGAGGCTCGTCAGTGGCTAAAGAAGGTTATCAGGGATGGGGAATTTAAGTATGAGAATAAAAATCACAAGGAATTGCTCATTTCCATGCTATTACCTCACCTGCGCAGGCCTATGGGTCAACAAGCAATTGACAGGAAAGAAAATTCCTTGGAGGTTTCCATGAATCTAGAAGCTGCGCCAAGAGATGATACCTAGTTTGGGGTACAACAGATCTAGGGCCAGCTGGAGGCAATGCACCTCGAAATCTAGAATTTGCGAAAGGAGCGAGGAAAAGAAGCTAGTCTAGACGTTTGGTGCATAAGATGCAGGGTGGCAGGCCACACCAAGGATTAGTGCCCTTTACTGGTAGACTACATGCAGGATGGGGGGCCCAACCCATTGTGCTCTAAAGAGGCTATGGGACTAATCACCCCCACATTATGGTGCACGGACTGTCGAGTAGCCAGACTACATAATACCAACCACTGCCCCCATCTTGGTGCCTATGTTCTGGAGTTGAAGCAACAATGGTGCCGATTCTGCTCATCTGTGGGATATGACGAACAAAAATACTGAACATACGACTTAATGATAGACAGAGGAAACCTGTACAGGGTACAAGATGACCCTTAATCACCACTATCCCCCTTGGGATGAGGAGGCCCCCCTGCTAGAGGCTGGGGGGAAGAGGCGGAAGTGCAAGTTGGGGAAGAGGGCAATTGATCTGCTATAATTGTGGAGAAGTAGGGCACTTCGCAAGGGACTGTCCGAACCCTACACGACAATATTTCAGATATTGCAGAAAACTGGATCATGTGATCGAAGATTGTCTGGTACTAATAGCAAAGATGCAGGAAAAATAACGGACACCAACGCCGAATGTACAAAGGGTTAAGGCAGAACAATCTGAAGAGGGACCCAATATTAATGTCATTACGCGCAGTGGCATGGCTACTGGAGGAGCTGAGGAAAGAGCTACGGTTGAACCCCTTATCCGAAAAGTCGCTATCAAAAAGGAAAGCTTGGACCTACAAAAGGAGAAAGAAACCTTCCTAGAAGCTTTCAAAGACTTTACCAAAAATGAGGCATCTACCTCAAGGCTCCAAAAAATCTAAAAGTGGACGAAGAAGTCAAACCATTCCTACAGGCATGTATGAAGTTTCTATGCAACCATAAGGCAGTAGAAGATCTTCAAGCATTGATAGAAAACTATGTGGAAAAGGCTGACCCTCCAACGAAAGTTAAAGATGTCCACAAACTTTATAGGCATAAGAAATGCACTGGCCGGGATATGCCGCTAACTGCGTAGATTGACGATTATGAAATGGATCAGGTCATCCTGGATTTGGGATCTGATGCAAATGTCCTACCCAAATAGACTTGGCAGAGGATGGGAGAACCTAAGCTGGAATGGTCTAATATACAAGTGCGCATGGCTAACCAATAGAAGATCATACCATTGGGAAGACTATCAAAGATTATGGTAGATATTGCAGGAGTTAAGGTATATGCAGATTTTGAGGTAATTCAAATTGTAGAGGATGCATACCCTTATCTTGCGCTCCTAGGACTAGACTGGGCTATAGACATGGGAGGCATTATCAACTTGAAGAAAAGGAGCATGGTTTTTGAGATTGAGGGTACGAGAGTAATAGTACCTCTAGACCCAGTAGAGGGAGAGCGGTATACAAAACCCGTGCGCAAAGAAGATGATGTTGATCATATCTATAAACTAACTGCCCTAGAAGAGGATTTGATTAACCCTACGGCTGATGGCATGCTTTGCTGGGAGAAAGAGAGTGAATGCCTCTTTGACTCCGATGGGGAGATCGAAAATTGGCAGAACCGGTTGCATGACGTATCTGCACTATGGTGTCTTAGGATCATAAAGAGCTTCCGATGTATCTCCTCAGAGGTAAGAGAGTTGCCTTACTTTTATGATTCTGGTAGTATTAGGGATTTTCTTAGAGAATTCGAAGCAGAAGTCCCAAGGGAACGGAGAATGTGGGTGCTTAAACTAGCCATGCGTGCGACCCCTGCGCGGTGGTACGAAACTCATAAGGGGACTTTTCAGGATTG
The DNA here is from genome assembly GCA_034641835.2 of Pinus albicaulis. NCBI lineage: Eukaryota > Viridiplantae > Streptophyta > Pinopsida > Pinales > Pinaceae > Pinus > Pinus albicaulis. The sequence goes on along the minus strand of CM076578.1, from coordinate 137,607,158 downwards.
GGAGGAATGTCACAGGATGATGATCTTGCGATTTGAATCCCCGGTTCACCTACCCATGGAGACTTTCCTTGGTCGCGAGGACTCGTGCAAGCACTTGTCCGCGTGGATGGAGGTGCGGTGTGAAAGGACCTGGGACGAATGGGTCCACTTGTTTATTCATACCTTGGGACCAATCCCCACCGCATGGTATTTGGATGTAGAGCTACATCAATGCACTCGCCACTGGGATACCATGAGGGAGGATTTTGTGGGGACGTTCGGTTTGATAGGTGGAAATGATGAATTAGATGAAGCCCTACAAGACATAGATGCTCTAGTATTTGATGAATCACGCCCTCATGTAGAATCTGGGGAACCAGCTTGGGATACGCAGATGCAGGATATTTCCAACTTTCACAATCTATCAATGGAGGAATGTGATGAAGACCCGCGAAATATCATTATCCCAGAGTTTGAGGGTGAATGAGCAGTTGCCGGACCCCCACTGCAAGCCGTCGATGTGACCAAGCCTCTTAAGTTAAGGGAAGTCAACATTGGAATAGAAGAACTACCCAAGTTGGCTAGAATTGGGGATTACTGGGATGATGATATCGTTGGGAAAGTCGTGGAACTTCTCACGGAGTACCATGATCTATTTCCCACGAAATTTTCAGAACTCAAAGGTATCTCAAGGGACCTGGGGGTCATGCAAATCACTTTAAAACCAGATGCACGCCTTGTTAAGCAGTGAACTTACCGATTGAAACCCAAGTATAAGCAGAAAATCAGAGAAGAAATCGAAAAAATTCTAGCCGCAGGTATCATCGAACCAGTAGAACAGTTAGATTGGGTAAGCCCTATGGTGGTCCAAGACAAAAATACTAAAGGAGAAATAAGAATCTACGTCGACCTACGTAAGCTGAATGATGCTTGCGTACATGATCCCTTCCCTACGCCATTCTCTGATGAAATCCTCAACAATATGGGAGGGCAGGAAGCATACTCGTTCACTGACAGGTTTTCAGGCTACCATCAGATTAGGATCGCACCTGAAAATCGTAGCAAAACTACTTTCGCCACAGAATGGGGATCCTTCCAGTACACCATCATGCCCTTTGGGCTAAAAAATGTCCCTGCCATCTTTTCACGAGTAGTGGTTGCAGTATTCAAGGAGTTCATTCACAAGTTTCTGGAAGTATACTTTGATGATTGGACAATATTTGGATTAGTAAAGAAGCACGTCTCGAACCTGCACATGATGTTGGATGCCTGTAGAAAACACCAGATTTCCCTAAATATTAAGAAGTGCATATTATGTGTACCTTTCGAGATCTTGTTAGGCCACATAGTCTGTCGGCAGGGATTGATGATTGACCCTACCAAGGTTGAATTTATCATCAATTTAGCAGTCCCCACAACTGAGAAACAGCTGCGCTCCATCCTCGGGCACACAGGCTACTATAAGAAGTTTATTCAAGGGTATGCACTGATCATGAAAATTTTCTAAAGAAGGACATATCGTTTTTTTGGGACATGGAGTGTCAGAAGATTTTTGAGCTACTCAAGGAAAATATGGTCTCTGCACCTATCCTCATATTTCCTGACTGGGTGAAGTTTTTCATGTCCATGTGGACGCTTCAGGGATCGGCCTAGGAGTTGTCCTTACGCAGCCCAGGGAAGGGGACCTTGACCACTCGGTTGCATTTGCTAGTAAAAAAATCTCTAGCGCGGAGCGTAATTACTCTACTACTGAACGTAAGGGGCTGGCAATGGTGTATGCCCTACAGAAATACCGACATTATCTGCTGGGCAGGCACTTCAAGATGTTCACGAATCACTCAGCTTTGAAGTACCTTGTCAATAAGCTTATGTTGGGGGGTAAGATTTGCCGATGGTTACTATTGTTTCAGGAATATGACTTTGAGATAATTGTGAAGCCAGGGAGATTAAATGCTGGACCAGACCACTTGTCCCGAATCAAGAGTGCTGAAGAACCAACCAACCTAGAAGAAGGATTGGCTGATGCGCAACTATTTTCTATTAAGGTGGTTGATGAGAAATTTGTCAATATTATTCAATTCTTAGCTACGGGGATGACACCTGCAGAATATTTGGTACAACAAAAAAGAGAGTTGGTAATGCGTGCAGCTGACTTTACCATCATCGCGGGCCACCTGTATAAGCTGGGAGCTGATGAGGTACTGCGAAGATACGTATTGGAGCATGAAAGACATGCCATTTTAGCGAAAACCCATGAAGGCATAGCGGGAGGTCACTACGTAGGAAAAGCGATGACGCGGAAGATCTTAAGAGCTAGGGTTTGGTGGCCCACACTGCATAGCGACTCTCATGATTATTGAAAAGCCTACAACACATGCCAACAAACAGGAAGACCATCGTGCAGGGATGAAATGCCCTTACAACCATAGATGGCCCTGTAGGTGTTCGATAAATGGGAAATAGACTTCATTGGGCCCATCAACCCACGAGGTAAGAAGACATGTGCTTGATACATCCTCACTGTGACTGATTATGTAACCAGATGGGCGGAAGCACAAGTTGTGAAGGATTGCATTGCAGATACCGCTGCACACTTTATTTTTGAGCATATTTTAACTAGGTTTGGCTGTATGAAGATCTTGATGAGCGATAGAGGTACACATTTCATTAATGACACAATTCAAGCTTTGACTGAGGAGTTTCGAATCCACCATGCAAACATTACGCCATACCACCCGCAGGAAAATGGAACGGTAGAAGCTTTTAATAAAATTCTCAGAACACATGCTTACCAAGGTCTGTAATGTTGATCGAAGCGATTGGGACGTGCGCATCCCGTCAGTCCTTTGGGCCTATCAGACCATGTGAAAGAAATTAACTGGGAAAACTCCGTTTCGGATGGTTTATGGGAAGGAGGCCATTATGCCCATGGAGTATATCATTCCTAGCATGCGCATCGCGGCCTTTACAAACTTGGTAGATTCCGATATCAGCGAGGAATGCTTAGCATAGCTAGTCGCCTTGGAGGAGGATCAATTCATTGCTAACTTTCATCAGCAAGTTCAAAAGGCCTGGGAAAAATCCTGGCACGATAGGCATATCCGACAGGAGTCATTTAAAGAAGATGAGCTAGTATTATTATATGACAGTCAGTTTGCACGCCACCTAGGGAAAATACGCCAACATTGGTTGGGACCTTATATCGTAACATAAATTATGAATGCCGGTGCGATGAGATTGGTTACGCTGTGCGGGGACCCCCTGCTAGGATACGTTAATGGTAGCCGTCTCAAACCATACCGGGCCAACTCGGTGCATACCAAATGAATATATGGTCGGAGTAGCTGTATTAGGATGGCTACGCACAGGAAAGAGGAAAAATGTAGGCATACTCGTTATACGTGCAGGGGTCATCCGTAGGCTAGGAAGCACGAAAAGGAGCACTGGGCGCGCAGGGGTAATACGCAGCTGCGAAAACTAGCCGTTGGAATAGTAAAGCTGGCTAAAAATCCAATTTTGCCGTTGGAAGGAGCGGGAAATTGGCAATTAATGCGGCGATTTGAGAGGATTTTTTACCGTTTCCTTGAAGGTAAGTTTCAGCTAAGTTTCATCCGACCATCGTTCACTATCCAAAGCTATAAAAGGAGGAGGGCAGATCAGAATTGGGTGTCGAAAGTATTTTGCCTTGAAAATTTCAGTAACTATTGTGCTCTGTTCATGTCTGGGCATGCTTCCCACTTTGATAGCATCAAACCCGAGTTCTTCTTTCGGGCCAGAATGACTACGAACAATCTCGCTGAGTCATCACAGACCATGGCCTCTATTGAGATAACATCCGATGAAGTATTGGAAGTAGCCCCTGAAGTAGAAGAGGTCATGTCCACATCGACCAAGGGGAAGCAGGTGGAGAAAAAGAAGAATACGGGGAAAGGCCAGGAGCAGGGGCAGGGGAGGACTGCGAAATATGCTGGGGTGAAGCCACGCACATCCCCTCGGAATGTGCAATCCCTCGAAAGGTGCCTAAGGCATGCTCGCCTAACCCGATGAAGCGACCTCTTTCTGCTCAGGAAGAAGCTCTGCTAGCTACCTCTCTAACTTGGCTACCACCCTATGTGTTATCACTCAGGTTTTCCTAGAAGTTGTGTAAGAGGAAAGTATACCCGAGGTAACCACAAACCAACCTTTTAGATGCAGAATCTAGCCAATCCGCATCCAGAGAGGGCTCTCTCTTTATGATTTATCTTTGTTCTTAGAAGGTTTTAGGCTAGTTATAGATTTCAAAGTTTGTTTTGGGAAAATGGTGGAATCCAAAAACTAAGGGCAAGGTTGAGGGTTTTCAGTCCATTGGGCTATGGAGTCAAAGGATGGCTTTACTGGATTTCTATTCTACGCACAAGATGGTATTACAGGGCAAGATAGCTTGACAGAGAACAATCCTTAAAATTTAAAGTGGATGGATGGTCTTGAAGGGATGAAAGGCAGCTAAGAATCTTTCACCATATTCAAGAGAAAGAAGAGAAATGACTACAAGCAAAAGAAGAGCAAATTTCTAGCCATCTTCTTTGTTAAGGCAATCAAACAATGTTTAAATCAAAACATGAGCAATTAAGAATTCATGCTTATAACTAATCCAGAAGAAAACATCAAGAATAATCACATTTGAAAACAGAGTACAATTAAGCAAATTCTGTCTCAATCTTTTATGTAAACTATTCAGAAACGGATATGATGATAGCATAAACTAATATAAAATTTAAACACAAGGGTTAGAAAACTTATTGAACTGAAGTCCAACACATGAATCCTGCAACAAGTCCAGTGTTTCAAAACGTCATCCAGTAATCCACAAGTAAATTTGTCCAAAAGCTTTTTATTCCGAAAACCTCAATGTTACAGCAGAGTAATAGAATCCACCCTTCAAAACTCTATTTGAAGGCTTATTTATACAAAAATAATCTTAACAATTCATTTTCATCTCTGCCAATAATTCAGGCCGATTTAAAGCATATTTACAAACAAACAAGAGACACATGGTCTCGTAAATAGAATAATGAGTAACGGCTGATGTGCTGTTCCTTTCTTCATGGACGTGCTGAGGATAAGTGCTTAAAATAGGGCTCTGTGCTGTCCTTTGGGTATTCCTTTGACTTGTTGAATACTCTTTCTTCTTACGGATACTCTTTGACCTTTCATCTGATACTCTTTCATCTGCTTCTCTGTTTTAACCATTTACTCAATAGTAAAAATAAAGTTTCGTCCTGAAAACAACTTTTACAAAACTTCCAGCATTTCCTTCCACCAATGATCATCTGGTATCATGGTTCTTCTGAGCTTTCTCAAAGTTTCATCTGCTTCAGTCAGTTTATAAAAAGTGGGATCATTTGGAAATAGATATTTTATTTCATGCTCCAGATGAAATAGATTCCTCACTTTTTCATAAATACTTTTTCCAGTTGGTAATGCAGGTTCTGATGAGCTAGCGGAATCTATACTAGTAGAACCTATAGCTGTATTTTTAGCATGAGCTTTGATTCTTTTCTCATAAGTTTCCAAGTCTACTATTTGATCCTCTGTGAGCATGGGACTTGGTAACCCACTATCTAGTAGAGCTTGGAATTTTTCTCTGAAATTGTTTATGTCGACCAAAATGTCTGTACACTTTCTTTCCAAATTTTGCATGAAAGTCCCTCTTGGTGGGGGAGACATTCAAAGGAGGTGACATTTAGAGCAGTTGGGGCCTCCATTTTGGTTCTTGTGGATTCAAAATGGAGGTTTCGCTTTCTGTCAGAATCTGACGAGATATCTGACAAAAGAGGAAATTGGAACAATTTGCAGGGTTTGGGAAGCAAATTCATGTTTTTAAATCTTCAATGAGGACTTCAGAGAGGACTTTTTGACCACTTTTTTCGGAGAAAACACAGAAACTAAGTTTAACTTGCAGTCCGGGCGCGGAATGATAAATACTATTTTTTAATGGAAATTGGTTCTTCAACATGTAATGAACAATGGCGGGGACGTTTCTTCAATATCGCGCAGCTGGAATTCTGAGTAATTTGGTGTATTTGCAAAGTGAAATTTGAAAATTCAGAACTGAGCTTAGTCTCTTTCGAAACTAAAAATGACCGAAAAAACGCGAAAAATGGCTTATTTACAAGTCAAAAGGGTTTTTGTCGATTTTTCGAGGTGATGGCGTCATTTGACGTACGGGGTGACGTAAGGGAGTGGGGTCTGCGGGGTTATTCGATAGCGGTAAGCGGTAAGCCCGCACCGCTTTTGGACGAGGGCGTAAAACGCGATGATGGGCCGATTCCACGGGACGCTTGCCACGTGGAATGATGACTTTTCGTAAAACCGCCCATCCCCCGTCGGTTAACACGCTACAGCAAGGGATGGGCAGCTGGGATTGATGATCGCCGTTGATCTACGGACGAATGATCCAAACGCTAAAAGGACTGGGGAACTTGTAGCGATTTCAAAGGTGAGGGCCGATCTGAGTTTAAAAGGTTTTAACGTGTAATCTAATCACCCTCGGGAAAGGTTAATAGGCGTAATGGTTGTTAATTATCCAAATGATTAATTAACCCCTCGTGACATTATGAAATGGATTGCAAAGCGGTAGTTTGGCCCGGTGGAATGCTCCGTGAGCGTAACACTATGGCACGGGACTCCCATCGCGTTTCATTCTTGTTTTTGTGTTAAACACGTATATTACATGTCTAACGCTTTTTGTATATATTTTATTATACGATGAATTAATTAATACATAACTAATTCACCATAGGGGGCTGGGATTAATGTATAAGGCTATGTTTTAACCAAAGGGCTTTATAAAGCGGGGGTATTTATTTTTTAAACGAAGGGAATATATACTTTGGTAAAACATTATAATAAGAGGGTTTTTTTGGGGATATTTATTTAGAAAAGGGGAGTTATATATTTAGGGAAAAAGGGGGTTCCACTAGGGATTTAATATAATAGAGTTAAATGTTAATATGATAAAGGACAAGGAAAAATCAAAACATCTTTGTTCATCCTAAGAAAGTGAAAACTTATGAAGTAAATTGCAACATTTTATCTTCAACACTTAAACTTAGAATAACAAGTTGTTTTGAGGAATTTTATGGAATGTTGCCTCAGCTTTCCTAAGTAAAATAGGATTTTACTTAGGAAAAAAGTTAAAGATGGAAGATAACAATGATGGATTATTTCAAGCGCTTAGGTCTTTTTTGATCATTAGGCCGAGGGTCCGGTCCCTCCGAAGTCAAGGAAATGCCTTGAGTCCCCTTTGATCTCAAATTACCTTAGTACTTTTGGGGGAAATTAGTAAAACTCTTGAGGGGGGGAAAAAAATGATGAGGGAGGTTAATGAATTTGACTTTGCTTGTCGCTGATTTTCCAAAGTGTATTTCCCGCTTTAGTACTTGTGATGAAAGTAAATGATTAACCAACATGTAGCAAAGACCATTCATCGTATAACACTTGGCGACCATCTACCTACCCTATCTACTTAATACTACCATTTTGTCTTCTTTATTAGGGTGCATTTAGACTTGCAAACCCCGATCAATCTTTTTCTTTTTTACATGATAGATCTATCTATTTCTACCCTTATTACATCCAAGGGCTCGATTAAACTGTTGAGCACCTTTTATTCACTCTACCTAGCTACTTATCTGCCAAGATTAAACCTGTTTGGCTAGATATTTATTCTCTAATCTACAACATGAAATTGAAATATGACTAAGTCAAGTTTAAACAGCTTTGACTTATTCATGAATTGTGGCAAAAAATTTCACAAGTCGCACACAATTGATTTATTACAACAGAGTAAAAAGTAGTGGCATTTGGATTTGCACACTTTCCTTGGTCTATTTTTTTTGCTTGGGGTTCATTTCTTTCTCTTTTTGACCATTTTTATTCTTTTTTACCCTTTGATCTTTCTTTTAGGGTATACCCCTCTTTACATTTTTTTAAATTTTTTGATTTTTTGGTTTTTTAAGAATATGGAACATCTTTGCTCAAGTAAGAAGGTTTGAACATATTCCATAATTCAATCAAGACAATCATGAAAAATGACACCTATTGGTATAGGGAGACTAACACCGGCTCCACTTGGGGATGGCTTTTCCTTGTGGAAAGTCAAGAACAAGCAGGGTCGAATGCCTCAAAATGTCTTCAAACCGAAAGTATGAAATCTTCCTCCTTCGGGTAGCTTTATTTTACATATGATAGTGAAACTTTTCTGAACTTAGAGCCTTCACTCCGAGCTTCAATTCCAAGAAGTCACCATCCAATCAAAAAGCTGTGTTTCCCAAATTGGAAATCTTGAATTGAATATAGTCCTTTTTCGAAACACGAAATCTGATTCTGAAACTAAAACAACACACAAAAATTTCAAACCAACTTAATGAAAAAACTAACTGAAAATTGAAAACAAAAAAATGCTCAAAATTCTAAGCTTATTAGCACTCGTTTACCTACTTTAATCTACTAAAAATCTTATTGAATCGGGTAATACAAAAAAATGCCAATGAAGCCAATCAAGTAGTCGTAAAAATAAATGGACAACTTGATTGCTTGTGATCAAAATTGGAAGTATGTTGATGATCATGTGCCTTTATAATCAACGATATGATGTGTAAAGGCCACTTTTGATGTATTTGATCCTTATAGAGAAAACATGTTTTTGCGATTTGGGCTCAAAAGATTCTCCATATAATCTGATATAGGATCAATAAAAGCATGATGTATGTTATTTACTTCTAGGCCTTCAATGACTAATTGTTCAATTGAATTATGAATATTAGACCATGAAATTATTTCTTCGATTTTGTGTTTGAAAGAATAATCATCTTCAATATGCAAGTCAAAAGATAGTACAATTTCCTCTTGCTTTGGAGAAGGAAGATTTTCAAAGAATTCTTTAGGATTTCGGAAATTATATGATCGAATTTGAGAATGCAAAAGTTTGATTTCATTTTCATAATTTTCTGAAATTATATCAAGAAGCCATTTTTTTAACTCGAGGAGAACATTTTCTTGATTTAAAAAGAAGAAATAAATCTCTTAGAAAATCCTCATCAAACTGAAGTTTTTGATAACTCATCCCTCGAATTCATTTAAAAATTTCATCAAATGGAAGATTTTCCATAAACCCCGTCATCCAAAAGATCATTATTAATGCTTTGGAATATGGATTATTTGGTTGTGGAATTTCTACGAAACTTGAAGCTCGGATCTACGATCTACGATTGTCTTGATTGGAAAATGATATCAAAAGAGTCGGAAGAATGATGCTCAAATGTGCATGGAGATTTTATATTTACAATTTTTCAAAAGAGATAAATTAAAAACTACTCTAAGTTCTTCTCTAAAAATACAATATACATTGGAAAACTCTATCAATTTAGAAAGAACATAATGTCTTGGATAACAATCCAAGTTGAAAGCCCTGATCTTTCCATATTGTTCTTCTAGGTTCATTCCTCCGGTGGAGTCTTGATTGTGAAATGGATTTGGAGTCGCCAGTGGATGATTTTAACCTTGTGTGTCTCGATCCCCGTCCACCATCATAGATGCGATCTAAACCCGTAAAACAATCTCGAAGAGAAAGTTAGTTCTTCAAGAAACTGAATTTTTTGTGAATTTTTCAAAAACAACTTCTACAAACTCTTCAAGAAATTTAAGATTTTTAATTAAAATTTTCTCAAAGATTTATTAAACTAGAGAGTCCCGATTAAAAAAAATTTGAAACTAAGATTCAGATTATTAAGCTAAACCCAGTAGATAGATCGAAGCATCATTTATTTACTATGCAATTGCAGAGCAAAAAGCATTTCAAAGGCTACTTTCGGGCTGATCTTCGACTCTGTCTATAGCTTATAAGCAAACACTAGTATCAATAAAAATGATTCAGATCCCCAAATGGAGTCGCCACTATGTTATCACTCGTGTTTTCCTAGAAGTTGTGTAAGAGGAAAGTATACCCGAGGTAACCACAAACCAACCTTTTAGATGCGGAATCTAGCCAATCTGCATCCAGAGAGGGCTCTCTCTTTATGATTTATCTTTGTTCTTGAAAGGTTTTAGGCTAGTTATAGATTCAAAGTTTGTTTTGGGAAAATGGTGGAATCCACAAACTAAGGGCAAGGTTGAGGGCTTTTAGTCCATTGGGCTATGGAGTCTAAGGATGGCTTTACTGAATTTCTTTTCTAAACACAAGATGGTATTACTGAGGCAAGATAGCTAGACGAGAGAACAATCCTTAAAATTTAAAGTGGATGGATGGTCTTGAAGGGATGAAAGGCGACTAAGAATCTTTCACCATATTCAAGAGAAAGAAAAAGAAATGACTACAAGCAAAGAGCAATGAAGGATTCTTTGTTACAAAGAATCAACAATGTTTAAATCAGCTAAACATGAGCAATTAAGAATTCATGCTTATAACTAATCCGAAAGAAAACATCAAGAATAATCACATTTGAAAACAGAGTACAATTAAGCAAATTCTCGTTTTCAATCCTTTATGTAAACTATTCGAGAACGGATATGATGATAGCATAAACTAATATAAAATTTAAACACAAGGGTTGGAAAAACTTATTGAATCGAAGTCCAACACATGAATCCTCGCAACAAGTCCGGTGCTTCAAAACGTCATCCAAGTAAGCTACAAGTAAATTTGTCCAAAAGCTTTTTATTCGAAAACCTCAATGTTACAAAGAGAGTAATAGAATCCACCCCTCAACTCTCTCTTTGAGGGTTTATTTATACAAAAATAATCCTAACAATCTTACTCTATCCTAGCCAATAATCCAGCCGACTTAAAGCATATTTACAAACAAACAAGAGACACATGGTCTCGTAAATAGAATAATGAGTAACTAGCCGATGTGTCGTTCCTTTCTTCATGGACGTAGCTAAGGATAAGTGCTTAAAATAGGGCTCATGTCGTCCCTTTGTGTATTCTTTGACTTGTTGTATACTCTTTCTTCTTACTGGATACTCTTTGACTCTTTATCTCGATATCTCTTTCATCTCGCATTGCTTTTTTACCATTTATTCAATAGTAAAGATAAACTTTTATCCCGAAAACATTTTTTACAAAATTTCCAAAGCATTTCCTTCCACCACCGATCATCCGGTATCATTGTTCTTCCGAGTTTCCTTAAAGTTTCATCCGCTTCAAGAAGTTTATAAAAAGTGGGCCTGCTCGTAAATGAGATACTTTAGTTCATGCTCCAGATGAAATAGATTCCTCACTTTTTTCATAAATACTTTTCAGTTGGTATTACAGGGTTCGATGAGCTAGTAGAACTTATAGCCGTATTTTTAGCATGAGCTTTATTCTTTTCTCATATGTTTCCAAGTCTACTATTTGATCCTCTCGTGAGCATGGGACTTGGCAATTCACTGTCCAAACAAAGCTTGAAACTTATCTCTCAAAACGTTGATGTCGACCAAAAATGTCATTACACTTTCTTTTCTAGATTTTGCATGAAAGTCCTCTTGGTGGGGAGCATTCAAAGGAGTGACATTTAGAGCGGTTTGGGCCTCCATTTTGGTTCTTTGTGGATTCAAATGGAGGTTTCGGCTTTTTCTGCAGACCTGACGGGATATCTCGACAAAAGAGAAAATTGGAACAATTTGCAGTGTTTGGGAAGCAAATTCACGTGTTTTAAATCTTCAATGAGGACTTCGTGAGAGGACTCTGACCACTTTTTCGGAGAAAAACACAGAAACTAAGTTTAACTTGCAGTCAAGGCGAATGATAAATACTGTTTTTTAATGGAACTGGTTCTTCAACAGTGTAATGAACAATGGCGGGGACGTTCTTCAATATCGCGCAGATGAAATTCCCTGAGTAATTTGGTGTATTTAAAGTGAAATTTGAAAATTCAGTGTGAGCTTAGTCTCTTTCTAAACTAAAAATGACCGAAAAAACGCGAAAAATGGCTTATTTACAAGTCAAAAGGGTTTTTGTCGTTTTCGAGGTGATGACGCCATTTGACGTACGGGGGGTGACGTAAGGAGTGGGGTCTGCGGTATTCGGTAAGCTGTAGCGGTGCAAGCCCGGCACCGCTTTTGGGACGAGGGCGTAAAAACGCGATGGCGCCGATTCCACGGGACGCTTGCCACGTGGAATGATGACTTTCGTAAAACCGCCCATCCCCCGTCGGTTAACACGCCGGCAAGGGATGGGCAGCTGGGATTGATGATTGCCGTTGATCTACTGACGCAATGATCCAAACTCGGCTAAAAGGACGCGGGAACTTATACGATTTCAAAGGTGGGCCGACTGGGGTTTAAAAAGGGTTTTAACGTGTAATCTAATCACCCTGGGAAAGGTTAATAGAGGCGTAATAGTTGTTAATTAGTCCAAATGATTAATTAACCCCCGTGACATTATGAAATGGATTGCGGCGATAGTTTGGCCAAAGAATGCTCGTGGGACAGAACACTATGGCACAGACTCCATCGCGTTTCATTCTTGTTTTTGGTGTTAAACACGTATATTACATGTCTAACGCTTTTTTGTATATATTTTATTATACGATGAATTAATTAATACATAACTAATTCACCATAGAGGGCTGGGATTAATGTATAAGGCTATAGTTTTAACCAAAGGGCTTTATAAAGCTTTGGGTATTTATTTTTAAACGAGCAGGGGAATATATACTTTGGTAAAACATTATAATAAGAGGTTTTTTTGGGGATATTTATTTAGAAAAGGGAGTTATATATTTAGGAAAAGGGGGTTCCACTAGGGATTTAATATAATAGAGTTAAATGTTAATATGATAAAGGACAAGGAAAAATCAAAACATCTTTGTTCATCTAAGAAAGTGAAAAACTTATGAAGTAAATTGCAACATTTTATCTTCAACACTTAAACTTAGAATAACAAGTTGTTTTGAGGAATTTTATGGAATGTTGCTCAGCTTTCCTAAGTATAGATTTTACTTAGGAAAAAGTTAAAGATGGAAGATAACAATGATGGATTATTTCAAGCGCTAGGGTCTTTTTTGATCATTAGGCCGAGGGTCCGGTCCTCCGTGGTCAAGGAAATGCCTTGAGCCCCCTTTGATCTCAAATTACCCTTAGTACTTTTGGGGGAAATTAGTAAAACTCTTTGAGGGGGAAAAATGATGAGGGAGGTTAATGAATTTGACTTTGCTTTGTCAGTGATTTTCCAAATGGTATTTCCCGCTTTAGTACTTGTGATGAAAGTAAATGATTAACCAACATGTAGCAAAGACCATTCATCGTATAACACTTTGCAAAGCACCATCTACCTACCCTATCTACTTAATACTACCATTTTGTCTTCTTTATTAGGTGCATTTAGACTTGCAAACCCCCTGATCAATCTTTTCTTTTACATGATAGATCTATCTATTTCTACCCCTTATTACATCCAAGGGCTCGTGATTAAACTGTTGAGCACCTTTTATTCACTCTACCTAGCTACTTATCCGCCAAGATTAAACCGTTTGGCTAGATATTTATTCTTTAATCTACAACATGAAATTGAAATATGACTAAGTCAAGTTTAAACAGCTTTGACTTATTCATGAATCGTGGCAAAAATTTCACAAGCCGCACACAATTGATTTATTACAACAGAGTAAAAAGTAGTGGCATTTGGATTTGCACACTTTCCTTGGTCTATTTTTTTTGCTTGGGGTTCATTTCTTTTCTCTTTTGACCATTTTTATTCTTTTTTACCCTTTGATCTTTCTTTTAGGGTATACCCTCTTTACATTTTTTTTAAATTTTTTGATTTTTTGGTTTTTTTTAAGAATATGGAACACCTTTGCTCTAAGTAAGAAGGTTTGAACATATTCCATAATTCAATCAAGACAATCATGAAAAATGACACCTATTGGTATAGGAGACTAACACCGGCTCCACTTGGGGATGGCTTTTCCTTGTGGAAAGTCAAGAACAGCAGTCGATGCCTCAAAATGTCTTCAAACCGAAAGTATGAAATCTTCTCCTCCTTCGGTAGCTTTATTTTACATATGATAGTGAAACTTTTCTAACTTAGGGCCTTCACTCCGGCTTCAATTCCAAGAAGTCACCATCCAATCAAAACCTGTGTTTCCCAGCTTGGAAATCTTGAATTGAATATAGTCCTTTTTCTCAAACCCCGAAAATCGATCCGAAACTAAAACAACACACAAAAAATTTCAAACCAACTTAATGAAAAAACTAACCGAAAATTGAAAACAAAAAAATGCTCAAAATTCTAAGCTTATTAGCACTCGCTTTACCTACTTTAATCTACTAAAAATCTTATTGAATCATGTAATACAAAAATGCCAATGAAGCCAATCAAGTAGCTCGTAAAAATAAATGGACAACTTGATTGCTTGTGATCAAAATTGGAAGTATGTTATGATCATGTGCCTTTATAATCAACGATATGATGTGTAAAGGCCACTTTTTGATGTATTTGATCCTTATAGAGAAAACATGTTTGCGTATTTGGGCTCAAAAGATTCTCCATATAATCTCGATATAGGATCAATAAAAGCATGATGTATGTTATTTACTTCTAGGCCTTTCAATGACTAATTGTTCAATTGAATTATGAATATTAGACCATGAACTTATTTCTTCGATCTTTGTGTTTGAAAGAATAATCATCTTCAATATGCAAGTCAAAAGATAGTACAATTTCTCTTGCTTTGGAGAAGGAAGATTTTCAAAGAATTCTTTAGGATTTCGGAAATTATATGATCGAATTTGAGAATGCAAAAGTTTGATTTCATTTTCATAATTTTCTGAAAATTATATCAAGAAGCCATTTTTTAACTCGAGGAGAACATTTTCTTGATTTAAAAAGAAGAAATAAATCTCTTAGAAAATCCTCATCAAACCGAAGTTTTGATAACTCATCCCCTCGAATTCATTTAAAATTTCATCAAATGGAAGATTTTCCATAAACCCCGTCATCCAAAGATCATTATTAATGCTTTGGAATATGGATTATTTAGGTTTGTGGAATTTCTTCAGAAACTTGAAGCTCGATCTCGATCTACAGGTGTCTTGATTGGAAAATGATATCAAAAGAGTCGTAAGAATGATGCTCAAATGTGCATGGAGATTTTATATTTACAATTTTTCAAAAAGAGATAAATTAAAAACTACTCTAAGTTCTTCTCTAAAAAATACAATATACATTGGAAAAATCTATCAATTTAGAAAGAACATAATGTCTTGGATAACAATCCAAGTTGAAAGCCCTGATCTTTCCATATTGTTCTTCTAGGTTCATTCCTCCAAAATGGAGTCTTGATTGTGAAATGGATTTGGAGTCGCTGGGTGGATGATTTTAACCTTTGTGTGTCCGATCCCCCCGTCCCACCATCATAGATCGATCTAAACTCGTAAAACAATTCTCAAAGAGAAAGTTAGTTCTTCAAGAAACTAATTTTTGTGAATTTTCAAAACAACTTCTACAAACTCTTCAAGAAATTTAAGATTTTTAATTAAAATTTTCTCAAAGATTTATTAAACTAGAGAGTCCGATTAAAAAAATTTGAAACTAAGATTCAGATTATTAAGCTAAACCAGAGATAGATCGAAGCATCATTTATTTACTATGCAATTGCAGAGCAAAAGCATTTCAAAGGCTACACCCGGCCGATCTTCGACTCGTCTATAGCTTATAAGCAAACACTAGTATCAATAAAAATGATTGAGATCCCCATGGAGTCGCCACTATGTTATCACTCGAGGTTTTTCCTAGAAGTTGTGTAAGAGGAAAGTATACCCGAGGTAACCACAAACCAATCTTTTAGATGCAGAATCTAGCCAATCTGCATCCAGAGAGGGGTCTCTCTTTATGATTTATCTTTGTTTTTGAATGATTTTAGGCTAGTTATAGATGCAAAGTTTGTTTTGGGAAAATGGTGGAATCCACAAACTAAGGGCAAGGTTGAGGGCTTTCGGTCCATTGGGCTATGGAGTCTAAGGATGGCTTTACTGGATTTCTTTTCTGAACACAAGATGGTATTACAGGGCAAGATAGCTAGACAAAGAACAATCCTTAAAATTTAAAGTGGATGGATGGTCTTGAAGGGATGAAAGGCAACTAAGAATCTTTCACCATATTCAAAAAGAAGAAGAGAAATGATTACAAGCAAAGAGCAATGAAGGATTCTTTGTTACAGTAATCAACAATATTGAATCAACAAAACATGAGCAATTAAGAATTCATGCTTATAACTAATCCAGAAGAAAACATCGAGAATAATCACATTTGAAAACAGAGTACAATTAAGCAAATTCTGTTTCAATCCTTTATGTAAACTATTCAGAAACGGATATGATGATAGCATAAACTAATATAAAATTTAAACACAAAGGTTGGAAAACTTATTGAACTGAAGTCCAACACATGAATCCTGCAACAAGTCCAGTGCTTCAAAACGTCATCCAGTAAGCCACAAGTAAATTTGTCCAAAAGCTTTTTATTCCGAAAACCTCAATGTTACAGCAGAGTAATAGAATCCACCCAAATGCTTTCTTTGGGGATTTATTTATACAAAAATAATCCTAACAATCTTACTCTATTATAGCCAATAATTTAGGCTGACTTAAAGCATATTTACAACAAACAAGAGACCCATGGTCTCGAAAATAGAATAATGAGTAACGGCTGATGTGCTGTTCCTTTCTTCATGGACGTGCTAAGGATAAGTGCTCAAAATAGGGCTCTGTGCTGTCCTTTGCGTATTCCTTTGACTTGTTGAATACTTTTCTTCTCACGGATACTCTTTAATCTTTCATCTGATACTCTTTCATCTGCATTTCTGTTTTTTACCATTTACTCAATAGTAAAGATAAACTTTTATCCTGACAACATTTTTTTTACAAAATTTCCAGCATTTCCTTCCACCACTGATCATCTGGTATCATTGTTCTTCTGAGCTTCCTTAAAGTTTCATCGGCTTCAGTAAGTTTATAAAAAGTGGGCTCGTTTGGAAATAGATATTTTAATTCATGCTCCAGATGAAATAGATTCCTCACTTTTTCAGAGAAAAACACAAGAAACCAAGCTTAACTTGCAGTCGGGGCGCGGAATGATAAATACCTGTTTTTGGATGGAAACTGGTTCTTTAACAGGTAATGGACAATGGCACGGACGTTCTTCAACACGGGCGCAGCGGAATTTCTGAGTAATTTGGTGTATTTGCAGCGAATTTTGAAATTTGCAGCGGGAGCTTAGTCTCTTTCGAAAACCAAAATAACTGAAAAAAACGCGAAAAAATGGCTTAAAAACAAGTCAAAAGGGTTTTTGTCGTTTTCGAGGTGATGTTTTCATTGTGTCTGAAGGTAGCGTAAAAGTGCAGTGTTGATATTAATAGCGGTAAGCGGTGAGCACTTTCGCTTATGGAAAGCGGTAAAAATGTCGCAACAGCGATTCCACAGGATACTTGCTGCGTGGAATATTGAATAGTCAAACGCCCACTCCCAGCAGCTAAAGCTTTCACATGATAAGCCGTGGGATTGATAGGAGCCAGATTGATCAACGGAGGGAATGATCGTGAGTACGGAGAAAAGGAAATGTGCGGTTTAGAAAGTGGGCCCTGAGTTTAAACAAGTTTTTGAAATGTAATCTAATCACCGGGGAGAAGCTAATAAGCGGGAATGGTTGTTAATTAGTCCAAATGACTAATTAACCCCGTGAATTTATAAAATGAATTGCGGCGGGGTTTGGCCATGTGGAATGCCACGTGGAATGCTGAGTATGGTGGCGCAGGATTCCGTCGTAGTTTATTCTTGTTTTTGGTGTTAAACACATATGTTACGTGTCTAACGCTTTTCTATATATATTTTATAATACGATGAATAAATTAATATAATTAATTCATCATAGGGGCGGAATGTATATATAAGGTTATAGTTTTACCAAAGGGCTTTATAAAGCGGGGTATTTATTTTAAATGTGAGGGACTATATATACTTTGGTAAAACATTATAATAAGAGGGTTTTGGGGATATTTATTAGAAAAGGGAGTTATATACATAGGAAAAAGGGATTTCACTATGGATTTAATATAATAGAGTTAGGTGTTAATATGAAAAAGGACAAGGAAAATCAAAACACCTTTGTACATCTAAGAAAGTGAAAACTTATGAAGTAAATTGCACATTTTTATCTTCAACACTTAAACTTAGAATAACAAGTTGTTTTGAGGAATTTTATGGAATGTTGCATCAGTTTCCTAAGTAAAATAGGATTTTACTTAGGAAAAGTTAAAATGGAAGATAATCAATGATGAATTATTTCAAGTGCTTAGGTCTTTTGATCATTAGGCCGAGGGTCCGGTCCCTCCAGAAGTCAAGGAAATGCCTTGAGCCCCTTTGATCTCAAATTACCTTAGTACTTTTGGGGAAATTAGTAAAACTCTTGAGGGGAAAAATGATGAGGGAGGTTAATGAATTTGACTTTGCTTGCTGTGATTTTCCAGTGTATTTCCTGCTTTAGTACTTGTGATGAAAGTAAATGATTAACCAACATGTAGCAGCACCATTCATCAGATAACACTTTGTAGCACCATCTACCTACCCTATCTACTTAGCACTACCATTTTGTCTCCTTTATTAGGGTGCATTTAGACTTGCAAACCCTTTTCAATCTTTTTCTTTTCACATGATGAATCTATCTATTTCTACCCTTATTACATCCAAGGGCTCAGATTAAACTGTTGAGCACCTTTGATTCACTCTACCTAGCTACTTATCTGCCAAGATTAAACTGTTTGGCTAGATATTTATTCTCTAATCTAAAACATGAAATTGAAATATGACTAAGCCAAGTTTAAAGAGTTTGACTTATTCATGAATTGTGGCAAAAGTTTCACAAGCTGCACACAATTATTTTATTACAACAGATGAAAAAAGTAGTGGCATTTAGACTTGCACACTTTCCTTGGTCTATTTTTTGCTTGGGGTTCATTTCTTTCTCTTTTTGACCATTTTTATTCTTTTTACCCTTTGATTTTTCTTTTAGGGTATACCCTCTTTACATTTTTAAAATTTTTTGATTTTTTGGTTTTTCAAGAATATGGAACACCTTTGCTCAAGTAAGAAGGTTTGAACATATTCCACACTTCCATCAAGACAATCATGAAAGATGAAACCTATTGATATAGGAGGCTAACACTGGCTCCACTTGGGGATGGCTTTTCTTTGTGGAAAGTCAAGAACAGCAGGTCAGATGCCTCAGAATGTCTTCAAACTGAAAGTATGAAATCTTCCTTCTTCTGGTAGCTTTATTTTACATATGATAGTGAAGCTTTTGGATCTTAGGGCCTTCACTTCGGGCTTCAATTCCAAGAAGTCACCATCCAATCCAAACTGCATTAACTGTGGCTGAAAATCTTGAATTGAATATAGTCCTTTTTCTGCAACCTGAAATCTGATCTAAAAACTTAAAACAACACCCAAAATTTTTTAAACCAACTTAATGAAAAACTAGTTGTAAATTGAAAACTAAAAAAAATTGCTCAAAATTCTGAGCTTATTGGCACTCATTTACCTACTCTAATCTACTAAAATCTTATTGAATCAGGTAATACAAAAATGCCAATGAAGCCAATCAAGTAGCTGTAAAAATAAATGGACAACTTGATTGCTTGTGATCAAAATTGGAAGTAGGTTATGATTATGTGCCTTTATAATAAATGATATGATGTGTAAAGGCCACTTTTGATGTATTTGATCTTTATAAAGAAAACATGTTTGCAAATTTGGGTTCAAAAGATTCTCCATATAATCTAATATAGGATCAATAAAAGCATGATGTATGTTATTTACTTCTAGGCCTTCAATGACTAATTGTTCAATTGAATTATGAATATTAGACGATGAACTTATTTCTTCAGTTTTGTGTTTGAAAGAATAATCATCTTCAATATGCAAGTCAAAAGATAGTACAATTTCCTCTTGCTTTGGAGAAGGAAGATTTTCAAAGAATTCTTTAGGATTTCGGAAATTATATGACTGAATTTGAGAATGCAAAAGTTTGATTTCATTTTCATAATTTTCAGAAATTATATCAAGAAGCCATTTTTTAACTCGAGGAGAACATTTTCTTGATTTAAAAAGAAGAAAGAAATCTCTTAGAAAATCCTCATCAAACTGAAGTTTTGATAACTCATCCCTGAATTCATTTAAAATTTCATCAAATGAAAGATTTTCCACAAACCCTGTCATCCAGTATCACTATTAATGCTTTGGAATATAGATTATTTGGTTGTGGAATTGCTCTGAAACTTCAAGCTATGGATCTCTGATCAATAGTGTCTTGATTGGAAAATGATATCAAAAGAGTCAGAAGAATGATGCTCAAATGTGCATGGAGATTTTATATGTACAATTTTCAAAAGAGATAAATTAAAAACTACTCTAAGATCTTCTCTAAAATACAATATACATTGGAAAACTCTATCAATTTAGAAAGAACATAATGTCTTGGATAACAATCCAAGTTGAAAGCCTAATCTTTCCATATTGTTCTTCCAGGTTCATTCCTCCAGTGGAGTCTTAGTAGTGAAATTGATTTTGGAGTCGCCAGGTGGATGATTTTAACCTTTGTGTGTCTGATCCCTGTCCACCATCATAGATCAGATCTAAACCTGTAAAACAATTCTGAAGGAAAAGTTAGTTCTTCAGGAAACCAAATTTTGAATATTTTATGATTATTTTTTTTTTTTTTTTTTTTTTTGTGAATTTTCAAAACAACTTCTATGATTTCTTTAAGAAATTTAAGATTTTTAATTAAAATTTTCTCAAAGATTTATTAAACTAGAGAGTCTGATTGAATGTTTGAAACTAAAGTTCAGTTATTAAGCTAAATCAGAGATAGACTGAAACAGCATTTATTTACTTTTGCATTTGCAGAGCAAAAGCAATTTCAAAGGCTACCTGGCTGATCTTCAGACTCTGTCTATAGCTTATATTTGAACAATACTAACAAGTAAAATTGATTCAGATCCCCAGTATGGTTGCCACTATGTTATCACTCAGGTTTTCCTAGAAGTTGTGTAAGAGGAAAGTATACCCGAGGTAACCACAAACCAACCTTTTAGATGCAGAATCTAGCCAATCTGCATCCAGAGAGGGCTCTCTCTTTATGATTTATCTTTGTTTTTGAATGATTTTAGGCTAGTTATAGATGCAAAGTTTGTTGTGGGAAAATGGTGGAATCCACAAACTAAGGGCAAGGTTGAGGGCTTTCAGTCCATTGGGCTATGGAGTCTAAGGATGGCTTTACTGGATTTCTTTTCTGAACACAAGATGGTATTACAGGGCAAGATAGCTAGACAGAGAACAATCCTTAAAATTTAAAGTGGATGGATGGTCTTGAAGGGATGAAAGGTAACTAAGAATCTTTCACCATATTCAAAAAGAAGAAGAGAAATGATTACAAGCAAAGAGCAATGAAGGATTCTTTGTTACAGTAATCAACAATATTGAATCAGCAAAACATGAGCAATTAAGAATTCATGCTTATAACTAATCCAGAAGAAAACATCGAGAATAATTACATTTGAAAACAGAGTACAATTAAGCAAATTCTGTTTCAATCCTTTATGTAAACTATTCAGAAATGGATATGATGATAGCATAAACTAATATAAAATTTAAACACAAGGGTTGGAAGACTTATTGAACTGGAAGTCCAACACATGAATCCTGCAACAAGTCCAGTGCTTCAAAACGTCATCCAGTAAGCCACAAGTAAATTTGTCCAAAAGCTTTTTATTCCGAAAACCTCAATGTTACAGCAGAGTAATAGAATCCACCCAAATGCTTTCTTTGGGGATTTATTTATACAAAAATAATCCTAACAATCTTACTCTATTATAGCCAATAATTTAGGCTGACTTAAAGCATATTTACAACAAACAAGAGACACATGGTCTCGGAAATAGAATAATGAGTAACGGCTGATGTGCTGTTCCTTTCTTCATGGACGTGCTAAGGATAAGTGCTCAAAATAGGGCTCTGTGCTGTCCTTTGCGTATTCCTTTGACTTGTTGAATACTTTTTCTTCTCACGGATACTCTTTAATCTTTCATCTAATACTCTTTCATCTGCATTTCTGTTTTTTACCATTTACTCAATAGTAAAGATAAACTTTTATCCTGACAACATTTTTTTACAAAATTTCCAGCATTTCCTTCCACCACTGATCATCTGGTATCATTGTTCTTCTGAGCTTCCTTAAAGTTTCATCGGCTTCAGTAAGTTTATAAAAAGTGGGCTCGTTTGGAAATAGATATTTTAATTCATGCTCCATATGAAATAGATTCCTCACTTTTTCAGAGAAAAACACAAGAAACCAAGCTTAACTTTGGCAAATGTGGCGCTAATGACAACACCGTTTTTTGGATGGAAACTCGGTTTCTTGAAGGTAATGCAGAGTACAGTACCTGACGTTCTTCAATACTGCTAAAGGACTCGAGTAATTTGGTGTATTTACAGTTGACCTTGAAATTTAGCATGGAGCTAGTCTCTTCGAAACCAAAATAACTAAAAAAACGCGAAAAATGGCTTAAAAACAAGTCAAAAGGGTTTTTTGTTGTTTTCGAGGCGATGACGTCATTCGACGTACGGGGTGACGAAAGGGAGTGGGACCGGCGGTATTTGATAAGCGGTAAGCGGTGAGCCCGCACCGCTTATGGAGGAAGGCGGTAAAAATCGCAATGGCAGCGATTCCACAGGCTGCTTGCCACGTGGAATGCTGGATAGTCAAACCCGCTCATTCCCCGCTGGCTAAAAAACTCACATGCGATGGGCTGCGGGATTGATCGGGACCGTTGATCAACGGAGGAATGATCTGACGGCTGGAGGAAAGGGAAACTTGTGCGGTTTCGAAAGTGGGCCCGTCGGGGTTTAAACAAGTTTTGACATGTAATCTAATCACCCAGGGGAGAAGCTAATAGGCGAGAATGGTTGTTAATTAGTCCAAATGACTAATTAACCCCGTGAATTTATAAAATGAATAAGCGCTGTGGTTTGGGGCTTGAATGCTGAGTATGGTGGCGCAGGATTCCGTCGTAGTTTATTCTTGTATTTGGTGTTAAACACATATGTTACGTGTCTAACGCTTTTCTATATATATTTTATTATACGATGAATAAATTAATATAATTAATTCATCATAGGGGCGGAATGTATATATAAGGTTATAGTTTTACCAAAGGGCTTTTTAAAGCGGGGTATTTATTTTAAATGTGCGGGACTATATATACTTTGGTAAAACATTATAATAAGAGGGTTTTGGGGATATTTATTAGAAAAGGGAGTTATATACATAGGAAAAAGGGATTTCACTAGGGATTTAATACAATAGAGTTTGGTGTTAGCAGGAAAAAGGACAAGGAAAATCAAAACATCTTTGTATATCTAAGAAAGTGAAAACTTATGAAGTAAATTGCACATTTTATCTTCAACACTTAAGCTTAGAATAACAAGTTGTCTTGAGGGATTTTATGGAATGTTGCATCAGTTTCCTAAGTAAAATAGGATTTTACTTAGAAAAAAGTTAAAGATGGAAGATAATCAATGATGGATTATTTCAAGTGCTTAGGTCTTTTGATCATTAGGCCGAGGGTCCGGTCCCTCCAGAAGTCAAGGAAATGCCTTGAGCCCCTTTGATCTCAAATTACCTTAGTACTTTTGGGGAAATTAGTAAAACTCTTGAGAGGAAAAAATGATGAGGGAGGTTAATGAATTTGACTTTGCTTGCTGTGATTTTCCAGTGTATTTCCCTAGTACTATGGACTGCACTAAATGATTAACCAACATGTAGTACAGTTATTCATTCGTCGATAACACTTTTGGCAAGACCATCTACCTACCCCATCTACTCGATACACTACCATTTTCTTTATTAGGGGCATTTAGACTTGCAAACCCCCGATCAATCTTTTTTTCTTTTCACATGATGAATCTATCTATTTCTACCCTTATTACATCCAAGGGCTCAGATTAAACTGTTGAGCACCTTTGATTCACTCTACCTAGCTACTTATCTGCCAAGATTAAACTGTTTGGCTAGATATTTATTCTCTAATCTAAAACATGAAATTGAAATATGACTAAGCCAAGTTTAAACAGCTTGACTTATTCATGAATTGTGGCAAAAGTTTCACAAGCTGCACACAATTATTTTATTACAACAGTAGTTAAAATGAGTAAGTATTTGGATTTGGATAACACTTTCCTTGGTCTATTTTTTGCTTGGGGTTCATTTCTTTCTCTTTTTTGACCATTTTATTCTTTTTACCCTTTGATCTTTCTTTTAGGGTATACCCTCTTTACATTTTTTAAATTTTTTGATTTTTTAGTTTTTCAAGAATATGGAACACCTTTGCTCAAGTAAGAAGGTTTGAACATATTCCATACTTCCATCAAGACAATCATGAAAGATGAAACCTATTGATATAGGAGGCTAACAGTA